>JAGPOW010000127.1:308639-345783 GCA_030014935.1 Caiman crocodilus
TCTCAACCTTCTCTTGCGGAGGCTGAAGAGGTCCAGGTGCCCTAGTCTCTCCTCATAGGGCTTGGCCTGCAAGCCCTTAACCATACAAGTGGCCCTTCTTTGGATCCTCTCCAGGTTATCCACATCCCTCTTGAAGTGCGGCGCCCAAAATTGCACACAGTATTCCAACTGTGGCCCGATAGAGGGGAAGTATCACCTCCTTGGTTCTGTTCATCATGCATCACCTGATGCACAATAAAGTGCAATTAGCTTTTCTGATGACTTCATCACACTGACGACTCATGTTCATCTTGGAAGCCACTAGGACTGCAAAATCCCTTTCCGCTTCTGTTCCACCAAGCTGGTCATTTCCTAGGCAGTAGGTATGCTGAATATTTTTCCTGCCTAGGTGCAGCACTTTGCATTTCTCCTTCTTGAATTGCATTCTATTGTTTTCTGCCCATATGTCCAATCTGTCCAGGTCTGCTTGTAGTTGTTCCCTGCCCTCCAGTGTGTCCACTTCTCCCCACAGTTTTGTGTCACATCCGCAAACTTGGACAGAGTACACTTCACTCCCTAGTCCAAGTCGCTGATGAAGACATTGAAGAGTATCAGTCCAAGTCCAAGCCCTGCGGGACCCCACTACCCACACCCTTCCAGGTCGATACCAACCCATCCACTATGACTCTCTGGGTACAACCCTATAGCCAATTCACCACCTACCAGACTGTGTAGTCATCCAAGTCACAGCCTCTTAACTTCTTCACCAATATGGTGTGGGATACCGTATTGAAGGCATTCCAACTTCCGATGTCCTGCAGTCTCTTTCAAGAGGTCAGCCACTGCTTATGTTGTGAGCCGATGCCCAGCCTCCTGCTGTCCTACTAGGCTGCTTCTTTTGATGCTCATGCCTGTTTTTTCCAGTATAGAGATCTTCCTTGGGCTCTCTTGTTCCTCGGATGCACCAGCCTTTGCTAGTGCTGAGAGTCTCCTCTGGCTCCTCGACACCCTGGTCATTGCTGGTATAGAGAGCCTCTGCCAGCTCTCTCCTCTTGAGTGCTCCTCCCATCACCTGCTTTGAGAGTTTTTATCAGCTCACTTCCTCTCCTCCCCCAGTCTTCGCCAGTGATCTTTTCTTTAATCTCTGCCGGCTGGTGATTGATGGTGATGTCACTGGCCAGCTTCAGCTGGATAAAGGCATAGCTTATGACCCATGCAGGTTCCCTCCCTTGCTCCAGCTGTGCCACAGGTCCTGCTGCACAAAAGTGTTTTTCTTGTGTTATTCCTGAGGGGTTTTTTTTTTCCCTTTTATACATGGTCCGTACCCTAGGGGTTCCCTGTTTACCGTTTGGGGCTCTTCCCACCAATCACCCCCATGACACATTCTCTACATCATATGAACTAAGGAACCAATAGAATAGTCTACTGGCACTGTTGTTTTCTATTCTATCACCAATTTCTTCAGGATATTGTATTAAGTAAAAATATGTTACTATATCAACTCTTTGTTTTATGAAAAAGGCATAGATATTTGTTTCTCTTATTGTTAAAATAAATAACAGTTTGTGGAATCATTTAACTATGCAGTCTAAATGGACACATTTTCTTCTTTCATGTAGACTCTGATCAGTTTGGTTAGGGACTAATTTTAGCTTTTATTTACATTTTCAGTAAGCAAAACATCCTTAATGAAATGAAACCTACAGGGGTTGTGCAAAATTATGAAGAATATTTGGAAAGAAATCCTTTGGTCTGTTTATGTAATGCATTTTAAAGTTTAGCTGGTTTTCTTTTTTATTTTATAGTGTTTTTATGCAACTGCACACAGCGTCAGCTAAAGGGGTTTGTTTTCAGATACTGTATTAAACATAGAGATAGAAGAAATAAATTAAAAAAAAATAGATTGCTATATCTGTAGGAAAAAAGTTTCTTGTTTTCTATTAGTTTTAAAGGAAGTTTGATGCAATGCAAAATAAATACTTTCTAAAACTCTTGAACTTTAGAAGAATTGTAGACTGGACCGTGTCTTTCAATCGAAAATAGAAAATACCTGGCCCCAATTAACTTGAAGTGTATTTTTATAGTACATGTACAAGAAACTAAAAAGTATATATACTACTTTTATAAAATTGACTTCTATATTTTTTGTTAAATTTCCTTCTGCACCCCATTTGCTGATGGAACTATGTGCTATGTTTCCTCGGTTCTGTAGGTCTTCTCTCACGCAATACTGGTAACTTCAGGAAATGTCTTTTTGGGTGTAATAATTTTTCTTTGAAGCAAAAATTAGGTGCTTGATCAGTCATACAGACTTCTATATTCTTCTGGACTCAAAGCAAAATGCATATAATAAACAATTTTTATGCAAACCCATCCACAGCTCCAATTTATTTTATTTTTTATGCATTCCTGTATTATAAGCTATGTGACATTTCAGGTGGATTTGTTCTCTCCTGTGCTAGATAGTGTTTATAGGGCTTATACAACGATCCCCATCTTGTTGATTTCACATGTGTTGTGGAAGATAAATGTGTAGCAGGGAAGGACAGAAAGTGTGAAACAGATTAAATGCCAATATCCTTCATGTCAATGTAGGTGGAACTATATGAGCAGCTGCATCTGATAAACTTCAGAGGTAAGAATTCTTAATGTGAAATTCAGGCAGGGGCACATTCTCCAAGAATCAGGTGTAGTACCTGGGTACTATATTATGCCATATGTGCTATCTCTTGAAGAATTTACTTTTGCTCTAGTGTAGAAAGGCTGAATAGATAAAGACAACTTTGCCAGAAATAAATGTTTCCCAGGAAAGTGGGAGTAAAAAAGGATGAACACAATTTTCTGCAGATCATGGCAGAATGGAAAAATTGAAAGCCCTAAATAAATAGTTGTATCCACTGTCTTGTGAGTTGCAAAAAATCAAACTGCATTAAAATTTGCCTCCCTCGGTTGCTCCACACAACCACCCCACATCTAAATCTTTCTAGTTCTTCCTCTTTTCCTAAGATCCATAGGCATCTTTTTGCCCAGATAGGCAAACTTTTTGTTCAATCCCTAATCTTCTCTCATCTAGATCATTATAAATCTTTCAAATCCAGGATAATTCACATATTGCCCTCTCTTCCTTCAAAAGTCTCCTCAAAATCCAACTTCACTTTGATGTCTGTCAAACCTAGACAGTTAAAAAATGGGTGGAGAGTTGGACTGAATTTATCAATGTTTAGTTTGTTTAACTAAGATATAGAGATGCATGTAATTGAGTGCACCTCTTATCCCACAACTTGAAGGTTGGTTTTCACACACCAGTTAAGTTTCCTATTCCCTATTCCAGTACATGTGTGTGTCGCTCTTTCTCCCTCTCCATCACAGGTCCATCCTGGACCCAAGGAAAAATTTAAAACATCTCAGTTTTTGTAAAATTACCTTTTTCTTTGTGGATGAGACTCTTCTGTCCTAAGTGCAGAACTGTGCACTTAACCTTGTTAAACCTTATGAAATGTCTTATGGTCTAATCCTCCTCTAAGTCACTAAATCCAAGCTCTACTATCCAGCATACCATTACTCCTTCCAGCTTGGTGTCATCCACAAACTTTCTTAGTGTGGAATCTATCCTATCTTCCAGATCATTAATGAAGATATTGAACAAAACTAGCCCCAGGACTGACAACTGGGGGACTTTACTTGATATGGGCTGCAAACTAGACCTCAAGCTACTGATCACTACCTGTTGAGCCTGATGATCCAGACAGTTTTCTATTTACTTTACAGTCCATTCATCCAACCCAAACTTCCCAGCTTAGCTTGCTTGCAAGAATACTGTGACAGACTGTTTCAAAAGCCTTGAAAAAGTCAAAGTGTATCTTGTTCCCTGCTTTCCCTCCATCCACACAGCCAGTTATCTCATCATAGAAGGCAATCAGGTTGGTCAGGCGTGACTTGCCCTCAGTGAATCCATACTGACTTTCCCTGATCACTTTCTTCTCCTCCAAGTTCTTAGAAAATAAATCAGTAAAAAGTCTCCAGTTGATTCAAATGTACTTTGTATCAGTTCCTCAGACTACGTTTTTTGAAGAAGGGGCTGTGTTTTTGAATGTTTTCATAAAATATTTGGCCTAATGCAGCTCTATTTTTAATAGGATGTCTGGGAGCCACCACAATGCAAATAGTAAACAGCAATTATAATACAGTCAGGGCAAAGAGCAATGAAAGCCACACACAATAAATTTAAACCAAAAGGTCACAGGATGAAAACCTTAAGAAATAGGTAACTTTTTACAAAGCTCCTCCACCAGAATACATCAAAACCTCCAGAGAATGTCTTAAAATGCAATCATAGTTCTGTTAATAAAATTATGCAAAAGGAGAACAAAGTTATCTTTCAAGCAAAATAAAACGCTTGGTTAGGAGGGCCAAGTTTCTATCTGTCACCTACAGTTCACTCTCTAAAATGAAGCCATTTACAATTACAATCCTTGTCACAAATAAATCCAAATCTATAATTGTTCTTCCATTAAAAAGGAGGAAGATTACTTCAGCCCCATGAAATGTAACAATTTCTCATACATACAAAACTTGGAATGGTGGTGTAAGGGATGGCACAAGGAGTAACAGAGTTGGGCGAGCAGAATCCTAGGTGTCAGCATTGGTTTAGAAGGGAGTGTCAGAAGCATAGCCCCCAGGAAGCCTGTACCACAGCAGCAGTCCATGGCACTTGGCACTGCCCAACAAACCTCTTGGACACTTCTGTCCAAGGCACCAAAATTGCTTATTATTTTTCTGCTTTGGAAGCATTCAAAATTTGAGGCTAATTGCATACAATAGCAAAACATGGAGCAAACTCTTCTAAAATGGGAACTACTATTCAGAAAATGCACTTGTTGTTTAACCTTCATACATTCTGATGGGGTAATTTCGTATCCCAGGCACATTTTGTGCAGTACCGTAAAATTAAATAATTCTATTTTTTTCTTTTTACGACATTGTCAGTGGCACCACAATGCAGAATATCCCCAAAGAACAGCCATCTAACATGAATGGTTTGCTCTCTGTGGATGGAAAACTGCCCAGGGCAACATGTTACCCAAGGCCTGAATTTGTTTTTTCATATGGGTAAAGAACTTACCCCAAGCCCATGTTTACTTGTTACCCCAATGCAATTTTTGTATAAATTACAGGCCTAGACTTGTTTGGCCACTTTGGGTGGATGCATCTGAAGGGTCAGCATTCATTCACACCTCATTCATGTCCACTTCAGGTATCCATTGTAACTAAGAGATGAGGATCCTCCACTCTGCTTTTGCAGAAGATGTGGTAATCCCTTTTGCTAAATTCTTTGTTTGGAGGCTGTGAGGTCATCAGAACACCCTGCCTTTTGCCAAACCCCCCCCCAAAACCAAACACTTTGTCACACCCAAATCCACCTATGCTGTTGTTTCTCATGGCAAAACTCCATCTCCCTTGCTCCTTTCATAACATTCAAGCTAGTTTGCCGTGCCTTTGTTGGAAGTGAGGACAAGGAGCAAAGGGACAGCAGAGAAGAAATAGAACAACATCATACTGCAATACAGTGTACACTATGGAGTCCCCTTTAACAGTAAGGGCTTGACAACCCCTCCCCCATGGCCTTTTTACCTGCTCTCAATAAGCCTCCACATGCATGTTTTCCAAACACCATCCAGCCATATGTGGCTTGCCTGCAAAGGGTGGATACTGATCTCTGGCTTATGTACCAAGGGGGAAAGGGTGCTGCCTGCCCTTCCTTAGAGCAGGGAGGAATTGCTTCTGTGACAGCATAGGTGGACAGGCTGTTTGATTGTTATTTACATCAGTAATCATTTTTTTTTCTTTTTTTTCTGCAGCCCAGGATGATAAGGCAGTGTATATACAGTGCTGAAGCCCATCTTACACAGCTAAGCAGGGATGACAGCAACACATCCACTGATGAAATCTTATCGCAAGGGAGTGAGGATACTGACTTTGTTCCAGACATGGGAGATTGTTCAAAGCAAGAATACCATGTGTCTATGGAGGCTTCATCCAGCTCAGATGAAGCACAAGCCACAAGCAGAAGTGATGTCAACACTTCCAGTGAGAAAGGGAAGAGGACCAGGCCAGGTCCACCCTGCAAGATCAAGAAGAGCTACAACAGGACATGGAGCAGAACCACTGACACCACCCCCAGAAAACATTGCAGATGATGACACCTTTAGAGAAAGGAATGGCAGAGTGGGGAAAAAAATTATACAGCTAATACATCAGAGAATAGCCAGGGACATAGTCCATGAAAGTTCTGAGCCAACAAGAGAAAGTAATAAAGACACAGTGATGGAAACATTCCACCTGTTTCTCTCACAAGATATCCTGATTTTTATCATAAGAGAAACAAACAGAGAGGCAGAAAGAAGATTCAGAGAGTGGTATAATAGCCATCCTGAAAATAAAAAGGAGTGGAAAAAGCTGGAACAGAGCTGAAAGCCTACATTGGCCTCCTACTGCTGAGTGGTCTATACCACAGTGATCACAAGGCACTGGTTCATTCCTGGTACAAGACGGGCAGTAATATTGTGGGTGACAATTTCTTCACAAGTACTGATCTGGCAGAAAGACTCGTATAGCAAGACTTGAACTATGTGGGTACGATTCAGAAAAACAAGGCCAGTGTCCCAAATGAAATGCAAGCAAATCAAAGAAGGGAAACTTTTTTATCCATTTTTGCTTAGGGGAACTCACCCTATTTTCCCATGTTCCAAAGAAGCCCAAAGTGCTGTTACTGTCAAGCATGCACCGTGACCTGTCAGTGGGTGGAGAGCAAAGAAAGACGGACATCATCTATGATTACAATTAAAACAAGGGTGGGGCGGATAACCTTTGACCACTTAGTCCATATGACCACCTGTAGATGGAAAAAATCAACAGGTGGCCAATGACATTTTTCAATATTCTGGATATGCCTGCCATTGCCAGCCTCATCATTTTGCTTGACCATAAAGTAAACTGAAAGCAAAGATCACATTTACAAAGATGGCGCTTATTTTTGCAGTAGCTTGGAGAACAGTTGATCGACGGGCAAATAGAATGAAGAATGATGATAATCTGTCTAAGTCCATCAAGTCTAGTATGACTGCCTAAATTAAAAATTGCCACAACAAATCCCAGTAGAACCTTTTGCAAGCATGAGTGGACATTGTGCTTTTTGTCCAAGGACAGTGACTGCAAAACCTGGAAACAATGCAAAGATTGTAAGCGATTTGCTTGTGTGTACCACAGTACATCACTGCTGCATTGTGAAGAATGCAATATTTACTTATAACAGTTAGGAAATGTTTTTGGAAGTAATTGTTAGTTTTAAAAATGTGTTAACTGCAGAGTTAGCAAATTGTTCATTCATGTTTTGAAACTGAAAAAAGTTTAAATTTTGTTCATAGTTCTAGTTAAATATTTTTTGGGTTCAAATTATCACAAAAATTATTTCAAACAATCTATATATTTAATAAATGTGTTTTGGCACATTTATACTGTTGTCAATGGTTCCATTTTGTTCATGAGGGTAGGGTAACAAGTTATCCCATGAGTCCAACAATGTTGAATTGTTCTCATGAGAACAATGGTTACAGTTTCATGAGAATGAATGAATGAAACAAACCAATTGTGAACGTTCTTCCTTTTCTTTTCCTAATGTAAAATTTTCTGCCAAAGTTACCAGGGCCGTCATTCTCAAATATTCGGTTTTGACGTCTTACCTTAAACAGAGAGTCTTGTAGCCACTGAAAAGGGGCGATTCCCAAATCCCAAAGCAAGCCAAATTTGCTTCAATGCTGCAGATATTCCAAGATATTTGGCCATACTATTTTACTGTGAAATAATAATAGTTTTCATACTACTATGATTAGGCCTACGGTATTCTGAGACCACTGCTGTATTTTCTTCTTTTGCTTCTGCCACCTACCTCCATCTCTTATTTCTGTTTTCATATTCAGAGGGTAACCTCCTTGAGGAAGGGGCTGTCTTAGCACTCAGGATAAATACAAAATAATAGAAACAATAGTTATAAAGGTCTTCTTAGAAGATTCTAAATGATTCTAAGATTTAAAAATTGTCCTTCCTAACCAAAGGCCAGCTATACCCCTGATACCTGGCAAATGATATTATAAGCAAGGGTTTGGATCACACATCAGAATGCATCATGACTTTACCTGCATGTCTGGAGGGGCCCTGACAAAGATAGCATGTGCAGTACCATTATACAGCATGAAGTTTTCTGGGCCCAGGTTTGGGATATGCACATATAAATGCCTTATGGGTTTTCCATAATGTAGTAACTGCTGATAATCTGTCTATGTGTTTTCTATACAAGAGTTATGCTGCATATATATAATTTTCACATATGCCCCTTTTAGGATGAGCATATTTAATGATATGCTGCAATTTGCTGAGCTAATGATGTACATCTTGAACCAGCATAACATTAGAGATAATGTTTAGAATAATACTTTCTGGAGTAATTTATTATAACATAACCCGAAATATATCAGTAGATCTTAAGTAGATCAGTATGCAATAAATTAACTAACTTATTGATTGCATCAATAAGTTGTTGCTTCATTCTTTCTGTGTCATAAAGCAGGAAGTGGAAGGCTAAGGACCTTGGCCACCCTACTTATGCAGTGATAGGTGACTTACATATACTGGAGTGGTTTATTGGATTGGCTTGCTAGCTTCACTTCAAACAAAGAAATTGCATTTTGAATTGTTTAGGAGTCAGTTACATATAGAATTAGCACCAGAATTTATTGCTCCTGAGTACCATGTTTACATGTGCACCTGGGAATGCAGCATATTGAGCCAGGCTAGAGCAGCTCCGGCTGGCAGATGGCCCAAGCAGTCAGCCTGCCAGCCTGGAGCTGCTTTGCTCCAGTTCAACATGCTGTGGAGGGGCTGGCTGGGGCACAAGTGCATGACAGTGCAGGAGTAGCTGGTAGGCAGTCCTGTATTGTAGTACCCTCCTGCCCCAGCCAGCCCAGGTCACCATCTACATACCCATTGCATTGCACTAAATAACTCTGCTTTAGCATAGTACTCATCCTGGACAGTACTATCCTACAGCTGAGTTAGTTAATTTATTGCACCCTAAATGGCAACGAAGTTTTAGTGTGGAGTTAATTAGTCAACTCTGCAGTAAAATGAATGTGTAGATGCACCCAATAGGCAACTTTCTAAAACCTCCCACTTAAAAATTGCTTAGCTATTTCTAGTAACAGTCTCTTATTTCTAGTAAGAGTCTTATTTCAGCTTGTTTATAAAAAATATAAATGTGTAATAAAAAATGCTAAAAAAAAATCACCTTTGGCCATCAGGTGCTTATAGAGAAAAGCATTCTGTTGAAAATATTTTCCTTCCACTCCTTTGGTACTACCTCTCTTCATTCCATAGCTCTACAGAGTTTTTTGGTGTTTTTGTTATACATATATCACTAATATTTCTCCACTGAACATAAATAATAGATATTTGTAGGTGTTTTTAGGCAGTGAGGTCGCAGTGTGCACTGAGCATTGCTTCATAACTATTAGCAATTACCCCATCAGAAGGGTCCAACTAACTAATCAAACTACTTTGTCCCATAAGTGTCATGATTTAATACAATGTAATACAGAGACTACATTGACTTTGTAAAACTTAGACTTTTTTTGGAAACACTATTACAAAACAGAGAGCAAAAAAATTGCAACTTCTCATGTACCCTTAAAACCTTCTTTTTCTCTTGAGAGTGTAAAGAAGGTATTGTTTTAACAAGAGTTTTACGATTCTTTATTGAGGATAAGAAGTATCTTAGACTTTGTGAGTTTCATGAGTCAAAATACTGACAGTGGAAGAAGATAATAATTGTCACAATAAAGAAATATGCAAATAATAAGAAATTTAAGGAGAAAAAAGCAAGTTAATTAGGAAATTGCAATCATTCTTCTCATCATCAACCAGAAATAATTAGCACAGCATGCTACTGTTCATCTGTTGACTAAAGATATTTGCTTAATATATTTGAAATAATTATGTATGTTTATAAAGCTCTGTCAGCATTTTTAGTAGGTAATATGTTTCTTGGGTTGTTGTACCTTTAAAATTTGTTCAGAGATACATATACATTTCAGTAGTCTGGGTCAGAACTATTTTAGGTAAATCTGATATATGAATCATGGAATTTGTGTACGTATAGGGATGTGTATTTTATAAATGGTAGACCCAGACCCTTTATAGATGGTAGACCCAGTCTTGAATTCCTTGCAGGTTTTAAAAAACAAATAGAAAAATTTGGAACCACAAAGAAAAACAATAGTGGGTAGATGGGACATTTTAAGAATAATTTAAATATAGCATGTAATATGATATGAGAATATTTGTGGAGCTGAGAAAGTTTACATTTTTCCACAATAAATCAATGTTGAAAATATTATGTACCTGTTTCCAGAGTTAAAAAAAACATATATTTAATAACTAAGTACAAATGTGTGTTATGATTTGAAAACACAGGAAGACATAATGAAAAGGATTTTAATTTAACTTGTTCAGATTTGAAAAACTAAATTACATCTTCTATTGTTCATCTCATTATTAATGAAAGCATTACTATCCATCTATTATTGCTGATATCATCTCTTTGTTGCTTGATCAATGAGGTCTAATGGCATATCATGGCAGTGAATGCTTAGGGAGTTGAACATTTACATTTTATACTTATCTTTAGCTAATGGCAATTCACCTAAATTTTGACCTTGCCAATTGCAGAGGGGAGGTGCAGGTAGCAATTCCAATAATGAAATCTTCAGGCTTTTCATCCAGAGCAACAACTGGTGAATTATATTTGCATATTTTTCAGGACTTCTAAGTAGCGCCAGCTGTACACTTACCCTTTACCCCCCTCTAAGATAGATTGAATTTGTCATCTTGGGTACAGAGGCCAAGATACTTACACATACTTGATAACTTATTTCCCTCTTTAAGCACATAACTCCTAGGGTCTTGTGAAACTGGGTGCTGATTCGATTCGGAGAAGATTTGGCCCACTTTGGCTGAATCTCTGAATCCAGATCGAATCAGGAGACCAATTAAGAGGTCTGAATCAATTCAAAGCTCTCCAGATTGATTCAGAAAAGATTCAGAGAGCTTTGGCGATTTGGGTAGTGCCACTCACTGCTGCAGAGTGGGACCCAGACTCCATGCTGGTAAGCAGGGGTTAGGGCTGGGCAAGGTAGTCAATGATGGGTCTGGGAAAGCTGGGGGGAAGCGGGCTGGACAGGGCCAATTCAGAGATTTGGCTAATTCAGCAGCAGCCAAATCTCTGAATCATATTTAGCTGAATTACTTCATGACAGTGATTTGAGTCATTGAATAAAATCATTGACCCCCAAATTAGCTGAATCCAAATCCAAAGTAAATAGTAGGCACTTTGCACACGTCTACTAACTCCACTATTTGGGACCCAATTACATTCCCAAAACTGCCACTTAAATGCCACCTAACTCAATAGATATTTTGTTACCTTGACTTTTAAGTTTCTCTCAGAATCTCAGGCCAGAACTGGAACACCAGGATCCAACTGAGAGATATACTTTGCCTAACTGCCAGATGAGCAGGTATGTGTGAGTGCAACCTGATTCTCAGCAGCTGTCCTGAACATACATCAAGGAAGCAGTACACATATGTCCAGAGGGACTGAATGACTTGCACAAGGAAAGACAGGAACAATGTTTAGACTCTGTCTCCAAGGAATCACCAGACCTAAATTATGTTCAATGTCCTGGAAACCTAAAAAGAAAGTGCTATTTCAGTGTGCAGTGTTTAATGATAACATTATGCTTTCTATCCATGTTGACTGTATAATAAACAATATTTTTAACAAATTTTCCAAAATCTGTTTAGAATGCTGATTTATATGCCCCTCCTTCATGAATAATTTCTTATCTCCTTCTTCAGCTTCAGACTAAGCTCCTTTATTGCGTCAATGATTTCGTTTTATGCTTCATTCGTTGGGGATCGTGGAGGCTAGGATGCATTGGGCAAATATCAGATATAAATCAGAAAAGTGCTTTTATACTGAAGTAGCTAATCAAGGGTTTAGCTTTATTTGTAGACCTTATATGATCCCAGTGCAAAATATGCTCCTTGGGTGCATCCAGACAAGCATGCACATGTGCTTCCCTGGGGACAAATAGCAGCAACATATAGTTGTGTCACTTCTACTCATCCCCGGGGAGTACCTGGGCTGGCCCCAGCAGCCTTACCGGGGGTTCTTGGGGTCTCCAAGGGCTGCATCAGCAGTGATCCTGGCACATGGAGCCTGGTCGGCAGCCAGAATATGGGTTCAGCTGGCCAGGCTCTGGTTTTGAGAGATGCATGCTGCTGACACGCAAGTCACCCCGCTTTTTCCTAATACTTTTTGACACCAGGATCTCCCAGTGTCAAAAAAACCCACCATGCTGCAAATTAGCAATGCAGCAAATGCCTGCATGTGCATATGGATGCATCCTTCATGGCTACCAGGGAAGTTGCCAGTTATTGGCGGTAGAATATAGCTAGCAAATCATGTTTGTAGAAGTTTCAGAAATTTGCTCTTGAATTTGTGCTTCTGTGCTTCTTTTTTCAGGTGGTGCTGTACAGCATGTACAACCTAGTGTTATAGAAGTTAGACAAATTCGCCTCTTCTATGCTAGGGTTTACAACTGTCTTTGCAGTAGTAGAGAAAACAGCTGCTGGTATTGCTCTAACTTATGATAACCATGAAAATTGTTTACTAGTTGCTGCACAACCTGGAATAGTAGTGTCCTGTACTCCCACCAGGTATCTTTGATCCTTATACACATTCTTTTGTCCCTAGTTATATAATCCTCCAGCAATCTTCTCAGCCAGGGGCTACAAAGAAAGAGGAAGTACAGACAGAGTCAGGTTACCTATCAGCTTCACATCTGCAACATGTCATAGTGTGTTACACATCTTTAAAAAACACCAAACATGTAACAATTACACAGCCCTATGCTCATTGAAAACTACTTTGTGTCTCAGTAAGGAAAGGATCGGACTCCCAATGGAATCAGTGAAAAAACTCCATTTTTTTTTCTTTTGGATTTGGATCCAGACCTCTATCCTACTGCCATAGGTGAACTATGTTGCACTAGTTATTCAGTAGTTCTGTGCAGAGCTATACCGTCTCTTTCTTCCCTCCCTTGATGAGCCTATATCTTTTTCCTTGTGTGTGTTCCCCTGCTACTGGCTACAATTAGTGATTCACTATCTCTTCTGCTTTTTGCTTGCCTGTGGAGTCCACTCAGGCTAGCTTGATTGCCTGAAGGAGACCATTTTTAAAAGTTATCCTTTTTCAAAATCTGCATGGTCACCATTTCCTTAATGATGATGCTTATACTTCTATTTCCATTGTAATAACAACTACTTGTGCTTTAGGCTTTGTGCTTCAATATCCACAAGGGTAGTTTTTGAGCATGTTTTTCCTTTGCTTTCTAATGGCCTATGATCTCCAATGGACTCTCTGATATTTCCTGCCACTTTACTTTTCTCTCCTTAAAATGTTCTTATCAGAAGAGTGATAAAGAATGGGGAAATGTTATTCCTGCATAGATCACAAGCATGATTACGTATCTTCAGTTCTGTTTTATATACGAGAATAATAATTAAAAAAAACCAAAAACACCTGTCAAAAAAACCAAGACAACTCATTCAACTATTAATGCTGTAACAGTTTGATTTTTTTGCTGGGTCAGAGGCATTGTGTTACAGCCCAAAAAAGCTATAGCAGTGGCTTTATCAGTAGGTCAAGGAATCAGAATCTTATTGCTACCCATAACAAAGAAAAAAAGTAGCATGCATTAGGTTGCTGTCAAGCTGTTATTATTTATATGAGAAATAGAGATGAATGGCCAGAGGATCATCCATAAGTCTTTGCCATTCCTTTTTAAATTTAAAAGTCAATTTTCATTTTATACAGGTCCATTATAGAAGAGTTTTGTTATAGATGGAATTGGTCACTTTGCTGATAACACTGCATGATGTATGCCAGTTTCAGTAGCTTCTTGTCATATAAACTGCAGCATTTTAAGTTAACAAGACATGCCATAATCTAAGCGATGTAGTGTGATTTGTTGTTTTTCATATTGCTGATATTGTATGTCATTGACATTGTGGCATCTTTCTCATCTACTTGCTTAATCAGAATTAATGGTGGGCATCTGATCTGAAATGTAACTAAGAAATAAAGAAAAAGAACATACCCAGGTGTCTACAGAGCCAGCTTCAGTTTCCTAATAATCTATACCAGTATATGCAAGAGACAAATCATAAAGGTAAATAAAGGGGAAAAAAAACCTACATGTGTTAACTTAAGTGTAGGTGTATATCTCCAAAATTTAGACTCTCAAAGACCTCATTTTGATTCTGTCTGAACATCAAAGCATGTAAAATTCTTAAATACTGAATTTCCCCCAGGTAATATATATTATGGGCCTAAAAAGGAAAGCTTCTGGGCATTCATAGAAACGTCTGAGTTTCAACTTTGTGCCCAGATCAGTCCTAAAGCCCAGCTGCAATCAGGACATTCCTTCTACCTTGCCTGTGAGGCCTGAGCCAGGTGTTTTCAGATTATGCCTACTATTACAATCCCTAAACAAAAAGCAGCTAGATGAAGTGATAGAGTAAATTGGTGATTAGCATGCCCATGCATGTGTAACAGGTTGCCCTCGCCAGCGCCATCTTTTTGCCTGTTAACCACGACCTGTGAGGGGTGCCCTTGAAGTCCCCTTAATGTTTGTTGTGCCCTGCTTTCTACTTGTCTGCCACGTCTTGTTGGAAATATTATACAGATGTTCTCGTAAGCAGGAGACCGCCTTTTGTATTTTGTATGTTGGGGTTCTCAGCCACCACGGGCCTTGACCCTTGTCTTTCTCTAGCTAGGCCTCCCCGTCTAAACCCACCAGATAGGGTTTGATTCTGAGGCTCTAGTTCCTTGGCCTTGGGGCTCATGGCCCTCCTTTTTGCCCCCACTCTGAAGCCCAGCCTCTCTGGCCCAGAGGCCTGTCCACGAGCCCCAGAGACTGCAAGTTCAAAGCTAGGCAGTGGCCTTGAACCTCCACTGTCTTAGCCCAAAAGAACACAGCCATACCTCAGGTGCACCGGGCCACTTCAGCCTTTTATGACTATACGCAAGGCACTAATGAGGCCTCTTCTACCCCAAATCACTCTAATCACCAATGTACTCTATCACTTCATCTAGCTGCTTTTTGTTCAGGGCCTGTAATAGTAGGCATAGTCTGAAAACACCTACTGGCTCAAGCCTCACAGGCAAGGTAGAAGGAATGTCCTGATTGCAGCTGGGCTTTAGAACTGATCTGGGCACAACCTTGAAACTCAAATGCTTCTACAGCCTCAACCACAAACCACCAGTGTTAAACAATAAAAAGTTATAAACAATATGTCCATGGGCAATAACCACCACAAAAATATAATAATTAAAGAAGGCAGAATGCCAGCTTACACTTTTTCAGTGGTTTGTGCTTTGGCTCCCCATGGTCTGCTACAGTCCTTCTTCTGGGGCTGCCACCACTTCTCCCAGAGTCCTCAGTAGTTCTCCTCCTGCAGCAGCTGGACAGCTCACCAAGGCTCTCTGTAGAGCTATTATACATACTCCTTCCCCTTTGGCTGCTGGCCCCTACTACTGCCCAGGCTAGGGTTTCTATAGTTCTGGCCTGCCCCCTTCTGGTCACCTGACTAGCTGGCCAGGCTCAGCTTTTAACCTCCACCTTGCCGGCACACTGTGCCCAGAAAGTTCTGGTTTTAAAGGGACTGACCTGCCTTCTGTTAACAGGTCTAGGGTTCCCTGGTACAGCACGCAACTAGGTTTAAATGTGCTCCCCTGCCTGAGGGGATCTGAAAACATATTTGCTGACTTTCATATGAAGGCTACAGTCCCCAGGATATTAACATATGTCTCTCAGTGTTTCTTGTTTTAAATACTACAAAGTGGAATAATTTCAATGTTCATCTGGCCAGAAAAAGAGAGAAGGAAATGAATCTATAATTTAAACTAAATACACACATTCAACAAGCTTGAGGTGGTATAGATCTAAGTTGTGCAGTTTTCTGTAAGTGGTGTTGGTTTAATTGGTAGTGAATATAAAAACACATTCTCTCTTTGGTAGCGGGACAAGCAGGCTTCCTGCACTGGTCAGCAGGTTGGGTGCACTCTTGAGTACCTGTTAGGAACTGCCAAGATCATTTGAGCACCCAGGGCCACACCTGATTAACTCCTAGGCATGGGCAAGTACACCCCGCTCCCCCTGCCACATCATCTGTCAGACACAGGCATCTGTCAACTGCAGGCAGGCAGCACTGTGGAGGAGGGCAAAAGAGGCATCTATGTCCTTGTATGAACCCCATCATGGGGCACCTCATGATGTACACACAGACCCCGTAAGAGTTGATGCAGCACCATAGAGCCTGACAGGGCTGCTAGGCATGGGTGAGCATTCCCCCATCCCCCTACTTTATCTGTCAGCCACAGGCATCTGTCAACTGCAGGCAGAAAGCATGGGGAAGCAAGGTTGGGGGCGGGGGAGGGAGGCATCTGTGTTCTTGCATGAGTCCCATCATGAAGCACTCCATAAAGTAGTCTGGAGAAGAGAAGACTGGCTGGGGATTTAATAGCAACCTTCAACTACCTGAAGGGTACCCTTAAGGAAGCAGTGCACTGTCAATCTCCCTGCTTCTAAATTATTGCTGGTCTGATGTATCTGATATTTTAAATAGCTATCAGTTAAGTCAGGCTGAAGTATTACTCTGAGGTGGTAGAATAGAAATTTGAGGAGTACTGCACTCTGTGAAAATAAAACATACGTAATCTGTTTTTAAACAAACAGCACAAATTGACTGTAAATTTTAGAAGAATGTGAATAATCCTAGGTTAGAAAAAACAATCTTACAAGATTGGGGTGTGGAGGAAACCTGAGTCCCTGGTACTGGAGTATCATGATTGGGATTTGGGACAAAACATTAAGCAGAATATTCAGCATTAGCTCTTAATCACTCTGACACCTGCTGGGTGAACAATACAGCAGTACACAGAAAATTCTGGAAGTTTTTGGAGAGTGTTGGGGACAACTTCCTGGTGCAAGTGTTGTAGAAGCCAGCTAGGGTCTGTGCTCTTCTTGACCTGCTGCCAGTAAACAGGGAACAATTGATGGGGAATGTATCAGTGGATTGCAGCTTGGACAGCAGTGACTTCAAGATGATTGAATTAATGATCCTGAGGATAGGAGGGAATACGAGCAGCAGAATAAGAGCCCTTATAAGGCAGAAGATGTTGACTTTCTCAGAGAATGAATGAGCAGGGTCCCCTGCGAGGCCAGCCTGATAGGGAAAGGAGACCAGGAGAGCTGATTTTATTATTTAAAAAAAAAAAAAAAACTCACTGAAAGCATAGGAATGAATAATTGTGATGTGTAAGAAGACTAACCAGTGTGGCAAAAGAGTACCTTAGCTTAGCAGGGAACTCTTCCATGAACTAAAACACAAAAAGGAAGCTTACAAGAAGTGTAAATTTGCACATACGATTGGGGAGAAATGTAAGAGTATTCTTCATGCATTCAGGGATGAAATCAAGAAGGCCAAAGGCCAAGGTAGTTACAGCTAGCAAGGGACATGAAAAGTAATTAGACAGGTTTGTACAACTATGTCAGCAACAAGAGGAAAATCAGAGAAGGCTAATAGGCAACTGCCTGAGAGACAATGTAAAAAAGGCTGATATTCACAGGCTAGGTCAGCTCTCAGACTACTACACCTGGAAGAACAATTTGGAGAGGAGGTGAGCAGAAAAGTGGCAATAGAACAGGTTAGGAACTATTTAGAACAGCTAGACATGTACAAGTTCATGGGGCCAGACACATGACACCCGAGGGTGCTGAGGGGGTTGGCTGATGTGATTGCAGAGCCACCGTTATCTTTGAAAACTTGTGGAAATTGGGAGCAGTCCTGAATGATTGTGAGGGGGGAAATATACTGCTCATATTTAGGAAAGGGAAGAAGAAGGATTCAGGGAACTACAGACCAATCATTCTCAACTCAGTTCCTGGAAAAATCATGGAAGAGGTCCCCTGGGAATGCATTTCTAAGCATTTGGAGAAGAGGAAGGTGATTAGAAACAGTCAGCATGGATCACCAAGGGCAAGTCATGCCTGACCAATCTGATTGCCTTCTATGATGAGATGACTGGCTCTGTGGATGCATAGAAGAGAGCAGTGGACATGATATACCGTGACTTTAGCAAGTCTTTTAAGATGGTCTCCCACAACATTCTAGTCATCAATCTAAGGCAGTTTCGGTTGGATGACTAGGCTGCAAGTGATAAAGAAAATTTACAGAAAACTGGCTGGATCATCATCAGGCTTAAAGGGTAGTAATCAATTGCTGAATATCTAGCTGGCAGTCAGTATCAAGAGGAATGCCCCAGAGGTTGGCCCTGGGACCAGTTTTGTTCAATATCTTCATCAACAACCTGGAAGGTGGCACGGAGTGCACCCTCAATAGTTTTGCTGCTGACACCAAGATGGGGGAGTAGTAGATACACTGGAGGGTAGAGTTAGGATTGAGAAAGACTTCAGCAAATTTGAGATTGGACCAAAAGAAATCTCATGAGGTTCCATAAGGAGAAATGCAAAGTCTTGCACTTAGGATGAAACAGCCCCATGCACAGGTACAGTCTGCAGACCAACTGTCTCAGCAGCAGCTCTGAAGAAAAGGACCTGGGGGTTACAGTAGACAATAAGCTGAATATGAGCCAACAGTGTGCCCTTTTTGCAAAGAAGCCTAATGGCATACTGGGCTGCATTAATAGGAGTGTTCCCAGCTGATCAAGGTAAGTGATATTCCTCTCTCTTTGGCACTAGCGAAGACACATCTGGAGTACTGTCTCCAGTTTTGCATTCCCCCTCTCCTCCCCCCCAACTACAGGAAGGATGTGGACAGGTTGGAAAGAGTCCACAGAGGGCAATGAAAAAGGTAGAAGGCACATGACTTCTGAGGAGAGGCTGAAGGAACTGGGCTTATTTAGTCTGGAGAGGAGAACACTGAGAGGGGATTTAATAGCAGCCTTCAACTACTTGAAGGGGGGTTCCAAAGAAAATGGAGCCAGACTGTTCTCATTGGTGACAGATAATAGAACAAGGAGCAGTGGTCTCAAGTTGGAGCAAAGGAAGTTTAATTTGGATATTAGGAAAACTTGTCTCACTAGGAAGGTAGTAAAGCACTGGAACAGATTACCCAGAGAGACTGTGGAATCTCCATTTTTCAAGAGTTTTAAGACCCAGCTAGACAAAGCCTTGGCTGGGATGAGGGAGTTGGGGATGGCCCTGCTTTGAACACATGGTTGCACTGGATGGCTTCCCAAGGTCCCTTCCTGTTACTTAACATTGCCAATAGCTCATATTAAGAGCAAGACCTTAAAAAGAAGAATATGGCAAAATGCTGTGTTTATTGATTACATGAAGCAGATACATAAGCTTGGATACACCAGTCATACAAGCAGACATACTCAAGCATACATACAAACAGACATACACAAACATACAGAAAAAAAACACTCCAGTAAGATGTTATAGGTACCAGCAGATGTTACTCAATATTAGCACTGGATGGCTGGTCCAGTCTTATTGAGGATAATAGGAATGGGGAAAGAACAGACATGCATGTCTGTGCTCCATGAGGTTGCAGAGAGTGGATTCTGCATCTTGGCTTGTCTGCATCCCACTTTTATAGGAATTTCAAGACTTCGTTCAGCCTTGGGGCTTTTCCATGCTCAGTCTTTAGGTCATTATAGTGTATCTTCGATGAGGTAATACCAGTCATTGTGTAGTTGGAATCTTTGCCTTGAAGCATTATGTTCTTGAAGCATTGTGTGTAGTTCAAATGGCAGGCAAGTATGCAGAATTCCTTCTTCTCACTATCTTCTTTGAACTTGATTAATTAGCTTAATTAGTTTACTGTCTGGTAACTTATACATTGGCACCTTGTTGTTTGTACAATCAGTTAAATCTTCTTCTATTTTCATGCAAATAGCTACCATTCTTTCACCATTCACCCTCTCACACAGACACCTACACAGGGCATACAAAGTTCATCTACTCATGTCAAGGAGGGAACAAGCACAAAATGGAGTTTTAGCTGTTCATTCAATCATAGGGTTAGATCAATTCAATACTATTATCATTGAAACATAATAACTAATATGCAAAAATTCATACTACATACCCTAGTTGTCTGTGATTCTATGATTCTAACTGTACTTTATGCTTCCCCTCACCAGTATATCTACTGAGTCTAAGAAATCATAGGCATTATACTTCTTTGGGTCTGTATATGAAGGGTACTATAGAACAAAAACTATATATACATATTTGTCATATATATATATACACACACACACACACACACTATATATATATACTATATATATATAGTATAAGAAATTTTGGTCTAAAAAATCATAGGCAGTAAGTCTAGTCTAAGAAATCATAGTTAGTATACTTCTTTGGGAGCATATATGAAGGGTACTATATAACAAATACTATATATATATATATATAAAAAAAATATATATGTGCCACTGCTACCTGTCCCACAGGAAATGTGTGCCTCTGCACATGCAGGCTCATTTAGACATACTCCTAGGTATCATAGCCTTCTGATTCAGTACTGTTTAGGTTTAATACTGTTCCTCATTAAATAGCACCAAAGATCTAAGAATAGCTGTCTTGCTTCAGCCAAGGCTGTTTTAAAAAGCAAAGCAAAATACATTATAACAAAACAAACAGAAAAAAACTAAACTAAACAAACAAACAAAAAAATACTTGGATGCCTTTTTCCTCGTACCAGCCTGGATTTTCCACCTTCCTCTGCTCAGTGAAAGACCTGTTTTTTGATATCAGCTTCATTCTTTACCAAGATTTTATCTAAACCTAAATTATGGTGTTTTGACCTCAGGTTACTTTTTTGTATTGCAATTTTCATGACTCCAATTTAATTATTTTCTTTGCCATCTAAGTTATGATTGAGGACTTAGAATTAAAAGGGAACTCTCCTCTCATCACCTTCCCTTTTGTTTTCTACTCCACAGTTGCATATAATCCAGTGTAGTTATCTCTAGGGTTTTGTTGTTGCTGTTGCTGTCCTCAAGGCAATATCTCTCTGTCTTAATCCAGTTGTGTCACTGATATCAGCAAGTGCATGAACCTTTCTTTTTGTTTAATTTGTAGAGTCAAACCTTATGGTCTTTTACTTTTCACATGCTAGTGATAATCAGGAGAAACTCCACTGAAATCAGAAAAATTTGCAGCAATGTGAAAATAGATTCTTTAGGCATTTGTTATCATGTATTTTAAATTCACTTTCTCAGGTATACTTGACTCAGATGGATGTAAACAGGTGCAGCAGGTGTGCTAGGAATCTGCATAGGTGCATGATGCTTTTAGGGTCTGTGGAACCAAAGCTTGACCTGCAGTGTATACACATCAAAAACACGTGCTGATTTTTTTTTTATCATAAGAACTTCAGGCAAACAAGAAAGTGAGTATTTCTTTCATGACTGTCAGCATGGGAATTCCCTGTCACCTATGACTGAATATTGATGAAAAAACAAAATGGTGTTTGTTAACTTATTCACTTCTGTTATGTGATGGCTGCAGTTGTTTGGCTGGAGTTCAATGGAGATTGGAGGAAGCAAAAATGGTTTTTAGAAAGAAAATATTCTAATATCCTGCAGTCAAAATGCCAGTTCTCTGGTGTCTTATTTCAGTATTTATGCCACTTTCATCATGGCCATAATTCTGCAGTGATGAAATTATAAATTTAGATAGTTTAAATAGAAGAACTGTCTCTGGTACTTCCCCCTCCCCACCCCCAGCCAAATCCTGAAGATGTGCTTTCTTTTGGTTGCAGAAAAAACTGGGGAGGCTTTTAAAATGTTACTGCTCCATTACTTTGTGAAAGTTATGGTAGAAAGGTGGATTTCAGCTGTCGCTGCAGAAGACTGTCACTCATTCTCAGTTCTAGTATTACATACATAAACAGCCATGGGGGAATAAAATAGGATCTTTCACTTCTGTTAGAAGCATTTGTTTATGATTTATCTATATGCTAGTTGCAGAAGTGTAGAACAGAGAAATTCCAGGCCAATGTATTGAATGCCACTTTCATAAGCAGCATTTGAAAATGCTGGGTGCAAACTATCTGTTTCTAAAAGGGTGGGGAGTCAGATTTAATATTACTACTACAGTTAACAGTTTCCTAGCTGATCTCCAAACTCTTGATTGCTGAGAACTTACTATTATATTGTATAAAGAAGGTAGAACACTAACTCTATGTTCACTAGATTTACAAAGAAACCTTGAAAAAATTGCCAAACATTTGAAGTTTAGCTTACAGCATGGGGAGTGGTCCAGAAGAATAGTTTACAATACAGGTAACAAAAAACATGCATTTAGATAGCAAGTTTAGTAGTTTTATAAAAATGTAATAGGAAGAACTAGGAAATAATGAAGAACTGGTATAGATTGGAAGGATATTATAAAACTAAAACCGAATCAAACAACTCCCCTGTTTTTTACTTGTAATGTGTGGTCAACACAAACCAGTTTATTGGTAGGTGGCTGAACTGGTATCCTAAAAATCAACTTGTAGAAATAACACTAAATCAAATATTGCCAGCTGAAACATATGTCTGACAAATGTATCTACCCTGAACTAAAGACAAGGACCTTTTTCTGCCAAATAATTGTAAATTCAAGTCCTGAGTGGTCATGGATATAATAAGCTGTGTGTTATGTAACACCTATTAAGAAAGAGTAACATTAGAACTAAAAAGACCAAATACAACAAAAAGGAATAGAAGATTTTCACAGACAAGCGTCCCATAGTATATGAAATCCAAAATACAAGTCATAAAGCTACCCAGCAAATGATCAAATTCATTACCTAGTTAAACCTAACCATAGGTAAAGCTACCAATGTGATTAAAGGTTCAATATTGGAGGATAAAAGTGCTTCAGATTGAATATCCATTAACGTGATGAAAGTATTTTTTTTAATTACTGCACAGTGTAGTTAAATGAAAAAATATTCTAAAGGTAACATGTAATATGGTTGCTAAGGAAACTGTACAGAAATCCAAAACAAAGACTGTTTCATACAAACATAAAATACTAATAGTAGGGCAAGTAATTTATAAAATTCTAAGATGATTATGAAATTATCAAGAGACCTATTCAATTTAAAATTCCATTTCTTTCTAAGAATAACTTAATTAAAACAATTAACACATAACATCAAACTAAAGAGATAAGACTCAATAGGTTCAATAAATCAAAATAAATTATTTCTACATAGCAACCTGTTATTTATAGTTTCATTATATAAAGTTATATAGTATAATATATTATACACTATATAATTTGGAAGGTTTCATGGCATCAGAAGGGGATACCAACCCTGCAATTTGCATCTGAATAAGGCAAGAAATGACACTTTTAGGCATTTTCATGATTCCCCATTATAGCCTATAGGCAAAGCGTTGAAATGAGTCAAAACAGCGAAATAGTTTCAATGAAACAAAATTGGACAGTGCTTTGAAACTAAACGAAACAATGAAATGAAACACTGTCCCTTCAAAATGGTGAAATGGATGTTGAAACAAAACAATAGTGTTTCGCACAGCTCTAGTAGTCATATATTAGTCTTCACCCCAGCCATATCACATCATGATAGGCAGGGTAGTCCCCTTGAGCTGGTGAAAAACCAATGCAAAGTAATCATTAAGCAGATTGGCTTTTTCCTGGGTCTCAATAGTCAGCTGCCCCAGCTGTTTTAGCAGGGATCCAACGTTGCCCTTGTTTTCCTTTCAACTCCACACATATCTGAAGAAGGACATTTTATTGTCGTTGTTTCATGTAGCCAGATGGAGGTCAGTTGCACCCTTGACTTTTCTAGTTCACCCCCTGCAGGTGTGGACCAGTCCAATATACTCCTCCTTAGTGGTGTTTCCTGTCTTCCATCCATTATATGCCTCTCTTTTTAGATGTATGAGGTCCATGATTTCCCTGTTGAGCCAAGGGGGTTGTTGAGCCCTTTCTCCGCCTTACTTAATGGTGGGGATGGACTTCCCTTGTGCTTCAAGGATCACTTCCTTAAGGAGCAACCACTGACCATGAACTCCCTTCCCTGTGAAATCATGGCCTCTCAGGGCCATAAGAACAAGCCTCCTGAGCTTATGAAAATCAGCTTTCCTAAAGTCAAAGACTACTACACTGTTGGCTGACTTGGCAGGTTTGTGATGGAAAGTGAAAGTGTTCAACACATGGTAAGTGTCATCCAGCTTCCCTTTGATTCTTAGATCACTGATTAGATCATCCCCTTTGGACAGTACCAGGTCTAGCAGTGCCTTGCCTCTTGTCAACCCATAAATTTCTTGGGACAGGTAGAGCTCATCCACGCATGTAAAGAAGCTTTGTGAATGATCAGATTTGGCCAAGTGCTCTTCCCATGAGATGTCTGGATAGTTGAAGTCTTCCATGAAAACCATGCACTGAGAGTGTGCAGCCTCGGCCAGTTCCCGGGGAAGATCTTAGAAAAGTGTTTTAAAGAGTCCATCCTTAATGGACTGACCAATGCCAACATCCTGAGGGATAGCCAGCATGGGTTTATTGCAGGTAGGTCTTGTTTGACAGTCTCATTTTCTTTTATGACCAGGTGACCTATCACCTGGACAAGGGAGAAGAGATTTATGTCATATATCTTAACTTCAAAAAAGCCTTCAATCTGGTATCCCATGATCACCTCTTGGTGAAACGGACTAATTGTGGCCTTGGGTCCACCATGATCCGGTGGCTGGGAAATTGGCTCCGTGGTCAGACCCAGAGGGTAGTAATTGATGCAAGTCAATCGTCATCATGCCCTGTGACCAGTGGGGTCTCCCAAGGCTCTGTCCTTGGACCCATATTGTTCAACATCTTCATTAATGATGTGGATATTGGAGTCAGAAGCGGACTGGCCAAGTTTGCAGATGACACCAAACTTTGGGGCAAAGCATCCACACCAGAAGACAGGCAGGTGATTCAGGCTGACCTGGACAGGCTCAGCAAATGGGCGGATGAGAACCTGATGGTATATAACACTGAAAAATGCAAGGTTCTCCATCTTGGGAGGAAAAACCTGTAGCATCCTTATAGGCTTAGCAGTGCTACACTGGCTAGCACTATGCAAGAAAGAGACTTGGGAGTCATCACTGACCACAAGATGAACATAAGCCTGCAATGCAATGCTGCAGCTAGTAAAGTGACCAAAACACTGGCTTGCATCCATAGATGCTTCTCAAGCAAACCCCGGGACATCATTCTCCTCTTGTACTCAGCCTTGGTGAGGCCTCAGCTGGAGTACTGCATCTGGTTTTGGGCTCCACAATTCAAAAAGGATGTGGAGAAGCTTGAAAGAGTGCAGACAAGAGCCATACGCATGATCAGAGGTCAGGAAACCTTGTGATGACAGGTTGAGAGCCATGGGGCTCTTTAGCCTGGAAAAGTGCAGGCTCGGGGGTGATCTGATGGCCACCTATAAGTTTATCAGGGGTGACCACCAGTATCTGGGGGAACGCTTGTTCACCAGAGTGTCCCAAGGGATGACAAGATCAAATGGTTACAAACTACTGCAAGACTGTTTCAGGCTGGACATGAAGAATTTCTTTACTGTCCAAGCCCCCAGTGTCTGAACAGCGTGCTGTCGGAGGTGGTTCAAGCACCTACATTGAACACCTTCAAGAATAAATTGGATGCTTATCTTGCTGGGATCTTATGACCCCAGCTGATTTCGTTCCCTTTGGGTGGGGGGCTGGACTCAATGACCTTCTGAGATCCCTTCCCTCCCTAATGGGAAAAAAAAAGTTCCCTGGAGAATTCTTGGTCAAGCACTTGTACCTGGCTTGGAAGTCTGTAGTCAGCTCCTACCATTGTATCCCCTTCACTACATTCCCCTTGTATTCTAACCCAAAGGGTCTCCAGTCATCCTCCTTGAGTGCCAATCTCTACTTGTAGGGATGTGTAACTCTCCTTTGCATAAAGAGCTACACCCCCACCTCTTTTTTTCAGCATGATCTCTCCTGTACAGGTTATAGCCATTTATACTCATGGAGAAGCTCTGTTACTGGGCTGGGGTAGGAATAGGTTCCCTTGAGCATCCTAACACGCTGGTTTGGCAGTTGATGCTTGGTGAGCTTGCTCTGGTGGTTGTCCACCCATCCCCTGATGAGCTTAGTCTAAAGTCCAGTCGAGCAAGTCAGCCATTCTGGTTGAGAAGAGCTTCTTCCCCAGGGGAGTGAGGTGGAGGCTGTCTCTTCCCAACAGACCACTGGCTTTCTCTCCAAAGAGTGAACTGTAGTCATGGAAGCCAAAGCCTTCATAGTGGCACCTGCCACTGTCTTCTGTTTATTACCTCGATTCATCTCTCCCTCCTCTGCCCATAACCTGCAACTGGAATGCTTGAGGAAAAAAAAAAACAGCTTCACTCTCAACCCCCTGAGCCCAGCTCCCAGAGCCCTTTAGCCACTTATGACCTGCCTAGGATTGCTCTGTGTCATTTGTGCCCACATGGATAAGAAGCATAAGGTACTGGTCAGAGGCCTCGATAAAATTTGGGATCATCTCAGCCACATCCTGGATATGGGTTCCTGGGAGGCAGTAGACCCCCTAACCTAAGGGGTCCAGGTGACAGATAGCTCCCTCTGCTCCCCTCAGTGATCACACTGCATTTCATCTTAGGGATGATAGCTATCTGTGTTTCTTCATCACTTACAGTGGCTGGCAGCTCTGCAGTCTCTACTAGTGCTGCAAGAGGTTTGTACCTGTTGCAGAGATCCAGTGGGCTGGTGACCCTACCCTAGTACAGTGAGCTTTCAGGCCAGAGAGAACCTATGTCCAGTGTTTGGCTGGACACTACGGGAGTGCCTCTTGGACTTCCTGGTCCAGGCAGATGACCTACATTGCTCACCTGTTCTGGGGTGAAGGGCCTGGCAGTAGGAGTCAGTCTCCTGTTTCCTACCCCTGATGGCACACACTCTGCGTGCCACAATCTTGAGTTCCACTTTGTGGGATTTCAGAGACTCCAATATGTTGTTGTACTCCAAGAAGAGGTTGCAATGCTTCTGACCCCATGTGCCTGGAGCTGTGCTGACAGCCCCTGTAGCTGAGAGCCAGGGGCTCCATGTGAATGGAGGCCAGAACCATGGGTTCCATCTGGGTGGAGGCCTCAAAAGTCCTAGTGGGGAGGGATTCAGCTACAGGGGAGAACCTTGGGGTGTGACGTGTCCCACCCACCATTGTGCTTGTAGTAGTTAGGCTACTATTGTGCCTACCACTCTCTTGAGGTTCTCTGCCTAGGGCCTCAGGCCCCTCCTGTGCAAACTCTCATGATAACTCATATTCTGGGCTACAAGCATGCCTGTTTGTGCATTTTTTTGGAAGGGTCTGGTTGTGTGGCTCTCTGGGGGGCTGTGTGAAGTAGGAGCCAGGAAGGGGTGTAACCCTTCTCGGCTTCTCTCAGCTACCTCCCTGCAACAGGGATAATTCCCTCCCACCATGGGCCCCTGCTTACCTCTGGCTAGGCTGGGGGTCATCAGGAGTCCTGGGGGTCCTGTTGGGGGTCCTGGGGCTCATGGGGGTACAACAAGCTTCCAGCTGTGCATCTCACTCTGGAGCTGAGGGCCAAGTGTGGCTTCTGCTGTTGGCAGGCCCTTTTAAATTCTGCACATGCACAGTAAGGTCTGCTGGCATTGCACTGCTCTTGGGGGGCTGAGGAGTCCCTCCCACACTGAAGAAGGGGACAGACGAGTGCTCCCTTTTACCCTGCCTCGCTCACTGGGCATTACTGGTTCTATGACTCCCTTGGGGTCTGGGCCAAATAGAAGCGGGAGGGCATGACCCTCCTTGGCTCCTCACATTTGTCTCCCCACAGCTGGGCTAAGTCCCTCCCACCACAGGCCCCTGCTTACCTCCAGCTAGTCGGGGGGTCCTGGGGCTCATGGGGGCACAATGGGCTTCTGCCTGCGCATCTTGCTCCAGATCTGGGGGCCAAGTTTGGTAAGACAAGACCTGCCCACAATGAAGCCATGCTGGCTGTTGTTCAGAATTCTATCTTCCGCAAGTGTATCATACATAGACTCCTTGATAAATTTCTCCAGGATTTTCCATGGGATAGAAGTTAGGCTAACAGGCCTATCATTGCCTTAGTCCTACCTCTTCTCTTTCTTGAATACAGGAACAACATTGGCCCTCTTCCAGTCTTCAGAGACTTTCCCTGAGTGCCATGAGTTTTGCCGGAAGTCCTGTGATGACCTGGGCCAGTTCCTTCAGCACTCTCAAATGAAGTTCATCTGGTCCTGCTGACTTATAGATGTCTAAGTCTAACTTTTCTACATGATTGTGCACACCAGCTCAACATCAGCAGTAGGAAGGTGGTCATTCCCACCATGCCCATTCTGAACTTTATCTAGTATGATTTCCCTCTTAGTCCAGTGAAATACCAAAGCAAAGTTGTCATTCAGGAGTTCAGGTTTTTTTTTTTTCCCCTGAGTATTGGATAGGAGCTCTCCTGCGTTATTAAGCAAGGGTCCCATGCATCCATTTGTTTTCCTCCTGTTCCCTACATAGTGAAAGAAGGACTTATTATTGCACTTGATTTCTGTTGCTAGTTTAAATTCAGTCGCTGCCTTAACCTTTCTAATCTGCACCCTGCAAGCGTGGTCCATCATTGCATAGTCTTCCTTGGGGATTGTCCCAAGCTTCCACTCTTGTATGCCTTTTTCTTCTTTTTTAAGAGAACCATGATACCCCTATTAAGCCAAGACCAGCCCTTCTGCTACCTTTCCTCTGCAGAAGAGTGGGCTTCTTTTCTACTTCGAAGATCATGTCCTTGAGAAATGACCACTCTTCATGCACCCCTATCACCTTCAGTCCCTGGTCTCACAGCACTTCCCCGGCCGCTTCTCCCAGATTCTCCCAGTGGGGCACAGCCACATGGAACTAAACCTGGTGGCAGGAAGCACAGTGCAGTGCTGGGGCTGTACTCTGCCTCCCACCCCAAGGTACAGCTCCCAGTTGCTCACAGCCCCAAGGAACCCAGACCAGAGGTAGGAGATGGCTGGCCCTGCACTCCACCTCCAGCTACAGGGCTCAGCTCCGAGTGGCTCAGAGCACCATTGGACTCAGCCCGGTGGCAGGAAACAGAGCACAGAGCTGTCCCTGTGCTCCACCTCCCATCACTGAGCTCAGCTCCCAGAGGCTCACAGCCACATGGGAGCGGGAAGCAGAATACATCACTAGCTCTGCCTGCCTCCTGCCACTGAGCTGAGTTCCATGGGGCTGGCAGAGGCAATCAGAGTGCAGTCCGATGGTGGGAGGTGGGTAGAGCTGGCACTGTACTCAAAAGAGCTCCACCAGCCCCATGGAGTGCAGCCTGATGGTGGGAGATGGGGAGAGCCAGGGCTGCACTCCCCACTGGGGTGAGCTACATGGGCCTGTGAGCTGCTTCGAGCGCAGCCCTGGCTCTCCCCTTTCTCCCACTACTGGGCTGCTTCAAAACTCAAAATGTCTCAAAACTTTTGAAATGTTTCAAGTGCCCTCATTTCATTTCAAAGTTGTTTCAATGCTTTTTGTTTCATTTAAATGTTTATCTTCCTGGGATCCCTTGACCCTAGCTGACTTCCTGCACCTTGGGCAGGGGGATGGACCCGATGTACTTATGAGGTCCAAGGTCTTCCAGCCCTAATGTCTATGAAATCTATGAAAACTCATCTCCTTCTATGACCAGGTAACTCTCCACCCGCCCCCATTCCAGGCTATAAAATTCAAGAGTTCTCGACCTCCAATTAAGTTGGTGGCTGGCCACACCTCACCTGGTCCTGAAGATTCCAGGGGTGTCTATCTGCTCACCCCTGCTTGGAGGTTTAGTGCCCCCCCCCCACATGGTCTTGCAGTATGGGAACCTGTAGCTACAGCCAAAAAAACCTTTCAGCATGCCACATGCCTATGGCCCAGGTGCCTGATGGCATTGTTCAAGCTGCTGAGCTCATGGAGTTGGTTCCATGCAGTCACAGTGCTGATCCTCTGGACCTTACCACACAGCAGCTGTTGGGTAGGGGAGGCAAAGGGACACATTCTGGGATCTAGGTGGCAGGGAATCTGGCCCCGGGGCTCTCTGTCTGGAATAGTTTTCCAGGTGCCAGGGCTGGGATTCTGTGGGCTTGTGCCTGTGCACTAGGACTTCTCACAGGCTCTGTGTCAGGTCCATGGGGTGACTTGTGATGGGGTGAAGGAAGGCATGGACTGGATATGAGTGTGGGCCATTGCTGGGTCTGGTGCACAGATGGGGAGCCCTTGAATCCCCTTCCCCCTGCTATGCCAGGCTGCAACTCATGGCTAGCCATGATCTGAATATGATAGAAGAATGAATGCAGGAGTCTGTCAGATATGCCTTATGTGCAACAAAGGCAAATTTAGGTTGAGCTAAGGATGTTTTATGAGCAAGTGTACAAAGGATCCAAGGCTTTTGGTATATGCCTGTGAACTGGACTCGTGGTCCTGCATCACATATGGAGCATAGGCATTGTAAGTGCTTCTCACAATCCACATTTTACATATATGTTCAGTTTCTCAAGACAAGTTAGGAAATAGTGATGCCACAGATTAGTATGTATAAGTGTGCCACTGTACATTTGGACATGTTAAAGTATATTTTTTTACAGTAATAGGAGTTGGGGTTCCTTTCTATTCCTGGGATTCAGTGACAGCATTTGAAAAGCACAATACATTTTGCCATCATCAAATTTGTCTTGATGCCTTTCTGAGCCATGTTAAGTAGCATGGAGTTAAACACAATTTTATGTCAAAAGCCTCATTTCTAGTAGGACACTGGCACATTGCCAAAAATCAGAGCAGCTTAATCAGTTCTTAACATGGGCTAACTATGGGCAAAAGCAGCCCTAGTTTCTGTGAGCCTAAAATAGCAGCTGAACCATATTTAGCAGTTGCTGAACTGCATCCATGGCAATATCTAATAGGAGAAATTCAGCAAAAAAAGCGGTTTTCTTTGTATGGATAGATCTATGTTAATGGGAGGGAGGATGTGGGTGGGCTTGGGGCAGACACTTCACTGACTCTTGTCAGTGACAGCCCAGGGGCAGGGCTGGCCCAGTACTTGGGAAGGCCTGACAAGCTGTGGCAGAAGCTAGAGCCTTGCCCTGTAATGTAGGGTCAGTGGAGTGCCACAAAGCCCCATGGGTTGCCAGTGGCATGAGACCTAATGTGAGTCATGATGAGATTTGATATAGATGTTTGTTACAGTACTCTAACCTGCAGCACTGAAATATGATACCACATTCATCCAGTAAAATCTTAGAGCAGGATATACAATTTTTACAGTGCTCTATGTGCCCTAACTGTCTGTTCGGTTATGGGTGTGAGCGCTTTCTGCACACTTAAAGAGCAATACGTGTCACACCTGTACCTGGCCTATGTATTTGAAGATCTAATCAAGTGGCAAGCAGATTGACATTCTGTCCTCCTTTGTCCTGGAGCTCTTATTGACTTAAGTAAGGGTGTGTGTGTGTGTGTGTGTGTGTGTGTGTGTGTGTGTGTGTAGAAAGTTTTAGGGGTGTTAATTGCAGTTGTGTTGGTCTAAGGGCATAGGTGGACAAGGTTCTTTGGGTAAATGTGATACCTTTTATTAGACCAACTAAATAATTGGAAAAAATGTTCCTTGCAAGCTTTCAGGCACAAACACCCTTCTTCAGGCATAGGGAGAATCTGCTGTTGTTTTGTGTTCTCCTGGATGGAATAGAAGCCAGTATGAAGCAAGTTTGCTTTTCATTTCATATGGCAAGATCTTACTGCATTTTCCCCTAGGGCTCCTCAGTGAGCTCTCCAGAAGTTAAAATATGTTTGCCCTCTTTCCACATTGCAAGGCACAGGAAAATAATAGAAAGGGTCATTGATTCACATCTTGCAAGAATTTATCCTTAGTTGTCACAATGATGCTTCATTGCAAGATTATGGGGATGCTAGACACCTGGCCCTTAATCAAGAGGCAGATCACTATAACACTACCTTAATATAACCGTTCTGCTCAACATATAGCATTGCAGGCTACATCCTTTACTTTCAGACAAAATGTTCAGTTTTTTAGCCATTAATCTGCTACACCTAGTTATTTTAAAAGCAAGTACTCAGATACACACCAAAGCCCATGAAAGTACATATATTGCTCACATAGTAAATATAGATCTCTCAACACATGCCTTGCAAACATTCTTTGCCTTTTTTATATTGTTTGTCTCATCCTCCAGGTTTAATGCACAATACCAGTTTTTATCTTTGTCAAAGCCTGTCCTGCCAAGAGCTCCATATTGGTATTCAGATATAGCTATAGTACTCAGGTGTTTCAGTTTTCATAAGGTGCTTCCTGTTCATTCTGTACATATGTTCATTCTCAGTTATGATAGGTACTTTAGTTTTAGGACACAAGCAGAAACTATGAGTCAGAATAAACTGGGAGATAACACTGAGAAAATGTGGGATGGAAAAATACCACCCATCTCTGTAAATGATTTGATATCAGTGGTGTTCAACTATCTGGTCCTGTGGGCCAGTTGAGTGATACAGGGACCATCTATGGACTTGACTGGGCTCTGTGGCCATGCTCCACCCCTTTCCTGCTTTGTGTACTGGGATTGGATCCTGTGATCTGATATCATTCCCTCCCACCTCCCTGTGCATCAGGATTGGGGTCCAGTACCACTTCCTCCCATCTCCAACATACATTGGTATGTGCCTCTGGGGGCCCAGCCCTGCATGCTGGGATGGAATAGTGGATCCAGTATACAGGGCTCAGGGTTCCCCATGGACAGTGCCACCATTCCCCTGCCTCCAAATTTCTAGACTCATGGGAAGCCCTGCAGACCAGATCACATAATGCATGAGCCAGAGCTTCTAGGTTGGAGGTTGAGCACCCTGATTTTATATGATTGTGAAGGACTGAGACAGAGTTTGCACCATGGAGGGCTGGCAGGGCTGCAGCTGTAGCCCAGAAAGGAAGGAAAATACCCACCCAATTTCTGGAGCAGCATCTTGCTCAGAATTGGTGAAGGGAGGCCAATCAAAGGTATTTCCAGTCCCAGAGAGGGGCAGAGAGGGGTCAGTTGCCTGCAGGCGGCGGGAAGAGAGGAGTGGCTGAGCATTTCAGCAGATAGAAACTGCAGAACCAGCCTGAGGAATGCCGTGGGAGTGACCTTGATGCAGGTGGAGGCCTGTGAACAAGCAGCCAGTGGGAATCTCTGGAGCAGAGATGCAGCTGAGGATCCGGAACAAGGGAGCTCACAAGGTCAGACAGAATCTCCGGACTGGAGTTTTTCCAACAGACAGTCTGGAGGAGGCATGGAAGGGCAAGATCTACAATCACAAGTAGAGCCTTCCTCCACAAGGGGGAGACCCCGCAAAGACTGTGTACATTCGTAGTGGTGCAGGGCAGGCTAGCACACGGCAGTGTATGGACTAAAGGATTTGGGGAAGCGGGGGGGTTGAGAGACATTGCCAGAGCCTGACAAGAAGGCTGAGAAGCAGCCAAAGTTTTTTTGTGGTTTTTTTTGCTTTTGGAGGGCTTTTTCCTGTTGATTGTTATTTTGTTGAGCAAGATCGGCCACTGGAAAGGTGTACCCAGAAGAGGCACTAGGCCACCCTGGAGTGCAGAGAAGGTTACAACAGGCAGCACTGCAACCTGGATGCAGAAGAACATCATCAAATACCTTCTAGAGAGGCTAGGCTGGGGTAAAGAGGAAGTTTGGAGCCCCACAGAAGACACAGGGATCGAGCCTAGGCAGGATCACTGTGGGCATTGCCTCCTGGGAATATATAGGTCATCAACATTGTGGCAGGTGAGAAAAACATAAGATCCATTCCCTGGCAGACCTGGTGATCCAGAGCCAAGGTGTACCCTGTGGCCACCTGTAAGCAGATGAGCATAGGGCAGCACAAGCAAACCGTATAATACCTATAGATGTGACAATGATGAAACTCATGAATAAGTAGTCCTTTGTTTCCGAAGGTATTGATTCTTACATCTATGCAATGCAAGGTAAGAGAGCAATGGCATTGCAAGCGCAAAGAAATAAACTGGTTTAATAAGAGTGTGGAGGAAATCGCTACTTGTTTTCCTTCATTGTTTTATATTTATTTTTTCTCACTGGCCTTATTGAAGCTCTGATGGTTTTTCAGATTAATTTAAGGGAATATACACATATTCGTAGTCTAACAGTAGTCAATGACAGAATTGCTAAGTGTTGAAAAATGAGACACATTGTTTTACTTAGCTAAATTAGTCTTTCCACCCTACTTTATATTTAAGTTGGTTTTATTGCATATTTTCTAATTTACATGGAAAAAATAAAGGTATGTTGTACTTGCTTTAAAAATTAAAGCAGCCCATGTATTCAAAATTGAACTTACTTTGAAAAGAGTATTTCCTTCTTCTGAAATGGCTAAAGTCACTTTAACTGTCAAAATCTTTTATTTATTTTCAACTGTCTTGTTATGCAAGATGAGCCAGGATGCTTATGCCCATGTTGCCCCTCTGAAGACATTATTCTCTCCAGATATACTGAGGATGCATGAATCCAATAGTGTAACAATCATTCACATAAAGTGCTGTCTCTTTTAGTGTTGCACAGAAAATCTTTAATGGAATGAATTCCAACATGGCCTACAGTGATAATCCAAATATTATTTCCTACTTACATCCCATATGTTGAATTTTATCTCAATATTTTAAATAAAAGACATGCAACCAAGACTTATTATTTGAACTGTTCACTGTTAATAGTCTTTTTCATCTCGCACTGTGTAGCATCAGAAGGCAGAGCAAACCTGTACCTTCTAAACTAACGAAAGTAGACATTTAGCACAAGTTTTCTTGAGCTGAAGCTTACTTAATCAGATGCTGTGAAGGAATGTACTCAAAGTGGTATATAAGAAAGAAAGAGAAATCTGAATATAAAAGCAAAAGGGAAGGGCAGTGAAAAGGGGGAGAGGGCAGAGAAGAGGGTAAATGCTGGGAAAGATAAATTAACCAAAGGCAAACTAACCAAAGTAGAGATAGACAGACAGACAGACAGACCAGTACCTATCCATCCATCCATTCATACTTCCATCCATCCATTTATCTCCACTTTGGCTAGTTTTTAAGGTGTAGAGCTAACCTGATTTTGACTCGTCTTCAAACTAATACAGCTAACTATGTCTCACTACATTGTAGAATGTGCAGATATTGGATAAAAGTTTCTTTTATAAAAATGTTTCTTAATATGTTTCTCAGTTTACCATCTAATGAAGCATATTAAAATGAATTGATATTACTGGTCTCAATCACTAAGGCCTATATTGCTAATATAACATAATAAAGGTGCCAGGACAAATAGTCTTGCAGCAGGGATCAGAACCTCAGACTTTCCCACTCTTAGGGAAATACCGTAACTACTTGGCTACAGAGTTGTTCTGTCTTGCACACACATATTTCTCCCATTACTATCTTTAATTATTCCCTGAATAGCTTCAAAAAAGGGAGTGAAAGCATTCAGCTGAAAACAATGCAACGTGCTCAGACATTCTTCTGGAAAGTGAGTTTGAATCTCTTCATTTAATCTAGATCTTCCACATCCCAGGGCTGTACAGTGCTGTACTACCAAAGCTATTAGATATAAAGGCAGAAGGCACCATATTCATTTTATATGAGCCCTGTTTACTAGGTAGGGCTGTGCAAAACAGCACTTTGTTTCAACTTCTGTTTTGACATTTCGATGGCACAATATTTCATTTCAAGTTCTAGACTTGTTTCATTTTGAAAGCACTGTTTCATTGAAAATGGTTCTGTTTCAATGTTTCACCCATAAGCTATGATGGGGAAGCATAAAACTGCCTATAACTTTGTCATTTCTTGCCCGAATCAGATGAGATTTGCAGGGATGTTAGCCCCTTCTGAGGCCATGAGGTCTGTCAAGCTTCAAAGACATAGGCTTCGGGATTTCTGGGAAACTGCACCTGAATGTCTTAAAAGCAAAACCTGTGTCACACATATGTGTTAAGGCACAGCAGGGTGAAAACTGCAGGCATGGTATAATCTGCTGAGGCCATGCTGAAACCTGCCATGTTTCAAGATTGGTGCAGGGGTTTCTGGGAAATTGCAACACAGGCTGCGGACAAGTAAAACTCATGACATGGGGGACACTGCGTGTGTGTTAAGGCATGCCACACTGGTGCAGAGGCCTCTACACAACATGGTAGTATGTCCCAATGAAGCTGCCTCTCCCCTACAGCCTCAGTCTGGTCCACAATTTTAAATGACAAGAGGCAATTACTTAGTAAGCAGCACAGTAGCACCAGCAACATCTCAGGAGCCAAAGTATCACAGATACTTTGTCCTTTCTTTCCTTTCCTTTCCTGCAGGATCTTTTTCTCCAGCAACTGCCAGAGAACTCTCCCTGCCAGCCCCAGCCCTGGGGCTTAAATGTGCCCAGGGCCCTGCATCCTTCCGGTCAGGTGGTACATGCGTTGGCCTAAGGACATGGTACTGGCAGACAAGGTCCTTTGGGTCAATCTAATCTGGTATCTTAGCAGACCAGCTACACAATTACAGAAATATATCTTAGCAAGCTTTCGGATTGAAAAACCCTTTGTCAGGCTGGGAAGAACCTGCAGTTGGTGCGTGTGTGTGCTGTTCCTGGATGGAAGCAATAGTAAAGAAGCCAGAGGCTGTCCTGGCGTGCAATGTGGGCAAAAAAGCCATGCAGTGAAAATGGAAATGGAGGCATCAGGGGGTGACAGAGAGGTTGGGATAGCCAGGGCAGGGGCATGTAGCAGCGCAGATAAAAGTGCAGAGGTACCTGGGAAGTCAGATGTCCAGCAGGTTGTAGTGTGTCAGAATTGCAATGTCTATATGAGGGGTGATCAGCAGGAAATAGGGCAGGCTCTTTTTTCCCGGGCACCACCAGGGGTAACTAGGAACAATGGTCACAAGTTACTGGAGAGCAGGTTTA
>JAGPOW010000127.1:345883-369901 GCA_030014935.1 Caiman crocodilus
CAGCACTTGTTTCCTGCCATTGGCAGGGGGTCAGACTAGATGGCCTGCTCTAGGCCCCTTCTGACCCTAGTTACTATGAAACTATGAAACTATAATATTACCTAACTTGGATTTCTGCATTTATACAATAAACCATTTGTGACACCACCAGCAAAAGTACTGCTTTCCTTCTCCTTACTCACTTACTTCTGAGTGAAGTTCAATGAATGAGCAACACTATTAGACAAACTTATGGCTCCACCCATAAATAGATTTCAACCTGTCTCTTAAATAGGTTAGTATCGAGGTTCCTAATGTTGAGGTTAGTGGGTTAAGTGTGCTGTCTCTTAGAATAGTGGTTCTCAATTGGGATGCCATGTGACCTCTGGGTGCTGTGAGAGCCTTTCAAGGGTGCTGCACTACAGTCAAAAGGACATCTTCTGGAAACAGATACACATGGAGCAGGTAGAACTGTACAGTGTGCCTGTTTCCAGGAGAAGTGTGGGGAGACCAAACCAGAAAGGGCTGTGGCCAGGGTGCTGTTAATACAAAGGCAAAGTAGGCACATGCCTAGGGCCCTGAGCTGCAGGGTGGTTAGTCATTCCCTGTGTGGTAGCAGTGTGAATGGCCCCATTGGTCTCCCTTCCCTTTCCTTCCCTTCCCCACCCTCTTCTGGCCTCACCATCATGGCAGCTACTTCCTAGCAGCAGCTCCAAGCCCGCTTCCCGCAGGTGGCAGCACTAGGGTGGGAAGGGGGGTCTTGATCAGCTCAGGGCCCACAAGTATGTTTATGTAGAGCCTAATAAAGGGTTAATCTGGCCTTGGCTGTGGCTAAACAGAGGCTGGAGTAAGTGATTGTCTTTTCTGATCTGGCTACATACTAAGCACCCAGGGGACTTTTACCTGGATGCCAGCAATTTCAAAAACATTATGGAGGAGTGCCCTGAATCTAAAAGAGGTTGGGAACCACTGTCTTAGAGCAAGCTGGGAAGGAAAGGTGGTTTGAGAAAAAACAGAGAGGAAAGGATGTCCTATTGGAGCATGCCATATCCTGGAGGTAAGACACTGAATGCCTTGGTAAGTAGAAGGGGAGCTGTCATCAGCTCTGCTAGTAGTATTCCTGTTGCTGTCATGGGATTTCTATCCTAGTAAGAGTAAGAGATGCTGCCACAGTAGTACTGTCACAAATATCACTGAATGGATAGAACCTGTCTGTGTACTAACCATTGTGGAGTTTTCAAATCTAGCTATTGGTAAAGAATGCAAACAGTAACAGCTGTTGTTTTCAAGTTGTATTAATGGTTTCCATCTCATTTTTTTCCCCTGCAGAAAACTGTCAAAACTCCCAGATGTACACTTGTAAAGAATTAAAAACTTTAAAAAATAATTCACTAATTTATATTAGATGACCTTGCTTTTCAGTATATAACTAGTAAGTAGGATACCATTTCATATAGCATTTCATAGTATTCACAACCTATATCTCTCTGCATTTTCTATGTGGGTTTGCTGCATCACTGCCTTGTATCTTGAGGCATCATTTCAACCTGTTCATAGTGTGTGTCAGTGCGCTTATTCTGATTAGGTAGAATTATATAGATGTCACTGGACAAAGTACAAGGCAGAAGAGATTACATCCTGCATTATTCTTGGTGTGGTAATGCACTCGCTCTATGGGTGCCTATACACATGCATCAGAGAAGACGCAATTAATTGACCCTGCTCCACATTCTAATTAGAATGCTCTAACATTGCCACAGTGAAATGTGTATAAGCCCCTTTGGGTTTAAAAATGGCTTCTGTGGGACTTTAACTAAAGTTCATAGAATGAGCTTTAGTTAAAGCATCCCATAGCCATTTTTAAATACACACTATTTAGACACTGTTTTGACTTGTTTTGAGCTCAAAACAGCAAATCAAAATGAAATGAGGGGCTTTTAAACAGCCTTGAAATGAAACAAGGTCAATCAAAGTTATTCAAAAGTTTCAAAATACTTTGAGATTCAAAGATCAAGCTGGGCTTGCTTGCAGGGAAACAGAAAGTAAGGAGAGGGAAGAGGGGCCAGTATTTACTGTGTGGCTGGCCAGTAACTGTGATCCTTCCCTGAGGTCCCTACCAATCCTAGTGCTGTGGGAGAGGAAGGGAAAAACAGCATAAAAGGGAGCATTGTTTGAACTGACCTGCTTTCTGCCTTGGGGTCTGACAGTTACTGAGCTATCTTCTAGCAGCTTAGGAGTGTTAGACAATGAAGGTTACTATTAGCATTGACTTGAATGATTTCCTACTTGCTAGCCTAGCAAATGGGATTCTACAATACCTTTTAATTTCTTCTAGACCCTTTACTTTTATTACTATATTCATTGACTTATTCTTTTCAATTTTATAATTATATTGGATATTACAGTATAGAATTTATATAGGGAGATACATCTATATTTATTTCTATACATTTATACCTTGAGACATATAAACATCCATACCTTATGGAATTTATATAGGAACACAGATACATTCATACCTTGCAGCGTATACTACACACCTTATAGAATTTATATAAGAAACCAGATACGTTTATATATTTGTATAAAAAACAAGACACTATGAAACACACCATGAACCGTGGTGGTCAAGCCTGCAGTGAGGAGTGGAAGACAGGTAGAGAGAGAGCTGTAAGTTTCTCCGTCCCCACAAACTGAGATGTAGCCTCTTTCCTACAACTAGCAGGGATGAGGCTTCCACAAGCAGCAAAGAGAAGAGAGCAGTACCAGTGCCACTGCCTGTGACTTAGTCTACATCCCCTCCAACAGCAACAGCCATAACCACCCCCCCACCATAACAACAAGCACCAGCACCAGCATGACAGTCTCCTCCACCTCCATTTTGTTTCCCATACTGAGCCTCCCAGTGCCAAAGGAAGATCTGGAGCTGAAGCTGGAGCTGGATCTGAGTGCCCTAGCAAGGGAAAGTCTGGGGAAGGAGGGTGAATCAGCTTAATTGTGCTCCTCCCCCCTCAAGTTTCCCCTTGAGTGAGGTCTCCTTCCCCAGAAGGCACTTCAGAGGAGTCTCAGGAAGAGGTAGCAGAGGCAAGTGGCTCAGTTGACTCTATCTCTCCTGTTGCTGTGCCTCTGCTTGCTGAGGAGGGGGAAATTGCAACATCCGTACATACATCCACATCCCAGAAGTGAAAGGGTAGTGTGGTCTGGCATCATTAGGAGCTAGCAGATGATCCCATGCACACTATCTTCCTGCACTGCCAAGCCAAAACCAGCTAGGGCAACAGAACAAAATACATGAGCACCATGGCGATGCTGATACATCTCCGCAGCACCACCCCCTTGCTCTTGCACCACCTCAGCCTCGTACCAGTGGGAGCATGCCCAAAGGGAAGTCCCCCTCTTGCTTTAAAGCCCCCATTAACCCAAAGCAGAAGCAGGCCACCCTGGAACAGTGGGGAGAAAGGCCAACAGAAGGGGGGGGCATGTTGCAAGGATTAGCAAGATTACCCAGAGCACTGGAGAGATGATTGCTATGGATGGCCAGCCCTTCTCCTTAGTTGAGCGACCAGGGTTCAGGTGGCTCATGGCAAATGTGGCCCCTTCCTACCAAGTGCCTGCATGCACCACCTTCAGCAAGAGAGTGGTGCCGTCCCTGTATGAGGCATGCAGGGAGTACTTGAGGGAGGAGATCTGCAAATAGACTTGTACTTCATCTTGGACATCTGGAGCAGTTGGGGGTAAAGATCATGCCCATCTCTCCCTTCCTGGGCACTGGTGTAACCAGTCAGGCCATAGGTGGGTTCTCCTTCAAACCGAGGTGATGGATGAGTCCCACATGGGAAAAGAAATCATGAGGGCCATGAACTACTTGATGAAGAAGTGGTTCATTGGGCAGATGAGCTTACCCATGGGTTCATGGTCACTAACAATGGGGCCAATATGGTCAAGGCAGTGCATGATGCCAACTTTTTTGGCATCCACTGTGTGGCACACAAGTTCCACCTCATTGTCAGGGGCACCTTGGAGTGGGGCAGGGCTGCCGGTGATGGCAACAACACCACCAGCAAGCTCATTTCCAAATAAAGGAAGGTGGTAGGCTACTTCACCAGAGCATCAAGGCAGGCAAGAGGCTGCAGGAAAAGCAAACAGAGCTGAACATCCCACTACACAAAATCAAGCACAATGTGGAGACTTGGTGGAACTCCACATACCTGATGCTTAAGAGGCTTGTGGAGCAACAGAAGGCCATCCATGAGATGGCCTTTCTTGGGGAGATTGGGATCAGCGGCCCCCTTAACACAGCTGAGTGGGATACCATCTCCCAGATCTTGGTGGTCCTCAAAGCCTTCCTCAAGGCCACCAAGACCCTCAGCACTGGTGATTCCCTCTTTAGCCAGGCGATCCCCATAATGAGGGAACTTCAGAGCCAGATGAAGAGCTTCCAGGGGATCAATGTTCCTGGCTGGGGCAAGCCACTCTCACCCGACATCCAAGCACTGGTAAGGCAGCTGAAGGAAGGCATCAGGAAACAGGTTGATCCCTTGTGGTCCAGTACGGTCCACGTGCTGGCTGCCATGTGTGACCCGAGGATGAGGGGCAGTGTATGTGGCAGCCAAAGCCTAAATCAGTGGATGGAGGTGCTAATCAAGAGAGTCAGTGAGGTAGAATGGCAGAGGCAGAGGGACGTGGAAGAGGGGAAGCCACTATTCCATGCTAGTACACCATTCACCAGCCAGTCTCCTCCTCCACTGCAGGTGCTGCCAGTGAGGGCTAAGGGCATGGTTTCCATGGTGGCATCCAGAGGCACCACACCTCCTCATCAGGCAGGTAGCACTCAGGCCTTGGTGACTGCCTATCTCACCAAGGATGTGGAGCTGCTGCTGTGTGAACCCTTGATCTACTGGACAAACCACAGCCAGATTTGGCAGGATGTGGCCACAGTTGCCCATGAACATCTGTCCTGTCCACCGACCAGTGTTCTGAGTGAGAGGGTGTTTAGCATTTCTGGGGATGTAGTGACACCTCATCGCACCTGCTTGGATCCTGGTTTGATGAAGCAGCTGGTGTTCCTGAAGGTGAACCTCCTACTGCTGGGGATCCCCAAGCTCTAGGTGAAGATGGAGTGAATGCCACCCTCCTCACTCTGTATGTACCTATTTCCTTGTTTCATTTTAGATTGAACCAAAGGAAAGGACCTTGTGTGCCAGTGCCATGTCCTTAGACCAACAACCCTAGCACCTGACTGGAAGGACACAGTCACATCTAAGCCCCAGAGCTGGGACTGGCAGGTAGAGTTCTCTGGCAGCTGCTGGAGAAGAAGCTCCTGCAGGAAAGGAAAGAAAGGCTCTAGTCTGTGACAGTTTGGCTGCCTGAGATGCTGCTGATGTTACTGTGCTGCTTACTAAATTATTCCCTGTTGTCATTTAAAGGGTAGACTGAGATAAGGCTGTAGGGGAGGAGGAGCACTCATTGAGAAACACTACCAGGTCATGTAAAGAACCCAGCACCAGTGAGGGAGTGCTTTAACACACACAGTGTAACCCATGTCATGAGTTTTGCTTGTCTGCAGCCTGAAGTACATTTTCCCAGAAACCCCTGCACCCATCCCCTTGAAACTTGGCAGGCTTCATGGCCTCAGAAGAGGTTACCATCCCTGCAAGTTTAATCTAAAACAGGGAAGAAATGACAGTTATAGGCAGTTTTGTGCTTCCACATTATAGCCTATGCTATAACATAACGTCGAAACAGAGGAACAGTTTTGACAAAATGAAACAGAACAGTGGTTTCAAAATCAAATGAAACTCAGAATGAACTATTGTCCCATCAAATTGTTGAAACAGCAGTCAAAATGGAATGGTGCTGTTTCACACAGCCCTAATGTCTATATAGTTACAGCTAGCTTCGATGACTAACCAACTCAGTGAGTAAGGAAATGGCTATACTGCCTCAGACTGTGGAAGGAAGTGCCACAGATAAATGTGCCCTGCCTGCTCCATTTGGAACTACATATGCTACATGCCCTGCATGTGCTACATGGTGACTCTGGTGTAATGACATTAGTGGGGTTCTAAATACACATTGCTAAATTCACCTGAGATACTGAGGTTTTTTGTGCATCCTCTCCACTGTACTGAGTCAACTTGATTACATCAGATTTGGGCCGTAGTATTTTCAGAGTGAGTGGCACTTCATAGTGCCACTCCCTTGCATAGTCCTGAGACAGTGTTGGTAGGACCTTTTATTACTTCCTGCTTGTTTATGCATATATATGTAATGGCACGTGCTGGAATTTGGACAACAAAGATGTTAAAAGATGTTGAATACTACTAATGAAATGTTATATCCCTTAGCTTACTAGCAAAACAGTTGTGTTTTTGGAGCTCAAGATCCAGGTTTTTACTCTTAGGTTAGATACATTCATTATCCTTTTACCAGTAGAAGTGATCAGAAACTGATCAATGTCCATAATAGAACAGAAGTTCAGCACACAAAACCAGTCTGAACCCATAATAAAACAGAAATTTAGCACACACAGGCTGGTTTAAAAATAGTGGAACTTGGTCTAAGAATTCCCCCCCCACCAAAAGGCATATATATGTGTTCTATTTGCTACCAATCTAAACTACGCTGCTTATAGAAAGCAGCAGAACTTTGATTCTGCTTTGGGCTTTTTGAATATCTGTACTTAGCCTTAGGTCTCAAAGGACTGTATCATTTATGTAAGGATGCCCATTTGCAGCATAGAAATGAGTTATAGATTGAATTTGACCTCCTATGTAGCTGAAACTCAGGATTAGTATTATCTAGAATGGGATCTAGAAGATACTTTCTTCCCTTTCTAAAGGATACAGCACTTATTGCCATAAAATATGGGAATGCTCCTATACCTCAAGTGGTAAAAGGCCTATCCCTTTGCTATTAAATAACCAAGCCCATCTGGGCTCCCATAACTGTGCACAGACGGTTAATCTGGTAAATTTGTGATGTGTTCAGGGACTATAGTGTCTGCTCTGTATGCACGTAGAGAAAAACTGCCACTGGCAATCTATTTCTCTCTGTGATAGGTAAATGCTACATTTGTTTGGGCACAGTATAGGGAAACAGATAGAATTAAAAGTAAAGAAGGGAGCTGACAAATCTTTATCACTATTTTCTGTGTACCAACCATGGAGGGAAGGTAAGTGGGTATTTACCGGGAGTTAAGAAAATGAGGTCCCCTTGGCAGCTACTCCTTACCATCTGTTCCAGCAGTTCCTCTACGAGCTGTACTGCCAGCACAGCCAAGCAGGGAAGAGCACAAAATCGTGCAGGATGGCCCTCATGCAGTTGGTTCCCATCTCTGAAAATAAAGAGGGAAGTGTAACCCCTTCCTGTGAATCTGTGGGTGCCTTTCCATGTAACTTTGAGGGAATGATTTCTAGGTAACTCTAACTGATAAACCCTGTAGTCATTCCCTGGCTCTTAGCCTCATTCCAGCAGGTTTGTTTGCAGGAAGGGGTTCTTTGGCGCACAGTGTTTAATCAATGTATGTGCCTCACATTGTTTTAAAGTCATGCCTAAAAATAACTCTCTGAAATATTTAGTTGTATAAAGGAAAACAAAACTTGCCCCACAGGTTAATCTGTAGCTGAGCCTCTTGTTCACAATTTGAATAGGTAAGGAAAAAAATAATCTTTCTCTGGAAATAAAACATGAATAGTCAGCTTCCATTCTTTATATTATTTTTGGCTCCTCTATGCAACCAAAAATATTTAGCATACAGGGCCTAAAATTGTTTGAACACTGTTCTATTATTTTTTTTCATATACAGCAGCTGCGCACAGTATTTTACTGATGAAAAAGAGGTCACCAGGACACCAGCCACCACTTGCAACCCAACTTTCTCCATGGGCTGCTGTTCTTCTCCATGGCATTCCCCTCTATGGCACCAGAACTGCGTGCCACCTTTGCTGTCTGCCACTGCCTCTGCTACCTGTTGCTGATCCCCAATATCCCAATGGGTGCAGCAGGGCACTTTAATTAGAGCAGCTCTGAGATTAAAGTGCCTGCAGCATCTTGTGTATTCAGTGTCCCATATTTCGAAATGGTGGCAGGAGCACTTTAATGAAAACTCATTCAACAAACTTTAGTTAAAGCATCCAACTCTCCATTTTGAAGCATGGGGACACTGAATCCACAAGACACAGATGCAGCTGAAGGGCGCTAATTAGCACACTCAAGCAGACTCGTTTAATCAATTCTGCTCCAATGCTCTCAGTTAAAGCACATCAGAGCAGCACCTACAGGCACCCATTAGCAATGGGAAGGACTAAATTCAGTGGCAGCTGTGAGTGTCCAAGGGGAGCAGTAGGGGAGAAATGGGCAGTGCAGTGTGGGATGGGGAGGAGGAACACAGTAGGCTGATCTGTATGCTGCTATTCTCCCATACCACTGCAGGCCACATCCAGGCACTTCACAAACTTGGCAACCCCTGATGGATTTCTAGGATATGACAAACTAATGCATGCATGGTTTATATCATTGCTCTGTTTTAAGCTAACATTATTTGTTATGTTTTTATAATATTACTTTTTGTTCCCTGCAATATATGTGAAGGCAGAAGTTGATCTCCAAATAAGTGTGCATTCTTGATGCTACAAATGTGACATATTTTCACTGGTGTAATCAGCCTTTACACTGACCTTCCATACTTGCAACTTACTTGAACCTGGTGTAGAATGACCTCAGGAAAAATCACAGGGTAAAACTACACTTGTGAAAGTCTTGTGCGTCTGCAGCTTATTGTGCAAACAGGCTATTACCCCCTTCGTCACAAATTCATACAGATACCCATGAATAGATGCCCAAATGTTAGCTTTAGGTTTTCAAATAATTATTTTGGTATACAGAAGTGGTATAAAATATTCCGGTATAACTGTGTTGATGGTCTAAATATGTCCACATGTAAATACCTCATGTCCAACAGTCACTGGTAAAAGTAAATAAAGGGAAGGAGTTGTATAAAAGGAGTGCTTTATCTAGATTCTCTTTTAAGTGTTTTTGATATCTTGGGAAAAATGTCCTAATCATTTAAAGCAACCCACAGCTAGCACCCCCTCACACAATCAAGACTTATATGCAGCTCATCTTCATGGACTTCTGCCACTGGCAATATGACAGGGATAATATTTTCACTTAGATAAACTGTCCTTGAACAATTAGCATTAATAGACATGAATTAGGATGTTTCTCCATGAGGAATGCAAGTCTTTTCTTTCCATCTCTTTGTCCTCAAGATATATTCATATTATTAATGCTGTAAGGGGAAACCTACAGCCTATTACACTGGACTTATGCTATTTTGGAGTTTAAGGTATGATACAGAATTTTGTTCTATAATCATGTCTCCCTTGGTTTTGTTTCCTGCATTAGAATGACTTATTATTACTGTCACTGCATAATAATTCTGAGATATAATTCTGACATGTTTTCTTTAGTATGTCAAGATCAACTGTATGTGATCCTTTTGTCACACCAGATTAATATAAATAATGCATCATTGGTTAAAATGTCACATGAAGCAAGAAACAAACTTAAGAAATTTCTCCACACCTATAAAATCCCCTTAAAAATCAGGAAAAAATAATGAAATAAACATTTGATTAATTTTGACTAATTTAAGTGATCTCTGGTAACATTTCATGAATGGCTTGTTAACCTTTCCTTTACCTTCTAAGCCTTAAGAGAAAATAACAGATCTTAGGGCCTTGTTGCATGGAAGACTTACTATCCATTAAATCTGTGGAATATTATATAGTATCAAAGTTAAAACTGTAGCAAAACCCTTGTAGCAAAACCTCCAGTTTTTCTTTTTTTAAAATTTATTTTAAAATGCATTCACTCCCCTTCCCCAAACATTTCTGACCTTTTCTCTCCCTCTCTATTCCCTATAGATAAGTATAAGTGAGCTCAGACTTAGGATAAACTTTAACATTTTTATTTCGGTAGCAAGTTTTTGGTTTTGGATATCCACTGTTTTATATTGTATTTTTATTAGGTCTGTATTGATTCTTACTGTTGTATATTGTATTATCATCATTTTCATATAGATTTTTATTGTTTCATATGGATATTGTATGGTTTAGGCCTGTGTTTGTAAGTGAACCAAAGTAATGTCAAGTCTCCATCTTGTGTCCTGTGCCCAGGCATCCCCTGTGTCGCAACTGTATGAGTCACGTACCCCTCCCATGTAAACTGGTTCCCGGATGAATGAGAATGATTGGGAATGATTTAAATACAATGGTAACAGGCCTTATCTGAATGGCCTGTAAGGACTGGTCCATCACCTAACACTGATTCATGCAGGAACCACAGACCTCACCCAGGAACAGAGACAAGAGCCCAGCATTTGAAAGACAAAAGACACTGCAGAACCAGCAACTCTACCTTTATACTCCACCATTATAGACACCCGAAACTGCACATCCCTGCATGGAGTACACACGCTCAGTATGCCAAGGGCTGACCCTTGCCACATGCCTCCTGTCACCAGGGTCACACAAGGTCTGTCCCTATAAAAAGAGGCAGTGAAGACAGACCCAGTGGGATGCCCTCTCCATCTGGACCAGCACCACACCACACCACCTGCCAGCAAACCCCCTCTGGACATCACCTACTGGACAAGGACCCCTTTCCAGCCTGGATAGGCAGATATTACCTGCACACTTCCTCCTACAATTTGGACTCTCTCTCTCTCTCTCTCTCTCTCTCTCTCTCTCTCTCCCCTCCTGGACTTTGGTGTACTTGAGCCCCTGCACCAAGCCTCTCTAACCCCTGCTGCCAGTGTGCGTGTGTGTCCGTGTGTGTGTATATGTGTGTGTGCAAGGGAACCAATAAGACATTGTGTCACCATCTCCCCTCTTCAATAAAACCACTCTCATTTGCAACCCCGAGTTGGCTCATGTTTTACTGAATCCCAGTCCCTTCCTTATCTTAAATTCCAGCCTCATTCTCTCTCTCTCAGCTCCAGCCCCCATCCCTCTCCACTAGTTTCCCAATCTCCTCTCAATTCCTACTACCTTTCCCCTGTGACTTTCTGCTGCCTTCCTCTGCTTTCCCACTTTCAGTCTCTCCTGCCACTTTTCCTGTGATTTTCTGCTGTCCCCCTGCAGGTGTGCAGCAACATACTCTTGTGCATTTACATCAGAGAAGACCTTGAATTTTTTACAAACTTCTAGATATTGTGAAAGAAAGCCTGAGTGTCTTGTTCTCCCAGCATGTTCACTTCCATGAGCAAGCAGGATGATATCGGGGCTATGTAATAGTAAGCACCATGTCAGGTACCTACTATTAATTAGCTACTATCTCCCTGCATGCTTTCCTCCTTAGAATTTCCTGTTAGAAAGGCACCCCCCCCCATGCTTACTTGTTTGTCTGCCACTGTCTCAAGACACAGCTTCTCTGGCTGATTTTGCCCTGGCAAGAGTGCAAAAAGGAGTTTTTTCACCTTGCAATCATGACCCTGCAATATAAACCATGCCGCTTTTGTGAGTTGGTATGCCAGCAGTGATCATAATCATGGAAGGGAATAGCTAATTATGCTGGCTCCCTGGAAAAAGTAGCAATTCCATGGAATATATGTGAGGCTTTGGAAACCTTTTGGAAACCTTCCTACACCTGCATTCCAGTTTCATAGCTCTGCAAGACCTCCTAGCAGGGAAAGCAATGAGCAATCACATCCTGAACTATTATTGCCTCACCCTCTACTCCATACGCTGCCCTTGAAGAGGGATGCACTGTCCCACATTCTGTTGAAATGCTCCAAGCCCCCTCTCACCATGACCCCAACTTGTGATGGGGTTCTGGGGACAACAGGATGCCAGCTTTCACTTCCACCTGAAACGGCTGCACTTGGTATCCCTGGGGTGATAGGGGAGGTGTGGGGGAGCTGCCTGTATGCTAAGTTCTGGGAGCTGGCCTAGGTTGGGAAGAAGGAGAGGAGGGGGAAGGGGACACGTACAGTGGAGCTTGCCTGGGTGGTGTGCTACAGGTACAGTCTACCCCCCCACACCCCAATCCATCCCATGGCTGCCCCAACAGTACTCTGCATGGGGTCAAACCTTGCTCCCATCATGCTCCCACCCAGGGCAGCCTGCACCACACTCCATCCAGGCTCCAGCCAGTGTATACAGCTTTCGGTGGGACTGCTGCCACAGATACCCAGGTCCCGCTCAGCTCCCCTCACCTCCAGAGGTTCCTCCTCCTCCTGCCCTTGATTTGCACTCCAGCTAGCCAGTAGTTCAGGGAAGCCCTGGGGACATGCGCTGGGCAGAAGGTGCTCAGCTAGCTGGGGGAAAGCTGCAGCTGGGAAGCTCCTGCCTCAGTGTATGGGGTCCCAGCTCCAGCTCCTGGCCCCTTGCAGAATGGGTGGAAGTTGACTCGCAGCTGGTGCTAGAGCCCTGTGTGTTGGGGCAGGAGCCACCTGGCTGCAGCTTCCCTCCTGCCTGGCTGGGCATCTGCTGCCAGGCATGTGTCCCCATGGCTGCCTTATAACTGCCTCTAACTTTTCCATATCATTTTTAAAATGTGGAGCCCAGAAATGCACAGTACTCCAGATGAAGCCTAACCAGTGTTGAGTAGAGGCATTATCACCTCTCATGTCTTGCACCTAATGCTTCTATTGATGGATCCCAAAATGACATTCACTTTTTGTATGGCTGCATCATACTGCAGACTCATAGTAAGTCTGATCTACAACTCCCAAGTACTTTTCCATAGTGCTGTCATCATCCAGGTGTCACCCATTATTTATTTGTGGTTTTTATTATTCTTCCTGAGGTGTAGCACCTTGCATTTGTCTGAATTGAACTTCATCCTCTTAGCTTTAGCCCAGCTTTCCAATCTGTCAAGATCCTTCTGAACTGTACTTGCATTCTCCATCATGTTCACAGTTTTGTGTCATCTGCAAAATGTTCAAGAAGCTTTCAATGCGAGCAGCCAAATTCCTGATAAATACGTTGAATGGCACTAGGCCCAAGGTAGACTGCTGTGGGACTCCACTTGAAACCTCCTGCCATTCTGATATGAACCCATTGATAGTTACCTTTTGCTTGTGGCTATCGAGCCAGTTATCTATTCACCTTACACTAGTTTTATCTAGCCCATATTTTTTCCAACTTATTTATAAGAAGGTCATGTACAGACCACACAATCCCTCCCCACCACAAGTCCCTGCTTACCTGGGACAGCACCTGGGTCTGGGTCATGCTACAGCCTTGCCCCACTCCTGTTTGGCCAGCACGCTGAAGCAGCAAGCAGCAAGGGAAGGGGGAAGCTATAGAGACACTCTGTCTGGATGCCAGAGTCTCTCTGGTGGACTCAGAGAGGGCTCAGCACCTACACTGCTTTCTTTTCTGCATGTTTTTTTGTTTGTTTGTTTTATACCAGGATTTCCCAGGATCAAATTTAGAGTCTAAACTGCAAATATGCAGCATGGAGAACATTTCTTTGTTCTTAGTGTGCCTCTTGTTGCATCTCAAAGACGTGAACTACCAAGTCTCTGTCATGCCAATCAGATCATAGTTCTTTTCAAAGGCTGCAGCTTCCAGTTCTTCTTGTTTGTTCCTGACACTTCTTGCATTTGTATACATGCATGATATTCTGTTGTGTCTTGGACAAAACTTGGTTGTTGGGTGATAAGAGGTTTTAGGACAGATTCAATGAAACCTTATATTACCTCAGTTAGGGTTCCATGGTTGTATGATAGGTTTGCCTGGGTTCCCATGTTTGTGGAGCATGTATTTTTGAGAGCATGTAAACAGTCTCTGAGTTATGTAGTGGGAGGAACAAGTTCTGTTTTTTTTGTTGTTGGGTTTGTTTTTGGGGGGGGGGGGTTGTAGTTTGATGGAAATGATTTGATGGTAGTTTTGAGTTTTAAGGTGAAAGGAGGAGTTAGAACTTCCTCTAGTTTTTTGTAGTAGATGGTGTCAGAGAGTTCTCTGTTGGCTTTTTTTATGTAGTGTTCACAGTTAAAGATAACTATAGCTCTTCCTTTATCTTCTGGTTTTATTACTATTTGGTGGTTGTATCTTAGAGGTTCTATGGCCCTTCTCTCTTAGGAGAGGTTGTTATGGTGGAGCATGTTGTTGATTATTTCATTGTTTATTTTCCCCCTGAAGCAGTCAATGGTTTGAATTTTGTCCACCGTGGAGTGTGCAATCTGATTGTTTGTTTATTTGTTTTTTGGGCAGTTGGGTTGTCAAAGGACGAATTGTTGTTAGAAATGGATTCATTTTCATTGTGGAAATATTCCTTGAGGTGGACGCATCAGAAGATTTTTTTAGTTCTCAATGCTGTAGTATCTTATTAAGATATTTTCCAGACAGAAATTCAGACCTTTAGAGAGAACACATTTTTCAGCCTTGGTAAGTTTTTGTGGGGAGAAATTGATCATATCTGAGGATTGATTGGTTGTTTCAGTTACATCGAGTATGAGGTTAGATTATTGTAAGGTGTTGGTGTTGTTTTGCTGATGGTTGTTTTGTGGTTGGGAAAGTTGTTCCTGGAGTAATTGGTTCCATTTCTTTTTATGTTGGATGGATGTTGTTGAAAAGCTTTGGTAGTTTCTTTGCAAGAATTGTATAATGTTTGGGAAGATAGCTGGCTATTTCTCTTTTCAGTTGTTGAAGCATGTGTTGATTTCCCTCTTGAGTTGATCTCTGTTTGAACAGGTAGGGGGAGAAGATGATTTCTAAGTTTTTTCTGAAATTCTTCTGCATAATTATGAAGCATATTTGGAGTTGCATGTAGTTGTCAGAGGATTATAAATGTTCAGTGGGGCCAGTGGGAGTCCCCCCATCATAGTCCCCTCCCCGCTCCTCCAACCACCCCGACACCTTACTTACCGGCATTGGAGCCCTGGTGCTGCAACACACAGCCTACCATGGCATGTGTCCTCTGTTCAGTTTCAGCACCATGGTGAGGGGCCAACCACAGAGACACTCTGGCAGCCAGAGCATCCCTCTGGAGGACCCAGCCTCTGGTTGCCTCAGGGCATGTTCCAGGACTCAAGTTTGCAGTGCAGGGAATTTTTTTTTCATTCCCGCACATGTCTCTTGCCCTGTCTCAAAAGAGATGGGGCAAGAGGCACATGTGCGCTCATCTGGATGTGCCTTATGGTGGTATTTTTCATTCAAATAAACTTCCTTAGGAGTGTTCCCTTTGAATGAGCAACTAAGAAACATCAGCATCATATCCAAAATGAATGGTGACTTCTATGTAGGAAAATACTTTGGATCTCACACAGTCTAAAACTAACATATAGCAAATGACTTGTGCAAGAAAGTTAATTGATTTTTAAGCACGCGTCCTCTGTTCAGTTCTTCACCTAAAAATTTCATCCATATTCTACTCACAATGAAAACAGAAGCAAGAGGTATGAGTTCATATTCAGCTACAATCATCACCTGTCATGCAGTATGAGTAACCTTGGTATTGCTGAAATTGATTCTCAATTAATCCTTACCCATCATCTTCCATAGAACCATTATTTGTGTCCCTTCCAACCTATTAATCCTTACTGCCACCTCATAGAAAAGATATAAAGGTCTGAGGTCATTTTCTATAAATGGTTTATCAGACGAATACCAAATGAAAAGCTGCAGTCAGATGAGAGTTAAGGGTAAATGACAACTAAGCTTCACCAGATTAAAAGATCTATTCTTTGCTGGAGGTATTACCACTGTAGTATATAATTAAAAATATTGTACTTTAATCCTGTGGGCCAAGGGTATGTAATAGAAAATATCATATATAATTTCATAATTCATTCTCTAAAGTTACATCTAGCATGAAGATTGTTTTAACTTATAAAACTGCTCAAACTAAGACCAAAGTTCTATCTGTCAAACCAGAATACACATTGCATGTTCATTGCTATAACTATAAAACAACCAACACATGTGTTAATATTTAGAACTGGTAACAAAAAAATATTTTCTTCTAATCAGACAATGCCAGTTTCCTAAAACGGAATATACTTCCAATCAACAAATCAAGATGTTGACTTTACATCCCAACTTAGAAGGCAGGAAAAACCATTCAGTTCTTGAAATTTTTTGTGGAATGGAAATGCTGTCTCTTACCTACTTCCTGTTAAACTTTACAAGTGAAAGATGATGATACAAAGCTGAAAAGCTTTGAAAAAATCTATATTGTACAAATGGCGAACAACTAGAAAATAAATATCAATTAAATACAACTTTACTATATTTAACAATAGTATCACAGACAACACTGAGCAAACCACGCTCAGTATTGAACAATTTTTATTCAAAAACACTAAAATCAATGTTTAAGTAATTGTGTTTTTAAATTATCAATTTAAAGTATCAATTTAAACTTTGATTTTAATGAAACAAAATAAATTTTTCAGATCTGTTTTGAGATAATACCTAGCATTTTATACCATATTTCATCAGTAGATGTCAAAGCTTTACAAGAATGTATAAAAGCTTTTCCCCCATGATTTTTCATTCTGCTCAAATATTGCTAGCACTATTTAAAAAAAAATCATAATGTTGTTATTTTGTATTAAATTATTTCTATTTACTTAGTTGGAATTCTACAAGTACTAATTAAAAGTGCTGCTCTAAAATGGCCACACTGCTTCATTCCCAGGATTTAGTGAATACTGACTAGAAATGGGTGAACAGAACATCATCTGGGCAGTTATGGTCCCATGCACAGCACAGCCACTGTGCAGACAAGTATTTAGGGACAAATACTCATGGGTTATTTTCCCATCCCATTTCTCATCCAGCATAGCATTTATGCATAATCCCCCTGTGGTTCATAGGCACCTAACTCCAGATGAAATAAAAATCCACTTTCATCCAGTTTGAAATGTCAACTTTTGCCTGTGAGAATTTCCTGAATTCACTGTCTTATAGTATTTTCTATGTTGGATTTGTTCTTAATCAAAGCATATCTAACTCCTGATGCAAGCAATAGCATCCTTTTCATTGACATAAAAGAAAGAGGGATCAGGACCAGCTAATGTTTTCATCTTCAATTTATCTCTTTTTTTTTTCAGCATTTTCATTAATAGAGTATTTCAGGTTAAAATTATTTAATTCCTCTGAAAACTAACCAACCTAAATAAAAATTCTGTTTAATCTTTTCCAACTTGTTTTTGCCTAGAAAATAATGCAAAAAGTGTCTGCAAACATTCAATTTTTAAATAAATTTATTTCAGATACGTTTGCAATGCATTCATAGGTATTTTCTGCAAATGTTTGAAGGACTATGTTTTATAGGTAAATACAAGTATCAGTTAAGTGCAGGACATGACTGTATATGGCTCCATGCAAGGAACAGAACACAAATAGATTCTGATCTTATAATGAGCTCCACCTGGGCAAAACTGTGCCCCTAAACATAAATTGGTATCATATTAGAAATCATGTGATTTATTTGACCAGTTAGAACAGAGCCGAGTTTGAATGTTAGGTATGTGTAATCATTCTATAAGGTAAAAATAACTAACTATATTTGGATATATTACAAATAAACATTTTTTTTCAGGAATCGGAGTTCCTTCATTAATATACCACCAGATCATTTAATCAGTTTTATTATTTAATAACAGTAATTTCCTTAACTGTAATTAATAGCTATTCTGCTGTGTCTCCATCTTAAAGTAATGAGTGTATTTGCAGTTTTTAAAAAGATATTCACTGGTTAAATGGCACTAGTTAAATAATTTATTTTTGCAAATAGGGCTTGTGCATTTGTCCAGAAACCTGATTTTATTATTTTTATTCCTAGTAAAAATATTCATATAGTCAGAAGAACTGTGCTAATTATATTTCCTTTTACCCATTTAGTACAGTAATTAACATGCAATTTCCTTCAATCAACCCAAAGTTTTGGTGGGGGGATGGTCCATATGAATAAATAATATGAACCTAGAGTTGACTTTCAAAATAGATAGTTCAAAATCTGTATGATAGAGCAAAACTAAAGGAAATAGTTCCAGTACAAGACACATCTATATAAAGCAGAATTTATATTGATTATATTTCATATTGTGAAGATTTAGTTATAGTGTTCTTAACTAATAGCATTCATCAACCTTTTGGGATACCGAATCTTTATGCACCATTCCAAATCTATTAATGTGAACGGAGATTTTCAAAAGATAATGAAAATTAATTTTCCCTGCCTTTATTATTCATAAGTATTTACACAACAATCTTGCACCAATCCTGATGGTGTATTTTTAATAGTTTCTTCTCCCTGTTTAGATGCCTATTTTTAAAAGGATTGATGATTAATTATGAGTCACAAACATTTTTTTCAGAGATGCAGTGGCTGTCTGAACACTTACAAATAATGAATAATGGTTTCATTGTAATGGTCTGAACTTTCTGCATCAAAAGCCAATGGAACCCCCCCCCAAAAAAAAAACAAAAAAACCCCCCAAACAAACCATAATAATACATCCAAAGTAAAAAATAAACTCTAGAGCAGAGTTCAGTTTAAAGCAAGCTGTTTTGACTTGCCTCATTGTGTGTCTCTGAGATCCCACTGGTGTATGGTAAGTTCTCTTTTCCCAAAATTGCTGTAAGGTGTCCTAATGCAGTAGCTGTGGAAATAAATCATTGCTTGGTTTATATTAGTAGACAGTTTCAAGGGCACATTAAGTCTATGAGATAATTTATTTTCTGTGTCAGTCTTTAGTTTTTGTCCTTATCCATCCTAATGTATCTTTTAAAATAAAATTTCTTTCTTCTATAAAAATGATGGAAATCACAGAGTTGAAAGTCTGAAACGTCTGAATGTTCTTATTCTATTTTAGAAACTTTAGTCATGGTGAACTGCAAATGTATATGTCAACCTTAAAAAAAAAGTAAGGTATCCTTGAATTACACATGATTTGTGCTATATATTTCCATATCAATCCAATACACAAAAACTTGGTCTTTAGGCAAAGTCAACCTGCAAGGAAATTTTAATCCTATAAGAAAATATGTAAACCATCTTAAACTTCAGTGTGACTGAGAGAGTAAGGTAAAGAAGAAAAAATCCAGTCCTTAGTCTTTTTTACCTGATAAAAAACATCAACTCTCAAAAAAAGGTAAAACAGGCAGGAATCCAAAATGAAGTAGTACATGCAAGAGGAATCATAGAGCTGCAAGGAGTTCATCTTTCAGTGTTTACATGAGCACTTCCATTAATAATGAAAATTTCAAAAACTAAAATCTAATTTAACTTCTATAATTAGTGTGTGGAGAAAGGTGCTCTATTTTGAGGCTACTTCTCTCCAGCTTTTTCTCATCAATACACATGACAACAATACTGTCCCTAAAATCACAATTATCTTTATATATTAACATCACTTTCTCCATAAAACAGTCATTTCAATCCATAATATAAAGACAGCTATATCTGATTTAGATAAAGATTAGCAATATTTGAGTAAGGGAATGCAGCAAAAGTTATGAATGCACTTCAGTAAAGTTGTTTCTACAGCATCTGATGGAATTTTACCTTTAAAATTGCTTCAGCTCTATTTACATTTAGGTTTGTGCTCTGTCCAGTTTTATTTATGTATCTTCAGTAATAAGCCCACATTAATTCAATTTGCAGGTGTTAAAAATGAGAGGTGAGCATAGAGATAAGCATTATGAGCTCTAAATCATTATAATAACATCAGACGCACTATGAAAAAAAGCTAGGGAACAACTACTATGAAATTCAGATATAAAGTGAGAGAAAAGAATGAATAACACAAGTATTAATAAAAATCCTATGATAATTAGACTGGAAATTGGATTCAAGCTTACAATATAATATGGTTTCTCTAAAATCTATACAATTTGGGATCTGGCATTCCTAGTCATACAGACCAGGATGATGATCCTTCTCTATGAAATACTGATGAGATTGTGTATATATAATAATGAATATAGATTTGAGTCCTTAACAATACAAATACATTGTCAAGCTGATGATGTAATTTCAGCAGACAGCAGCCTCATATTCATATGAGCATAGACATATGTTTCTTACCTCCAAGTTTGATTCTGTATCTTGTTGATCATCATGTTGTATCTATGTGAACAAGATGTGCAGTCAGTTGCATAATTCTGCATTAACATATCAGCAAGTTATGGGAGCTAGAAATAATTTATTTCTTTCATCATCATTTTTGCTTCTATCACAGGGGTTTTCAACCTTTTTTACCAAGTATACTCCTTCCATCTCAAAGTTTCAGCTCAGGCACACTCTTCCCAGTGGGTGGAGGAGGGTGATGAGTCGTAGCTGCACTTGTGGGTGGCAGTGATGTTAGTAGTTGCGGGGGGAGGGGGCTGCAGTCACCCCAAGCTTTACTATAGCCCCCACTCCCAATGCTGCTGCTGCCCATCCCAAGTGCAGCCCCGGCCCAACCCCCCATCAGGAAAAGCCCAGCTTCTGCCTTGGTCCCAGCCCACAGTGGCAGCCCACCCCCACCCGCCACACAGATACAGGGGCACATGCCCCCATGCCCTCTCAGAGTGGGGGTGTGCTGCCACTGTGAACCGCCTTCCTCCCCTCTACCCCATTTCCCCTGGACAAGCTGTTCACAGCACCATCCCCTACTCTCTCCCAGCTGTGCAGCACCTGCCTGTGCCTCTGCCTCTGTCCCTGTCTCAGACCCACTCCCTCACTGTGCCGGGGCCCTTAATTTCCCACCCCCATGCCCCTTCCTTCACAACAGACTTACCAGTCAGATCTGGCTGCTCTTCACTCTGCCAAGCTGTGCTCCTAGCCACCTATATGCACATGCACAGGGCATTTATCAGCCACATAATCAGACACGTCAGCCAAAAAAAGCCAATTGCTGATAATCGATTTTACTTATATCAGTGCCAATCCAATATGGGACTGATGTATCGATGCACTACAATATTTTTTTCTCATTCATTTTGTGTACCACCTAAGACCTTTGTAAGTACCCCCAGGGGTATTTGTATCCCCTATTGACAACTGCTGTTCTATGATAATTGTTCTTCAATGGCTAGAGAAGATAGTCCTGAAGCAACTCAGAAACCCAGAACTCTTTCCTATGAAAACAAAGAATCACCATTATAAAATCAACACAGCATAGACAAACTATTATATTCATTAGCACAAGCAAGGACAATGACAGAGGTTCACTGGCACCAGGTATTTTCAGAAACAGGGTGGCAAATCAAATGGGAGCAATGCTTCTCACAAAAAATATAAATCATTGCTTGATTTACATTAATGCATATTCGATTTTAAGAAGCCCAAATATAGCAACTTTTATGATATGGAGGCATTATATTAAGTTAATTACACCCTGCACACAGACAAAATCTGATTGGATTTATTTTCCTAATGCATCATTATGTTGACAATTAGTGAACCTGACAGCCCAGTGTCACACCTACTGCACATGACTATTAGCATTGTGCAAAGGCGAAGAATATTTTGCTACTCTTGTAAACTATATATTATAAAAACACAACAATCATTGTCATTGTAGAATTCTGAAGATTCAGTAATGATTTTTGCCATTTGGATTCTTGCAGCACTCCATTAACATAATTACCTACCAAATAACCGTTTATAAATTCAAAGTGTGTTTGATGATAGTTCTAACATTTCATGTTATTTTAATATAGATAAGCAAAATCAAATTTTTAATATTCTGAAATAAATATTATTTTAAACTCCTGTGATACTCAACAAATCAAAACTTTTTAACAGATGTACCAAATTTTTAATTGCCAACAAGAAATAACTTCTATTTTTTTACACAGGGCCCAATAAAAAGTTGGGTGTGCAAAAAAAAAAAGGTTAAACAACAACAACAACAAGAAAATAAGAAACTTGCAAATAATACTAAAAATTGGATTTCTACAGCAGCAGAACAACAGGTAGGTCTAATAACAAAATGTGTAACCAAGCAAAGGAAAACAGTGAGTGCTCAGGTTTGGATGAAAGTGAAAATGTCCAAGATTTTCCTTTATGTGTAAAAGAAGGTGACCCCAAAGGGGCCGTATCAGGTAGTGAAAAACTTTTAAACATATTAACCCAGGCATAAAATGACAGTTATTGCTCAAACTTGGATGAAACCAAAAATGCTGCTGCTATGGATTTAGTTTCATGGAAACTCAGGCTGACTAAAAAAACAGTAACCAACTTAGACAGAAAAGTGATTTTGTTGACTTATCCAGTTGGGTGCTCCCTTCCTGACAATTCCAGATGTATATTTGTAGAGTGGGGTTGAACAAAATGAGCAGTATGATTTCACTCAAATTAACTGTAAGTATAGGCATTTGAGTAAAGATTGGTTTTATAAGAAACTGCCTAATGGGGAGCATGTAGAGAGACATTGACTTTTTAAAGTACAATGGAAAAAGCATTATTATCCTTTCCTTGCATAGTTTTTCAAAGCATGTTTCAAATATAGCCAGTCTGGCTAATTCAATGAAAAGATTTTGTAATTGTGGACATTTGTACCCTACAGTACCTGAACATGAAAACTCAGTGGAACACAAGAAAAACTATACAGCATGGAAAGGCTTCAAAAAAAGACTAACAGTGGAATGTGATACATTAAGATACAGTGCATGCCTACATACGAGCAGTAAAGCTGCTCCAATGTGACAGAATTCCAGCGCATCAGAGCAGACACAATTAATCAAATCTGCTGGAGCCTGGTAATTGCCATGCTCCAGCAGCCTCCTGAATCTCATATATCAATGCCCCTGTGCTTAAAAATAGCACTGGGGGCACTTGAACTAAAGCTCATTCAGTTTAAGCATCACAACCATCATTTTTAAGCTGATACTTGAGACATGGCAGTGCTTTAATTAGAGTGGTTCTCAGAGCTGCTGTAACTACAGCACTGCCCACTCCCAACACCACCACCACTCCTGGACCACATGTAAAAGTGCCCACAAAGACTGTTACACCAAAGTAAAAAATGAGAGACATTCACAAAGTGATTACAAATGTGACCTTAGTTTCATAGTTTCTAGGGTTGGAAGGGACCTGAACAGATCATCAAGTCCAATCCCCTGCCCTGGGCAGGAATGAGTGCTGGGATCATAATACCCCTAACCTCCTCTTGAAGATTTCCAAGGTAGGGGAGAGCACCACCTGCCTTGGGAGCCCATTTCAGAGCCTGTTATCTCTACCCATAAAGTAATGGCTCCTGGTATCATGCCTGAACCTACTCTCAATCAATTTGTGGCCATTATTCCTTGTTATCCCAGGTGGTGCACAGGGTAGCAAAGCCTCACCTATTTTCTGATGGTCCCCCCTCGTGAGTTTATAGATGGCCACCAGATCCTCTCTCAGTCTTCTCTTGTGGAGGCTGAATAGATTCAGGCCCTTTAGTCTGTCTTCATACGGCCTGCCTGATGCCCCCTGACCATGCAAGTGGCCCTTCTCTGAACCCTCTCAAGGTTAGCCACATCCCTCATGAACTGCGGCACCCAGCACTGGATGCAGTACTCCAACTGTGCCCTGACCAGTGCCACATAGAAGGGAAGGATCACTTCCCTGGACCTGCTTGTGCTGCATCTGTAGATGCACAAGGTTCAATTAGCCTTACTGACTGCTTCCTCACACTGATGGCTCATGTGCAACCTGGGGTCAGCAATGACTCCAAGATCCCTTTCAGCCACTGTGTTGTTGAGAAGGGTGTTCCCCAGCCTACAGGTGCATTACAGGTTTCGTCTCCCTAGATGCAGTACCTTTAACTTGTCTCCATTGAATTCCATTCTATTCTCAAACGCCCACCTCTATAACCTGTCCAGATCTAGTTGGATTCTGTCCCTCCCCTCCAGTGTGTCCACTTCTCCCCACATCTTTGTGTCATCAGCAAATTTGGACAGCATGCTTTTCACGCCCACCTCCAAGTCACTGATCATAGTATCATAGTACCATAGTATCTAGGGTCAGAAGGGGCCTAGAGCAGGCCATCTAGTCTGACCCCCCGCCAATGGCAGGAACGAATGCCAGGGTCACAGGACCCCAGCCAAG
>JAGPOW010000127.1:378945-394639 GCA_030014935.1 Caiman crocodilus
ACTGTGAAGTAGTGCCTCCTAATGTCCAACCTGAACCTGCTCTCCAGTAACTTGTGACCATTGGTCCTAGTTACCCCTGGTGGTGCCCTGGAAAAAAGATCCTGCCCTATTTCCTGCTGATCTCCCCTCAGCAGTTTATAGGCAGCCACCAGGTCCCCCCTCAGCCTCCGTTTACTGAGGCTGAACGGGCTCAGGTCCCTCAGAGGCACCTCATAAGGCCTATCCTGCTGCCCGCATATCAATTTAGTGGCCCTCCTCTGGACCCTCTTGAGGCCATCCACATCCCTCTTGAAGTGCAACACCCAGAACTGGACACAGTAGTCCATCTGCGGCCTGACCAACGCCGCATAAAGGGGGAGAAGAAGGGAAATCTCATCTGTTTTAAAACATCATTACAATATGTTGTGGGGTCACTTCCCTGAGGTAGGAGCCATTTTTACAAATGCTAACAGTATGCAAACAGATATCAGAATACCTTTCTCTAGCTCTGTCCAACTCCACCTAACTCCTGGGTTAGGGCCAGAATTACACATAAACTGGTATAAGTGATTGAAAACCAGTTCTAATTTGTAACACAACAGAAGTTCAGTGCACATAAACCACCTTCAAAATGGCTGAAACTGGTTTAAAATAAATGTGGATAGATGTAGTATCAGACTTAACTGATTTAAGTTAAATCAGTTTATTGAAATTCTGTCCCAGATAACTTGAATCTGGAGGTAAACTCATAGCCTCTAGCATCCCAGGATGCTTTGCACCTCTGCTGCACATCCCCCCAACTCACAGAATAGGCAGGTGAAACGTGGCCCAAGCTGTCTGCTTCAACCCAGCAGAGAGATGTGCTTCAGTGCCCCCTGGCTTCTGGCCTGGGCCACTGCAGGCATGTGGCTACATTTCCAGCATTAAATGTCTATTCCTTTTGCTAATTGGTTTAATCTATGAAGTTTAGACTAATCTGTGAAGACTGAATCAGTTCACCCTTAGGCTTTTTGACCATTTAGCCTTTTGACCATTTAGCCTTAAATGTGTGCATTCCAAATGTCATTGAGTGTTACTATTGTCATTGTTGCTCTTGTCCTTATCGGGTGTTATTGATGTGTTGTCAGCATTGAAATCTCAGGAACTGTGGTGTCAATAAAGTCAAAGCCAGAAGTTTCCAACATCAATCATATAAAAGAATGACTACAGGCTTGGTTCAGTGGCAAATAATCGGCCAACTTTATTGTCTATGTAATAGAGTCATGGCTGCAACTCTGTTACTAAGAGGGGTCAGCAGCTGAGGATAATTACCACCCAGCAGGGCAAGGGTGTGCCACACCCTCTGGAGCCAATGAGGCTCAGGAAGGAGGGATAAGAAGGGGAGAAGACCCAGGAGAAGGGGCCTTTGGGCACTTACAGATCGAGAGAAGTGGGCAAGGACCCCTACTGCAAGGGAGTCAGAGGGAGGCTCAGAAACAGGGACTCACCCTCACAGACAGCGACAAGATTTCAGGATCAATATGCCCCTTGGGTTGCTATCTACCTGAAAAGCCAGCTTCTGTGGTGAGTCACAGGGAATGGAGCAGCGGCGTGTCAAAAAGCTGCGGCTCTGGGCCAAGACATGGCAGGGTTTCCCGGGAGAGAAAGAGGATGGGAAAACACCTGATCCAGCCCTGAAGAAATAGGACCCCGATCTCTCACTGGAGGATGAGGAGGGTTGAGGAGGGAAAAGAAAAATGAGACGGCAAAAGAGCTGCGGTCTGCACGCCGGCACAAGCCATGGCCGGGGAATCCCGGTGTCAGCGTTAATCAGCCACTAATTTGGCAATTAGCAGCTGATCTCTGAGATAATGCTTAATACTTGCCATCTGAGCCAGACGATGAGGATCTCTGTGGCGGATCCAACAAACTGCCCCCTTTGCCTGGTGTTCCTAGAGAAAGTAAGACCAGACTAAGATTAATAAAGCACCCATATCAGACATCTATCCAATGTGGTCCTTCCTGTGTGTACCTGCACATGTAACTTCTCCTCCCTCCCCAATTTTGTTAAAGATCAAAATCACGGCAGGAGAGAATCTCAGGGTCAGGGAGTACCCGACTCGGACCTGCTGACAGTCTACAAGCACAGCCCTAAGATGTTTTTAACTAACAAGTACATCAGACCAGGAGTTAAGGCATTGATACTTTTGACAAGTCATCACAACACCACCCAGGCTCCCCTAGGCTGCTACAAATTTCCCATGGTTTCCAACGCTCCTTTTTTACAATGATCAAAAGTGCTCTCTGGTTTTTAATATTCAAACTGATGTACCAAAACGTATTATTAATATACACAGAGTAAATTCTCTCACCTTCCAGTTATATTTTGCACTGAAGCTAAGCAGACAAACATCCCCCCTACCCTAATGTTCTTTTAAAAAAAATCATGGAGCTTTTTTTGCAAACACTGGCTACATCTATACATTTAATTCATTCAATGTAATAAACGCTGGCACATATTGCACCAGAGTTTATTGCTCCCTGACATACTGTTTGAGTGTGCGCCTGGGACCTCATCATATTGAACTAAGTCAGAGCAACCCTGGCTGGCAGGGGACCTGGAGGGTCAGCCTGCCAGCCCAAGGATCCTCTGACTCAGCTCAATGTGCTGTGGAGGGACTGGCTGAGGCATGAAGGTATTTCAATGTGGGGTTAGCCATTAGGCCACCCCCTCACTGAAGCATCCTCATGCCCCACCCAGCCCAGGCAGTGGCTACGCATGAGGTGTTGCACAGTAAATAATGCTGCTCCAGGACAGTATTTATATTTACAAGTAGTATCCTTTTATTATTAGGTTATGGTGGCCTTATAGGGCTGCATGTCTAGATGCAGAGACTTTACTGCAGAGCTAATTAGGCAGCTCTTCAGTAAATGTCACATGTAGACACACACACACTGAGAAGTATAACATCACTTTAGATTCCTGAGACAACATATCTGGCCCTTGGTCTCTAATATGGGTAGTCTTTTGTTGTGACTGCATGATTTTCTTTAGTAGTATAAGAGTCATGTTCTCATCATAATGGCCCATACATTGTCTGCAAGGGAAGGGTTTCTTAGGGGGATAGCTTTTATTAGCCAAACTATGTAGTTGGGATAGCATTCGATAAGCTTTTAAAGGCAAGACATTCTTTCCCAAGTCTGACCATACTCATGTTCTTTACTAAACTGTGTCTGACTGGTTGTGATCGGACTTGAGGAAGAAAGTCTTGCATTCAAAACCTTGTCTAATGTGATCTCAACACCACAATAGATCTAATAAAAGATATCCCCCTAAAATCTTAGTCTTTGACCTGATTTTCTTTGGTATCCTGTCACCTTTTGCAGTGCTCCCCACCCCCTGTTCCCTTCATAGTCTCTTTAAATCTAGAAAGTCCTATACTTTAATTTTGTATCCTATTCTTTTTCTGTTCTCTACATTCATTATTCTGAATTCCACTTGTGCAATGTCAGAGGAATACTATTCAAAGCAAGTTTTAGTTTTGTAGGTTCATAAATATTAAGGCATAAAATCTATAGCAATACACATTTTTTATTGCATTTTAGCAGTAACAAATACAAAAAAAGGCTATAGTACTAAGAGTGCTCTAACATCAAGTTTTGGTCATATTTTTGTCCTTAGGAATGTCTGCGATAAACTAAAAATCAGAAAAAAATGGTCCAGACCAGTTTAATTGTCCTAACTCTGTTTACTATAAAATTACTGTTGTTATTATTATTATAAAAAACTATATTGCAATTTTTCCTGAAGTTTGCATCCCATTATGCAAGACAAACATGTAACAATGGAATGACTGTGCCACTAATGAGTCATTAACATGTAAAAAAAAATAAGGATAATGAAAGATGGACAAAAATGAATAATGAAACAGGATGATTGTGAGCAAAATACATCTTGTAATTTAATTCACCTAAGGTATATTTTCTCTTTGTATTAAGATAAGAAAAAAATTATCACCAAAGGCTAAACAAAGTTACTCCATGAACCATTTCCTTAGTTGTATTATCATCCAGAATTCCAGGCTTCAAACAAACCTTATTTATGACTCATCCATTTCATCCTCTGTACATCTAAGTGTAGGCAGACACAGGGGCTGAACTGCTCAGAGTTGGGTGATTTTAGTCATGTTTGGAAACAAAAGTTACAGGTCTATAGAACTGTAATTTTGTTTTTGGATTGCAATTTTGCAGGTGGATACCTCGTTTACATGTTAGGCAGTCAAATCCAGTATTAGACCTAATCCATATTTTGCTTTTTTTGTGAAATTCAATGAATAGACAAGCAAATGAAAGCAAGGGTCAAGCCAATTTTATCTTCATGTAACAGCTTCTGTAGTTGCCATAGAGACATTGTGTAATTCTGAATAGTTTCTTGATTAAAAGATTGGTGGTCTCTACGTTCCTTTATATACAACAGGTAGCTAAAATTGAATATGAATTGTTTTCTAATTACAAGACTTAAAAACCTAACCTAGAACAGAAAGGGTTACAGAAACAATGGGCATGTCTACATGTCTATTTAAACACAACTAAATTTACTTTACATTAAGTGAATGCACAGTAAGCAATTTTTGGTAGGTGTCTACACATGCAGAGACTTGGCACTAAATCTAGTGCCAAGTCCCTCCAGCCCTCCCATGTGCTCCTGTGGTCATTGGGGGGAGCTCCACCCACATGGCTGCCAACACTTAGAAGCCAAGTTTAAGCTAGAGCCAGTTGCTAGCACTTAGCTGCTATCTTGGAAAATCTGATTCCTGTCCAGCCCCATCCCTTCCCAGGAGCTGCATGGTCATCCCATGGACAGCATGTGGCAGCTCCCTCCTTGCCCACCAACACTCCTTGTGCCATGGCTGCTCCAGGCCCTGCCCCTTCTCCTGCCCCTGCCTGTACCAGCAACAAGCAGAGCCCTATGCTCCTGCTGGCGATGGTGCTGGCCCTGCTGGCCCCAGCAGTCCCACCCAATCCCACCCTGCCACCCTGGTCCCAGGAGAGCCACACAACCACTAGAAGGGCTCATGGCATTGGCTGTGGGAGGCTCTGGCTGACCCCCTCCTCCTGCACTCCCTGCTCCAGCCCTCTTGCCCTGCCACCTACACAACCCTTATCTCCTGCCCACCCCCAGCACCTCTCTCAGGGTACACACAGGATTGAAACAAAAATAATTATTTCCTTAACAATACCCACCCTTGGCCCTATCCCCCCACTCAACAAACAGAACCCACTCCCTCCTCCTTCGAACCCAAAAAAGCCCTTCCACCACCAACCAACCATAGCCACCAACCAAGCCACCACCCACCAACCATAAAAAATCCATTTACAAATGGAAAACTATTTACAAACTTTCTGGTCCTTAATTCCAGAGTGGGGGACATGGTGAGGTCTAGGAGGCAGAGCCCTAGAGCAGGTAACCAGCACCTCAACCTTGGGATGTTCCTCCATAGGTCCAGGGAGCACAGTGACCCCAGTTGGTGGTGGCCTCATGCACAGCTGGGTCTTCAGGTGTGTGGTATGGAGGCGAGTGGCTAGGCCAGGCCCAGGTAAGTGGCAGCAGGTCCAGGGTAGAGGCTGGGCTGCGGGTCTGGAAGGAAGGAGGTACCTGAAAACCTTATCCTTGTGCCAGGCAGGGGCCTAGCTCTAGGTGCTCCTACTCCAGGGCCTCTATTTGGGCCAATGGTCCCACTCCATCCAATCCTGTGCCTCTTTCCAGGTAACATCCTTCACCCAGTAGGCCTGCTCCTCTGTCACTGCCCCCAGCTGCTGAAGCAGGAGGTTCTGGTCCATGGTGCACTTCTGGCACAGCTGGCACACCCAGAAAGCTCCAGTGGTGAGTGGTGGTGACCCAGAGCCTGCATCCCCACTTTTGTTTGATGGGCTTTCCCCAATGTCCAGATGTTGGCTCTGCAGAGGCAAGAAACAAAATCTTTTTTGTGTGATTTTGTAACATTTCAGAGCTAAGATACTCTTCATGGAGGTCTGTGTGTTGCCCGGCCTCAGATTGAGGGTCAGACATACATGGATGCTAGGGACCATGGTAAGCTGACTGAGAAGGCCCAGGTCCAGGCAGCTGCCACCCAAGTTCCCTGTTCCCCGTGGTAGCAAGAATCACTCTGCCCACCCTAAAGATGTTCCAAGCACCTGGGAAAAGGACCCTGAAGACTATAAGAAGTGCCAGAGAAGTTGCTTCAAGTGTGAACACTTACCTCGCTGCAGACAAGAAAGGAAAGAACAGGACATAGGGTGATCACAGACATAAAGATTTATCAGTTCTTGTCAGTTCCATTTGGCTGGGCATGTGATGGACAGCCATGTAAAAATGCACCCAGAAATACCTGGAGGAGAAAGAGGAAAACAGGTAGAGAACTGGAAGGAGTAAAGAGACAGAAAAAAAAAATGCTTGGACTATGTCCCAGCAGTGACAAAGCAGAAGAGTAGGGAACTTTCTCCTTTTGAGGCTCAGAGGAGTCTCTCTACTTACCTAAATACAGAAGAAAGAAGATGCTATGGCTGGGCTCAGAGGGCTACTGGTTACTCAAACCAGCAGAGCCCAAAGACAACTAACCATGAGTGGTGGAGTTGCAGGACTGAGGACCCACTAGAAACCTGAAACCCACTGTCCTGCAGCCCATCTAATGATAATATTAAGGATAAATAAGGGTAAACCCTAGAAAGGAAGCAGAGGCTGAGTAGAGGGAGCTAGCCATCCACTGTATGATAATATATACAGAACCAAATCCAAGCCAGACAGCTGATTGCCTTGGTCTATCAGTGACCCCCCAAAAAACAGAAAAGTATGTACAGAGAAATCATAGCCTACTAAAGGTCAACAGCATTTTAGGCCAACAAGCTTCCCTCCTTCTTTCGGTACATCAAGTTGTGGCAGGAGAGATACAGTAGATGTGCTGAGAAAAGCTTGCGTTAAAAAACCTTCAGGGACTTTGAGGCTAGCATGCACCAAATCCCAATGGTAATGTAAGCGAGTGATCTCATTAAATTAACTCATTCACTTACACTCTCTTGTTCTCCTGAAATCCATGGCCCATTGGGTACTGGCCACAGACAACCTCCTTTACTTGTGATTAGCCATTTTTACTATATAGTAAGGGCACACACATGTAGACATGAGTCCATTCTCCACCGTAAATTAGGCTAATGAGCATTAATACATCTCATGTAGATGCACCCTATATAGCCTTTATTTACTCTTATGGGGTATACAAAAGCTCCCCTATACCAGTAATTCTAATGCAAATAGAAGATTCATTTTCACTTCTCTAAAGAATGTGTATTCATTGTTGATCAAAGTCCAACAAATCAAGAACTAAATATTTAAACACAGTTTTACACCACGTATAGTAGGATTTGCTTTATGGATAGTAGGTGCATCTACATGTTCATTAATGTATTGTAATTACTGTGCATTAAGTTTAGTACCTGTAATAACAGGTATTAATGTAATGTGTTATAATCAGTGCTACTGCACATTAGTGCAGATGGACACTTTTTTTGTAACACTTAATGCCCAATGAATGAATCTACTGTACATTGGCACATTAGCATGGTTTTTGCCAGCTACAATAATGCACAGTAGAATTATTCCAATGGAAATTGAGTGTTTTTTGTAGACATGCCCAGTAATTCCCAAACTGAAGGTCTTGATAAAGGAATTGAAATGCATTTACTATGAACAGTTCCTGTAAAATCTCAAAAGCTACCGTGGATAAAACGTGTCCTTATTTCAGACTAAACGTACCAGGAAGTATGAGATTTTTGTCTATGAAATCACATTGTCTTATTTCTTACATTCAGCATGTCATAATCCATCAAATTGACTCTGTCTGATGTAAAATGACAAAACTTAAATTCAACTGTGTTTCTGAATTTGAAGGACAAAAATCTGCACTCAGTGGGCGCATCTACAAGTTCATTAATGCACTTTAGGTAATGCACATTAAATCTGGTAGCTCCGGGTATCTAGACATAAGCATGGAGTCTGCTCTGATGCACCGCAATTCCAGTGTGTTGGAGAAGACATAATCAATCAAGTCTGTTGGAGTGACCCAATTGCTGTGTTTCAGTAGCCTCCTGCATCTTGTGTATCAGCATCCCCACACATAAAAATGGTAGTGGAGGTGCTTAAACTAAAGCTCATCAAATGAACTTTAGTTTAAGTGCTCCTACTGTCATTTTTAAGAGTGAGGATCCTGATATATGAGACACAGCAGTGCTTTAATTATAGCAGGTCTTGGAGCTGCTATAATTAAAGCACTCACCCTCTCTTCCTGCAAAGAACATGTAAAACTATCTTCCATTGTAAGGTATTAGAAAAAATGCTCACAAAGAGAACATTTTGGTGATGTTTTAACATGCATCAGAATAGCCTGATGCACATTGAAGTGCATGTGTAACTGCACCCGATGTTAGACTATAGCTAAACCAGAGTAAATACTTACATTTCTTCAGATTTACTCCAGATTTATAATGATGTAAATTAGGACAGGACACAGCTTAATATTTGCATATTCTTTAATATAATTTATTCTTTTCTTTAGAGTTCATAGCTCACTAACTGCACAAAAATAGTTCAGATCTCTTTGTCTGAGAAATATTGGGAATTATGCTGTTGTTTATGGAAAGGCTGAAAATTATGTTCCCTGCTAGTTGTTGCCTTTATTTTCAAATTGGAATCAGATTTGATACTGCAGGGAGTGAAGGATACCTGGTGTGAAGCACTACCTGACAGAGAGAGAACTGCTGATTTCCTCAGTGACAGGCCAAAATAGAGAAAATGCAGTAACAACACTGCACAGCACGTTTCTAAAGATGAAGATCTATTTAATGTCTATCACATCTTTAATGTATGCATTATTAGAGTGACTGTATTTGGATCTTGGGGAGCACTGGATTTGCAGCTGAATAAAAGGTTATGACCTATGGCCTAGAAAAGCTGCTCACCACAAGGCAGAATGGTATGTTAAAAGTAACATTGCAAACAATATAGTAGTGTTGTATGATATATAACTCATTATGTATCATTAGGAGGTAAACCAAATTTTTCTTATGAATGCTTATGCTAAGTAGCTATCCTAACTATGTCAATCATTTTTAAGTGAGTCTGTGTAAGTTTGTGTACTGCAAATGAGGTGAAGTCTTAAGAATGTGGAGATGGTACACCCTGGGACTGAAAAACAGACTGGAATGTGAAAGACAACACGTAACTGGTAACAGAATCTGAGATAAACATGGAAAAAGGTGAATGGCGATTGGTAAAGAAGCCTCCAGAAGCTTCTAGGCTTTAGTCAAAGTCCACCCAAGTGACCGTAGAAGTAGGGTCAAGGTCTTAGATATGTGCTCATAGCAAAAAGACATGTAAACAAATACATAGTTAATTCCATGCTAATGAAACAAACAGTAAACAGAGGTGGTGCTTAAGATGGAAAGAACTAAGGATGGAACAAAGGAGGGACAAAGGTGGGGTAAATGTTAATGAACATAAGCCAAGGTGTATAAATAAGGAAAAAAATGTTTATGGCAGCTCCCCAGTTTGTTGGAGCTTTATCCAAACCTGTCTCCATTTTGAATAAAGCTGTTGTTGAGCAATGTGTGCAGGTGATGTGTGATGGCATTGATCTATTGTCTACCTAGTCAGTGCACTTTGCAGCATGGAGTCAGGATCTAACATGCATCAAATATAATAGTATGTGCATCTACACATGCCATTAATGTGCTGTAAGCTCACTGCACAGTAAAATACTGCACAGTAAGCTTTCCCTGGGAGCACATCTACACATGTGCCTGTATGTTTAGGGAGCAAAATTTGCTCCTGATGTGAACAATTCAAAGCAACGGTGCTTCTTCCCTGCTCTACCCCTTTACAGTGTCCAGGGGGAGCTCTAAACTCTCCCATGTGCCAACCCCAGGCTGGCAGGGAGCACTGGGGTCAGGCCTGGGCTACAGAGGGACAGTCTGAATTCTAGGGCAGCTGTTTCCTAGGCCCATGCCCCAGTTGGCTCATTGGGGCAGAGGGCTGGTAAAGTGTCCCCTCCCAACAGCTGTTTCTCAGCCCACGGTCTTGATTAACTGGTGGGGCAGCTGCCAGCAAGCTCCCAGCTGGGTGGGGGTTCTCACTGGCAGCTGTCCCATTGATGGGACAGCTCCAAGCCAACCCATGGCTGGGTGGAAATTCCTGGCCCAGCTAGGGGCCCACTGGCAGCTATCCCACAAGAAAGATAGTTGACTACAAGCCCCCAGCTGAGCAGGGAAGCGGAGAACTCCTCAATCCCAGAGCTGCTTACTCTTGGCTCCTGTGGGGAGCTGGGAGTCCTACAGCACTGAGATGTCAGGGGCAGAGAGCAACCTGCTCCTGGCACTCATCAGCTCTCAGTTCCCAGTTCTCCACAGGAGCTGGGAGCTGAGCAGCATTGGGCCTGAGCCCCCTACTGGTGTGGCTGACCAGGAGCAAGTTTCCTCCCAGTCAGCATCTACATGAGCACTACTATTCATTAACTATTACACAGTTAATCTAGTACCTGTATTTACAGGTTCTAGCTAACTGCACAGTACACTTATTTGCTGTGCAGTAGCAGCTGCACAAAGTTACATGATGATGCTTTACTGTGCGGTAGATTAGTCTACTGCATAAGTGTCTCACAGCAGTATGTCTATAAGGTACAGGGCAGCACTACATTGAGTAATGACATGATATTTCTGTGTGCCCTAGCTCCCCAGGTAGGAGTGGGATAGCTGTGTTAATGTGGTCCTTTCAGACAGGCTACCACATTAATGAAGTATTTAGCCAACCTAATAAATATTGTTTCTCAGGATAATTTTCTTCTATACTATACTATTCTACACTTTCTTTACCATACTAATGCACCAACATAGATTGTAGTTTAAAAGCTAGTATGTGAAGAGCTACTGCAGCTGCCTCAATCTGTATAGACATTTCCAAAAATCCAGATGACCAATTCAGAACCTAACTAACAATTATCAGGAAGATACCTTTAAAAATAAGGTCCTTACTTTCTAGAAGTTCTAATTTCAGGGGCTTGCTGATCTTACTTGGTCCCAGACCCTAACCTGAGAAATGATGGAAGAAAATAGAAAAGAAATGACTAAAGAAGTACATGAATTTGCTTATCATTTTGGACCTCAAATATAGAGAGTGTTTCTTGATACTAAATATATTTAAAAAGTAAAAAAGAATCATCTCAAATGGGGTTAATACAATATAGAAGTTAATGCCAAGGAAATATGACATAACATATGGATGTACTGCAGTGAAACATTTGATATGTTTCAGAGTCTTATAGAGTAAGCAGAGAAATATGAAGCAGATAGTACAACAATGTGTAGATATGCAAGTGACTAAATAAACTGAAAACATAAAGTAATATTAATAGCAGTGTGCCATGCAGGGAGAAATGTTATAGAAAATTCTGCAGGAATCTGTTCTGGGTCTGAAACATATTAAATATACACACTGAGTGCTTAGGGGGAAGGAGTGAAAAGTCTGCTAATTAAATCGGTGAAGATATGAAACTGAGATGGAGAGAGAGCACTGTGGAGGAGATTAAATTACAGTACACTATGCCCTTGATATATTGGAACACTGTTGGAAATCAATAAATTAAGAGTCAATAAAAAAGCTAATATGAAGTGATTCTAGAATAATTAAAAACATACATAAAGAATGAGCACTAGGAAGCAATAACACAGAGAAAGGAGTACAGGTAATAGCAGATGAAAAACTGGATAGACAGTGAGATGTTTTTTAAAATAATAATAAAAAAGAGCAAATGTTTTATTAGGCAGATTAACTGGATTCATATAAATCATTTCTCTGGGAAAGAAATGAGGGGGCTGTTCAAACAAACTAGAAAATATCCCTAGAGGAAGAATTGCACAGGTATTCCCATAAAGGCTTCAAAAGATGTCTTTCAAAATCTTCCTTCAGTGGCAAAGGGAAAAAACTTCCCATAGAAAGGTAGCGGCACACTTCAATAAACTTTACAGCTCTGACTGACCCCACAAAGAGTGGTCTAGTATCTCTATATTGTTCCCTTAGGCAATACTCATGTGTGACTTCCATTAAGTATGAACAGTGTCAGAAAAGTGGTTAGGTGTTATTTATTTCTCCTTCCTACCAGAATGTATAGATGCCCATGGGTAGGGAAAGCACACTTTCTTCAAAAAACCTGTAAAAATAAAAACCTCCTGCTCTTGACAGACTTCAGAGGGCATAACAACCTTTTGTTGTCATGTGGTGTTTTATTATCTTTACAATACCAAACTTTTCTTTGTAATCTTCAGAGACTTGTTATGAATGTTATCCAAATATTTTAAGTTGCATTTTTTGTACATTCTATTTATCTAATCTCTCTTTTACATTATTTTCATTTTCTATATGGTAGAAAAATCTATGTCTTGGAAAGACAACAAAATATGCATAGGTACTTTAGGTAACTAGTGATACATGCTATTAAGTTGTTTTGAGCAATATCATAACAATTTCCTGGTGAAATATGGAAATAGGGGTAAAATTAGGAGCCTAGGTAGGGATTATAATTAAAATGTCAGTAATGACTTATTTTTTTTTAAGGACTGTAAATCTGTCTTTACAAACATATCATTACATTTCACGGGTAGCTGGTTTTCTCAGGAGTAACTGGATAATTACAAAGATTTGCTGCATACATAGAAAAATAACTTTTGTTGGTAAATTCCCTGAACAGGATTTATTTTAATAAAAGAATCAAACTGAAAATAAACACCGTCATTTTATGGCACAATTACTGTCAATGATATATTGCTGCAGTGAACTGTCTAATTTCTTTTTAGTCTAACATCATATTTCACTGCATATCCCTTCTGTTTAATATGTACAGTACTGATATGCTGCTCAGTGAAAGAAAAAATACTGGTTGTTTGTTACTAATCATTAGCTTGGACTTTTTAATTACACATTTAGATGCATTTAAATTATGAAAAATATTAAACTGAAGCTCAGAGAATGATGGCTTATAAGGAAGAGACATTGGTTCCTCTGTGTTCAGTATGTAGGTACGCCGTGGTCTAGGGTTTCATCGCACCCATTTTAGTTGACAGAGGGAAATAATTCTCTATATGAGAATGGAATTCAATGAGACCCCAAGGAACTTAAAAACTTCCTGTTCTAGAGATATTTCTCTCATTGTCAGTTCCTCCTTTCCCCAAATTTTGATTTTCCTAGTATACTCTAAAATCACTTATATCTTTGTGTGAGTTCTTTAAATATTCCTACACTAGTGCATTGTGGAACATTTCCTACAAACCTAGTAATTTAAGTAAAACAATGAAAATAGTGAGAAAGCTTATGGGGAAGGTTCTGTCTTGTGCTCCTACAGTAGAGCTTGTAAAGTCACTCCTGAAAAATGGATTTACAGCTGCCTTCCTACAGCTGCCTTCCACAGGACCCAGTACTGAGAATCATCCCCAGCTAGATATGGAGTTTTAGAGCCTCTTTAGGTAAGTCTGGGCCTATGGGCTGAGGATTTCATCCTAGATACACATCTTTAATTGAGGAAATGTCTCTGCTATTTATTGCACATTTGAAATTTCAAGGTATTCTGGATACTGGAGTAGCAGGTGTGTCAAGAGCAATTTTTCTCACCAATATCTTTGTTCAGATGCTCTTTCCTCATGCTCCTGCTCATGCTCCCACCAATCTTAGTGTTTTCAAGTAGGACCATCAGTATACTAAAATACAATTCATAGCTCAACTAGAATAGTCTAAGTAACAGATTTACTTATACCTTGGCTGTAAATAGATGTTACATTTGTCCCACAAGAAAGCCTTTTCCCAGGATCCTACACACATAACAGTCCACTGTCCTACTTCAAGCACCTCTGAAGTATATGGGATAAAATGTGCTAACAGTTTTTACTGGAACATGGCACTGTACATCCATAGGATCACTGCAGTTCATTCAAGGGCCAGGCTGTATGCTCGCTTTCCAGAAATACAGCAATGCAAGTTGGAAGGATAACATAAATAAATAAATGACTGATCTGCATCTGTTTTGACTGGATCAAACCTCAAGACAGTCAGGTCTGCCTCAAATGAAATGTCTATTTACAGCGTCTGAGAACTGGTGTTGTTGTTGTTGTTGTTATTATTATTATTATTATTATTATTATCATTATTATCATCATCATCATCATCTGGGAACTGGTGCTATTAAAGGATGAAGCTGTTCACATATTAAGTGATAAATAACAAAAATAACGTATATCTAAGAACTCCATGTTATGTGATGACTGTTCATTAATTTCAAGATATTTAAAAGAGGTGAAGCATGAATCATTTCATCCACAGAAATGCACTTTTTAGAAAGTGAGCTAAAACTTTGTGTAACAATGGGAACTATTAAGAATATAATGTCATTCATTGCCAATGACTACTGTATAATTATACCACCATAAAATTATGATACAGAGTCATGTCATGCCTCATATTTTAAAAGTTTATTCTGTCAATCAACTTAAAATGTATGTTTGAATCATCACAGTTAATAGATATAATTTGCTATTAATTATACTTTTATTTTTCACTTTCAAATACCCACTCTTAAAAATAACTGCTTTTGAGAAAACATGTTGACATATTAGTGATTATTTAAATTATTTAATGAATGCTGAAACAAAAGTACCAGGAAAGAGCATTAAAATATACAGTTTATCTTAATCCAATTTATGATAAAGTAAATAAGATTAATTGACTATAAGGATTTAATTAGAAAATATAATCCATCAAAAGCCTTCTTTTAACATTTCAATTGATATCTGTTTGTTACATTTTTTTAAATTAAATCTCACTTTTCACATGCTCTGTGAAAAGCTTTACGGAAGCTTTATGATATATTTTCAGTAGATCCTGAGGATCTGTTCTGAGTGATCTGTCTGTGTACTTGGAAGACTCAGGGAAATCTGGTACTTAGATGCCATCCTGATAAGTGGATCATGGGACCACAAGGTTTTAAAATTATTTAAGCGCCTAAAGATGCAGATAGGCATGTAGTGGGATTTCTAAAAGCATATATATCATCCTATATGCTTAAGCCTGCTGGAAACAAATCACTAAGGTATCTTTCAAAATCCCACTGGATGCCTAACTGCATGACAAGTGCCTAAACATCTTTAAAAATCTGGCCATTAAAACCTATTCCTACTGTAAGGAGAGGGAGGCAGATCAGCTGCAGGGGCAGATCCCCAGGTAACAATCAATAATTTTGCAAACCAAAAAAGCAAATAATACCCAATGTATGTTAAACCAAATTAAATGGAGCAATTCTAATAAATATTAGAAATGCTCCAAAGAAGAGAATGTAAGGAGAGGGGGGCAGATCAGCTGTGGGGGCAGATCCCCAGGTACCTACCCCATTCACCTAACTCCCTGCAACCTCTCCTTGCCCATTGCATTCCTGCCCCATTTTGCTGATGCTCTCAAGGGCAATAATGTGAACACCCTCTTGCCAATGTAAGGAATACCCTTGAAAACCTCCTCCCAAACACGATAAGGGGAAGAGACTGTTATGTAAACAATGGCCATCTGTGATGATAAGGAGGTGGCATTGGTAACTGGGTGAGAGAGACTTGAAGAAATAAGAAAAGCCAGCTAATTAGGTCAAAGAACTCATTA
>JAGPOW010000127.1:394739-446158 GCA_030014935.1 Caiman crocodilus
ATAAGGAGGTGGCATTGGTAACTGGGTGAGAGAGACTTGAAGAAATAAGAAAAGCCAGCTAATTAGGTCAAAGAACTCATTATAATACTAAAAAGCACATCCCTAGGTGGAGAGAAAATATGCTAATGAAACATACATGTATGTAAATGAGGTACATGGCTTAAATACAGGTATAGAGACATGCTCAGTAGAGAACTTATTACATCATTCCTTGTAACCATTACTGAACAGTACGCTTGTGAAACCTTGTAAACTTCTATATAAAAATACCCCAAAAATAATATTCAAAGTGCTTGTTACCTTGCACCATTTGATGCTAGCAATAAACTTTTCATTTTACTTCCACCGCCTAGTGTGTATATTAACGTCTGCATTTTGAACGCAAACCCAGATTTGAGCTAGGGCTCAACACTACAGCCATTAAAGTCTATGCAAAAAGTCATGCTGATTTGAAGGAGTGGCGGCAGCTTCCCCTCATCTGGTCTCATTCTCTGACATGGAAAAAAAAATGATCGGTGGATCTACATGGCCTAGAGATACTAGCCTTACCCCTAATCTTCCTACTTACAAAACACTCTTCACAGCCAAATAAAAGGAATCTTCTTGGTATTTTGATGTACAGCATGAAGGAACTATAACTAGTTTGGGAGGGCACACCAATTTCTTCAGCACCGCATTGGTTTCTGTAGGACAGGGACAGTAATCTGCAATGTTTCCTGAAGACTTTAATTGTGAAGTCTTACGGATGCTTAGTTCTGTATTGCATGCTTGGCAACATTTATGTACAAACAACTCTAATGTTGGGAATGAATTAAATTGGGTGAACACATTTTAAAGCAAATTGTCTACTTCAATAAATCTATTTCAATACTGATTTTGTAAAGGATATTAGAGTTAATACATTTCATTGTGTTAATATCAGCTTTAGCCTTTTGTATTAGAAAAAATATTAAATTATTCTAGTCAGGCCCTGTCGTGCTAGGTACTGTCCACAAATATAATAAGAAGACATTTCCTGATATACAGAGTTTATAGTCTAAAGCTGCTGTCTTATATGGGTTTAATTTTAGGCCTTGTGAGTAGTTCAACTGAATCCACTTCTCAGAGTGCAGCACCTATGTATGCATCTAAGTTTTTGCAAGATCAGGACCTACAAGTATAACAAGAGACAAGGGGCATAAGCAACAAACATATTAGGGAGCACAAGGGAATAGATACACATGGAAACACTTCAGTCATATTTAGCATGGTAAATAGAGGGTTAAGAGGTGACCTGATCACAGTCTATAAATGCCTACACAAATAACAGGATGTGAATGATACAGAACTCTTCAATTTAGGAAACAAAGGTATATCAATCACTGGAAATCACAGCTAGACATATGCAGACTCGAAGGAAGGTGTAAAGTTTTTAAATTTGTCAGTAGTTCATTTTACATAGGGATGCCATTTACCTGTCTCTAAAACACCTCAGATAAAGATTGCATGTTTTCCCAAAAGGTATGTTTCAATTCAAACATGAGTTCATTCAGGGAAGTCTTGTAGCCCGTGTTATACAAATCACACTAGAACCATGGTCCCCGACCTTTCTGGGCTAAGCACGGGACCCACAGATCAGATCCAATGCATGGGATCAGTCCTTGGACCTGATCTAGATCAAGGTTGATGCATGGCCCGAAACCAGCATGTGTCCCCAGCCCTGCATGCTGAATCACAGCCTGACTGGCTGTCAAAAGACACGATCTTAAGAACAGGGGGAAATTCAGTTAAGGAAAAAGAATGCTTCTAGGCTGGAGACAGAGAGTAGACTATCCATTGAGAGGATTGACACTAATGAGGGGAAAATGTTTGGGAACCTGAAACAGTTAGCAGTTCTGGGCCCCAGAAAGTTATTCAAAATAAGGACAGATGGGACAGAGAAGCTTTTGCCCCATCTAATTATTGCCTTTTCCTTAGCAGCAAAGAAACATGTATGGATTTAGTGTATATAGTACTATGCAACAATGATATAACACTTTTGTAAACAATAAAATTCAAATAGTAAAATCTGACTGAAAGTATTACATAAAAATATAGATGAGAGTAAATTTTACATTTACAGTCCTGAGACTGTGTTAACATTTAGGAGTGGTCACTAGTGCTGCTCTGTCCCAAAAATTTTGGACAGGAGACATGTATCTCAAATCCTTCATATACATCAAAATTACCAGTAATAAAAACTGATGATTGAGTGTGAAAGGTGATGCAGTGCAGGAAGAAGTGTCATGGGAATCCAGGTTAGGAATACAAGTGTTTCTGAAGTGCACTCCCTGATTTTTAGAATTTGGACCATGCGAGAAACATACAATTCAGGCTCACACCTCTAGGACAAAAGCAAGGAAGGAAGGGAAAAGAAGAAAAGGAAAAGCTCACTTTGACTATGTTTCAAGCATTATTAAACATGCATAACTGTAATTAGTTGAGTTTGTGATTTTTTTTTTTCTTTCTAGGCTGTGTCAGTGCTGTCTGCCTAGATTTATACTGTATTAATTTTTGGTTCCAGTGTATGCTGTTATGAGTTATATAACTGTTCTCTCTCTGTTCTTCCTTGCTCAAATGATGATTTCAAGGACAAGCTGTCCAGCTTAATTGTATACAGAATATTTAAGTCTCTCTAAATAATATATTGCTTATGTTCCTATTTTACCGTTGTATTTCAGAAGCTAATATTAAAATTAAAAAACAAAATGATATGTACTAGTGTCAATTCTAGCCTTTGCTTTTGGGTTGCTTCTTACATTTATTAATTTATAAATTAATAATTTTCTCATAAAAATATTGTCCCAATTCATACATCTCCATTTTTTTCAAACCACTTAATGAACATCAAAACAATTCTTCAAGTAATTTGGTTTTTGGGAACTTATGCAAGCAGGTTTCTAAGGTTCTTTTACATGAGTTCAGCTGCAATAACTTTTCTTTGAGTTTTGTCTTCAGTCTAATAATCCCAAGGTGAAAGTTATCTATAACTAGCCAGCTTTTTTTTGAATTCCTCTTAAACCCCTAGAAGTATTTTTTTTTTTAATATTATTTATACAAAAATGATTACTTCCACCAGCTTTGCCTCTTTCATGGGATAACTCACTCAGCCAAAACTTCCCCAAAGGTTTATAAACCTGGTCTATGTCCTAGAATTGCAAGCATTACTTTGCACCATGTTAATTAAGATCTATATTATTTGAACTGGATTTTCAAAAACATTTATCATTGTCCTGACTCTCTTTCCACTAAAGTCAACTGTAAAACTTGCTTTGCTTTTCATGAGGCAGTATTCCTATCAATACCAACTATCATTGCAAATTTCATTGTGTTAAACTGAAGAATGGACCTATTTCTTTACTGTCTTGTACTTTAAGTAGTCCAGATACTACAATGTATGTGTACTCAGTGTCATGAACCCCATTACGTTTTAGGAGTTTGTGAGATGTCATGAATATTTTCCTGTGTTTGATTGTACTGATATGACATGTGTGGTCTTGTTGGAAAGCCAATGTTATGCTGTATCCATTTATGGTACTCATCACTGTATAGATTATGTTATCCTGCCTATGCATATCTTTATAATTTTGGATATAGTTGAGCCAAGGGACTGAGACATGCATATTTAATATCATTTACCACCCCTTTCTCAGCCACAGGCAGAAGGAGTTGGCTTCTAAGTTGTATTCTTCCTGTCATATGGAAATCAATTCCTCTTTAGCCCTGAGAGTCCCTGGGTGTATCTACATATATAATTATCATGTAGCATAAACTCTGTTTATGTTCATGTTGTAGTCAGCTGCTCCTGGAAATAGCACCTTCATATGCACCTGGGATTGTAGCAATTTGAGCTAGGGTGGAGCATGCTTGGGCTGGCAGCAGGTTCAGGGGTCAGCCTGGGGCTCCTGGTGATGGCACCAGGTGGTGGAGGGGCTGGCTGAGGCACAAGGGTTCTACTGTGCAGGTCTAGCAAGCAAGTAGCCCCCCTCACTACAGCACAAATGCCCCGGGCAACATCAGTCACTGTCCACATGTGCATTTCAGCACACTAATGACTCACCCATAGGATAATACTTTTCCTAGACAGAACTATCCTACTGGGGAGTTAATTAATTTACTGCATCCTAATACAGGCACTTGTGTAAACAATGATACTTTGCTATGGAGTTGTTTAATCAGTAAATGCACCTCCTGAGAGTAATGGCCCATCAGAGCAGAGGTATGCCAGAAACTAATGGAGTATTCTGGTAACTTGTTATCATTAGAGTAATGTTGATGAGGGGGGCCTGGTCCTGGAGCCTTTTTAGGGTCTAGCTATGATAATCAGTGTCTTTGAATCTCAGGCTTTGGGGGATCAATGGCTCCAGTTGTTAGGACTGATAAAATCTCTAAGAAGGCCAGCAGGTCACTGAGGCAGGGCTAAATTGTAGGCAGGTGAAATGGTAAGAAACTTTACTTGTTTTGCTTTTCTGTCTCCAAATCTATGTTCTGTTTTACTAGTATAATTCTTTTATCCTATGTAATAAATCCTTGCGTTGTTTTGTCTCCTCACTCATTGCCTGTGGAAAGTGATTCTTGTGCAAGAGATACTCCATGCTACCCTTTCTATGGAAAGGGGGACTTATAATTTTATTCATAACTCCAAGGGGTGGCCATATTGGGACTAGAAGAGGATCACTCACCACAGCTGCAGGGTCTGCTTTAAGGGCAGTGGAGCTGAGACTTGATGGGTTAAGAAATTATCCCAGGACAATCTTGGAGAAGTGGCAGCATAAAGGAGGAGAAACTCAAGGCTTTGGGGTTCCCCTGAGGACAGGTTTGTGATACCCAAGCACATAAGGTGTCAGACGATCTTCTAGAAAATGTTACCATTTCATATACATCTCTTTGGTGTTCATATTCTTGCAAGCTCATCTTTTTCTCTGTTGCTTCAGAGTTCATATTTATTAAATGCCAAAGCTGAACCCCTCAAAACTGATCTTTTACCAGTTTTTTTTTTAATTCCAGAATGCCCTTAAAACTTACACAACAGCAGTTTAGTTTTTCTTGTACCAGCCTGTTAACCCATCAGCTTAGTCAGTCTTCCTTAAAGGTGCAGTTGCAGGAAAGTACAATTTGATACAGTTGAAAGCTGCAAAGTGCTTTCTTTAGAAGAACCATTATGTCCTACTGTGTAGCTATAAGAAAAATCTTCAAACAAATTCCTGACTGGTGTACAGAATTGCCAAGCTGAAAGAAAAGAATTCTCTTGGGCATTGGATTGAGAGAAAGCTGTTAAATCCACATATAATCAGATTCTTATTGAACAAGCCATTTTTTTCCTTGTTTTTCTGCCAAGGAAAGGATTTCTGAAAAGGGGTAAAAGGGTCAGAGAATGTTGGTCACAATGTTTAGGAAACTTTAAGTAATTCCACTAGCTAAAGGAAGTAGCAGAGAATATCTTCAGGAAGCAAGCAATATTATCTCATATTTCAATAAAAATACCACTGACCAAAAAGTACTACATTCTCAGCTAATTTTCCAGATATAAGGCCAGAACATAAGTAGGTAAACCATGGCTGGAGATAAAGGAAAACTATTAAGAGCCTAATGCTGGGTTATTACTGAAATCTGAAGCTAATAGTATCTTGTAGTAAGACCTACCTGCAATTCCATTTTTTTTATTTGATGACATGAGCAAGTGTACAACTGCTCCAACCCCAACCCCCCTCCCCACTCATATTCTCTGTTGCAACCAGTGGCTGGCAAAATAGATTTTTTTATCACAAGTTTTGCTTGGTTTCCTTTTGATTAGTTCTCTATAAGGCTATTATGCACTGGAGTCTATGAGAACTATGAAATAAAAAAGGTTCCCACTTCAAGTGAAGCACTATTTACTGCAGTGAAAGATAGCTGAGAAAATAGTCTCAAAGACTTCTCCCACAAAGAGCAGTTATTTTAAGTCTTAAAATAAATCCTTGATTCATGTCCTTGTGATCGCATCTGCAGTTCATCTATGGTCGTGTTCCTTTTGCTGCTATTTTTCTTTCTTTTCTTTGGTGCTTCTAAGCCAGGTTCAGAAATCCTTATGTGGACTGATTACCAGATGTGGTCCTATTTTACAAGGTGATACTTCTCCCATTGGGGTTCTTAAATAGATTTCAGTAGGATTTAAGAATAGCTCCAGGAAAGGATGTAGAAGGATCCTTGGAGAATTGACCAGGATCCAGGGCTTTTCCCACCCAGGTGCCCTATCTGCCAAACTACAGAATAATGCTCCACTTTATACATACTGGGCATGTCTACTTGTGCACATTTACTATGTAGTAACCAAAGATTACTGCACAGTACGGGAGTGCATCTACATGTGCATTCCTGTACTGTGCAATAACTACGGCAGCTTAGGCTGACTTGGGAGTAAATTTGCTACCTGCATGATGCAAGTAGCAAATTTACACCTGATTAGTTACAATGACACATATGTAGACACATTATTGTGTAGTAACACAAGAGCTTCCCAGCTGGCTCTGCTCAGCCCCTAGGGGGCCAGTTGCAGGGCTTCTGCCTGGCCCCCTTTTGCTGCTGGGATGAGCTGCTCTCTGGCAGCCCTTAATTGCTGGGTATAAAAATCTGCAACCATTGTGTGCCTTGAGACACATACCACAGGGGCACATACCATACCACACACCACAGGCAGGACATGCACTCTGTTCAGGAGCCCAGCAGGCCCCACGTGCCCACTGGACAGCCTGCAGGCTGTGTTTGCCTGGGCTGTCCCCCTCCCAAGATACCGCCTGGCCACAAAGGAATGCTGCAAAGGGCTACAGTTTGTTGCACTGCTTGCCTGGTCCTGTGAGCCCACCAAGGCTTTTGGCCCTGCTGACTGTGCCACCAGGGTCAGCACCTGCTTTCCACTGCTGCTCACCTCTGACCTCTGTCTCTTTGCAGGACCATGCTGAAGTATCTCTACCATGTGGCTGTGACTCCCTGACTGTGCCCCTGCCAGGGGTGCTGCTCTCAGTCCTCCAGGGCCAGCATCACAGGGCCAGCCATGTTAGGGCATGACATCATCAGCTGGCACAGAGTATAATGTCATCCTCCTCCCCCATGCCCAGCTCCGGCCCTGTCTGCATGTGCCCACCCATCCAGAGCCCTAGCAACCCAAACTGGATCCTGGAGTAGGTGCTTACCCTTGTGGTACTGTGGTGCAAGGATGATATCCTGAGGCAGTTCACCCAGGGTGTGCACTTGAATGCCCACATTTATGAGGACCTGGAAGCTGGGATGCATGTATGGGGCCACTTCCAGTTGGCATGGCAGTGCTGCATTAAAGTCAAGTACCTGCAGTTCCAGTGAGTGGCTGTCACCAGCCACAGTCATTGGTCTGGTTAGGCCCCTCGTACTATGGCCTTCATATGGGATCTGCATTCTCATGCTCCAGGAGCCTGTACCCATGCCACACCCTGACATCACTAGAGAAGGGGACCTCAGACCTTCAGCACTCCACCCTACACTCCTTCCCTGCTGCTGCACTCACTGCAAGTCTGGGGAGCCCTGGCCAGTGGCTGCCTTGGCCTCAGTCCTACCCTGCAGCTGCCTATGAGGAGCAGCTGGCCATGTCACCATTGGCTGCCAGGAGCACCCGCTCCTTCCCAGGGGGTCCTCCTCCCACTAGAGGCCATGTACCCCAGGTGGAGCTGGATGTCATCTGGCACAGGAAGTCCCATGCTGAGCCACCAGCCTGGCTAGGCCCAGTTCCATGGTAAGTTCCACACTAGGGAGCAGCCCTCCCAGCCCTAGTCCCCACCCTCACCCCTTCCCCTGCCCCTGCCTCCACCCCCCCTCCTTGCATAGCCCATCGGCACTCCCTTTGTCCCAGGTTCCCCATCATGTCACAGAGATGAGGGACACGGGTCAGACCTTTACTGAGCAGCCCATGTCCCCACATTTGGGTGGGCATGGGTCGCTTACATACTGAGGAAAGTGTCAACCCTGGTGCTGATATCCTCCTCAGCAGTAAGGGACAGGAATGTGTAGCACTGAGACAGACAGGCTTCCAGGAGGCAGTAGAGGCTCCAGGGCAACCAGGCTTACCCCCCATGATGTCATAGCTTAGGATCCTGATCCAGGAATGGAGATGTGCCTGGGGCACCAGCAGGTTCATGAGCAGCAGGGTGTAGTGGCCCAGGCTGCCCTTGACATGCACAAATAGCCCATAGTGCACCAACCATGACACATGCAGCAGGGGCATGCTTGGGGTGCAGCAGCAGTGGTGTGGTGAGGTGCAGCCCCAGAGCTCCTTCCTAGAGTGGACCCCAGTGGGGAGAGCAGGGGTGCAGCCACCCTCTCAACCCAAGTGTCCAGGAGCCCTATGCAGGCTAAGGACTGGGTGACAGCTCAGCAGAGTGGTGGTCCTGCAGGGGCAGGGCAGGGGAGGGGAAATCAGGAGGTGCTGGAGTCAGGGTAACAAGTACTACCAGAAGCCTGGCCTGGCCTACTCTGGGAAGGGCTCAGGGAGGCATATGGCCTGTGGCCAGCCCCTGAGGAACAAGCGGGAATGGGGTGCTAAGGCATCATCCACCTGGGCCCAGGCCTACCCAGCCAGCTTAACATAGTCACCTGGGCACCCACACATGGCCAACCTCCAATCGGAGGCCAGGTAGCTCAGGGCCCCTGGATCAGAGCATCTTATCTTTCAAATGTTGCAAAATCTCACAAAAGCTTTTAATCTCTTATCTCTTCAGGCCCAACTATGGATGTGGGGGAGAGGCTGCAGGAGCCCACACAACTGCCACCATAGCTTTGCCTGCACCCACTGCTGGAGCTTCCCAGAGGTGCCACCAGCCAGTAATGCCGCATTGATGGGACCTGCCTGCTCCAGCAGCTGGTGGTCACAGTGAAGTGCTAGGTGGTGTACCAGTGGACATGACAGGAAGAGGACCTCATCTGGGAGGCCTCCTAGGAGGAGGCTCAGATGTGGGCCTGTTAGGCCCACTGGGCCCTGGAACAATGGTGCATGGAGCTGCTGGAGCATCAACTTGTTGCCCAGGGCCACCCAGCAGAGGCTGCATCCATATTCCCCCACATCTGGCTCCAGGCCCCAGCACTTCATGACCCTTGGGTCTCACCCACCACCTCGCAGCAGGCTCCCAGCAGCATGCTGAAGCAGGTACTGAAGTGCCTGCTGGCCACAGGCATCCCAAGCCTTTGCCACAACCCCAGGACCTACAGTGGAACTGTCTGTGGCTAGGGTGCTGGCTGCCTGCCGCTGGGCTCGCTGTCCTGGCTGGCCCCACCCCTCAGCCCCACAGATAGATGGGGTCAGGCACATTAAGTGTCTTTTAAGCCTGGAGAACAAGGTTTTTAGTGTTGGTGGGTGGGGGTGGGGGTGGATGGGCACTGTGTGTGGGGGAGAGTGGGGAGGGGACTGTATTCACTGAGTGGAGAGGGAGGAGGGATGGTGGGGTTTATTGTCTTAATAACATGTGTACGTCTTCATGTATGTAAATGTTCTGGAGTGGTGCTGGGGGTGTGCAGGGGGTCAGAGGTATGTGGATAGCAAGCTAAGTGGGCTGGAGAGGGGAGTACAGGAGGAGGGTGTTGGCCAGAGCCTCCAACAGCCAATGTCATGGGTCTGGCTGGTGGGTGTGTGGCTGTCCTGGGGCCTGGTTGCCTGGTCAGGGAGATGTGGGGCGGGGGGCAGCAGGGCCAGCACCATGGCTAGCACTGGGCCCTGGTCATTGTTGGTGGGTGCTGGGCTCTGGGCACTGCTGTCAGGGGCAGGAGCCAGAGCAGGGAAAGAGGCAGGGGTTGTTCAGGGAAGCAGAGTGGCCAGGGAGGGAGTTGCTGCCTTCTGCCCCTGTGCTGGGCCTGCAGCTCCTGGACAGGAGAGGGGCTTGGCAGGGATCAGAGGGCAGAGGTGTGCTTTCAAGATGGGTGTTAAGTGCTGGCAGCTGCCTCTGGCCTCTGCATGGCTGCCAAGTGGTAACAGCTATGTCACCAGAGTCGGGAGCTTCCCCCAGGGACCACAGGGACACATGGCAGGCTGCTCTGATTTGGGACTAAATCTAAACATATCCAATCATTTCATTCATCTAATTCATACAATTAGTCCCATCTGAGCTCATAACAAACTGTTACTATGTTGGGTTAGAGAAGCTTCTCACAGTGATAGAAAAGGAAAGAAACATCATGTAAGCAAACTCAAAGCCATAAGCTGCTTGCAACAGGAAAGATCAGCTGCTATTGAGACACCAGTAAAATGAAAAATTCAGATAATAATGAGGCTATACAAAACTTAAACAATGATTAAATAATGCTAAATATAAAATAAAACTTTAAACAATACTGTAATTCACCATTCTATAAATAAGTGCAACTTTAAAGCATAAAATATGGCAAGTTACTGTAATAGGAAACTTTCCTGGAAAGTGGACATGTCAGTGTGAATTATCTTAGGATAAACCCAAATTTTCCATATCATTTGTATAGGCTCTAACCACCAGGATATTATACAAAGGTGAGTGGCATCACCAATATTTTGGCCATATTTTAAACTAAAGTAACCACAACTGCATTTTCAAATGGCCCAAACCTGTAGTGAATTTAAGCATTTTCTAATCCAGTATTTCATACTGGATTAGGACTCTCAGAGAATTTATAAATTCCTCCATCTAATTTCCAAGTCTCCGTTGCCTTCAGCAGGAGAGAGACGCCTTGCTTTCTTGGACTAGAGCAGTTATACACATGCATAGAACCAGAACTCCAGAAGCCAGAACCAATAAAGGTCCCCCACCTGAGACCAACATTGGAGCTCACATCCTCTGAACAACATCAACTCCTGGGAGCCTTCCAGGCCAATAGGAACCATCCAGAACCTGCATTCCCACACACTCACTCTAGTGGGAACCACTAGAAATTTTGGATTTATCCAGGACCTCTGTATGCCCACACAGTCATCCATACTTCCTCCACCATGGCCTCTCAGTCTGATAAGTACAGTGCCTTGAACAAATGAGACAGCAACTGGACCAAGGAGAAGGTAATGGATATCATTTCTATCTGGGGTGAGATTGAGAATCAGTGGGCATTCCATTCAAGCCACCCAAACAAGATGCTTCATCATCAGATCACCATGAAAATGGAAGCCTGAGGTCATGACTATGACTGGACCCAGTGTCTTCCAATTGTAAGTTAATGACACTGGACAGCAACTGCATATAAAGTATATGTAAGGTAACGTGTCCCTACCATGAGGCACTTTTCTGCATCTCTGCGGTCAATGACATGGTCAGGATTGAACACACAGTGGACATGACATCCCACACCAATGCTCAGGAGTGTGCCATGGGCTTTGATGCTGCTGTGGTCCAAGACATGCATCCCTTTTAGTCTGGCATAGAAACCCGAGAGATGAGAGATGAGTCAGATATGGAGATACCCAGTCCATCCTTCCACAGTTAGCCATAGACTCTGAAGTAGATCTGGGTTCAAAAAAAGAAGGTCTGCAGCTTCCTGGTGCCTCCTCACCCCATGTTTCCAGCCCTCCCCCATCATGGACCCTGTGTCCTAAAAGTTAATATAGTGTTGTTTTAATGTGTCTTATTTTTCAAATAAGGAATTTGGATACTAGCAGAATCTATCTATTGAGCAAATGCATTTTTTTCCATGCCAACTAACAGCTGCTTCATTAATGTTCAATATCATCAAGACACAGGTGCTGATTGAAGACATTAATCAATATTATATACCATTTGTAGTTAACTTCAATTACAAAATTAGTTATTCCATTGAACCCATTTGTAAAATCTGGTTGCATGCTGACCTAGGTCACTGAAAGTCCAGTAACAATGTTATATCAGCCTTGTTGCACACCCCATAATTCTGATGTTTCATGACACATTCAAGAAGAGAAACAATAGTGCATATATAAAAAAAGGATGAATTTATGTTACTTTTGACATCTGAAAGCCCAAGTTGTGCACTGGGTTCTACCTATTTCTGGGTTCCCTTGCTTTCTCCCCTTCTAAGTGGCTTCATGTATGCTTTCAGTGTAAGCACTTTGGGAAAAGGGATGGATCTGTATTTCATATTGGTACCTCTAGGCGTTTCTAAAATATTAATAATATAAAGAAAAAATGGGGCCTGTTAACTTGTATTTCCTGATTTTTGTGATTTACATGATGTTACAGTTGTCTTACATGCATACCCTTTTAATATATTCTTGCCCAAGACATTTAAAAATAGAAAAAGCAAGGAAAAGAAATAAAAAGTGAACAATTCAGTCTGAAGAGCTCAAAAACTCTGTAGTTATAAACACATTAATGTAAATTTAACCACCTATATTTAAATGTGCACCTATATATATATAAGAACACTTGTATACTGAGTATGAATAGAGAGAAGCTCAGACTAAATCTCTAGATTTAAACATCCCATAACTTTGATTTTGTTTTCTGATGTAACTGAAATTCAGTTAAGTCTTAGGAAAAGCTAATATCTAGTGCCCAATCATGCAAACTTCTATAGAGTATGTACGTGATTTTGGAAGTGAGGTGCAGAGGGTGAGGTACATCATCACATATAAAACAACATATTTTTCCCCAGTTAAATAAAACAAACAAAACTAAGAGCTTTACTAATATGCTAGGGGTCTAGATCTGTATTATTCAGTTTAAGATTGAAGCAAAAACAAAAATACAACTTTGCTGGAATGAGTTAAAAATAATCTGCAGGGCTATGAAACAGGAGCTTCATTACCAGGAACAGCTAAGAGAAGAACTGAAAAAAAAGAATGGGTTGACTAATGGAACATCAAGACCACTAAAATGAAGGGAGGGCTGTTAATATCTGTAGAATTAATAGTTTAGAAGGGATCGGGTAGATTATAATATGCTATGAAGACCATTGACTCTCTTAGCAGTGCCCATCTACAAATGCCACTATCACTGCCAGGCAGTTTTAAATTTTGGGTGGAACAGAATCAAAGGGGAGAGGAAAGGGGTTCAAATGTACCAATGCACCCCCCTCCCTCTCTTCCTCCTCCCCCCACCAAACCAAGATCTGCCCCAGACTATGTGCCTGTCACAGCCTAGCTAAGTTTTTGTTCCTACTTATGTTGCTAAACAGTAATAGTGGCTATAATTTATATTCAGAATGTTTGGCATACAGAGATTTCAGAGAGCACTGTAATAATGGGGACCATATCTGAACATTTTCTAGGGAAAAAAATATGTTTTTAAAAATGACCTTTTCTTTCAGGTTTGGTAGTTACTTCTCATTCAACCAATTGATACCTGCCCTATATTCACTACAGTTAAGCATGGCTAGAATGAAAATATTCCACTTTGGTGAGTGCCCATGTTTCCAGTCTACTTAGAATTATTTCTTAACCTTAACACAAATGTACTTCCTTCATTTCAGTGAGCCTTTCTTTTTCCCCTTGAAATGTTCAGTAACTAAAAGCAACTGAACATTTGGCACCCAGTGAAACATTGTTTTCACTGGGTGCCAAAAAGCTTTCTGTTGTTGGTTTATTAGTTAAATAAAGCTGTCAGCTCTTTGATAACTGATTGTAATGGCAGTTCAGTTTGAACATCACTGAACATAGTGACTCCAAAGAAAGTGACAAGTATGTCAATTTTCTTCTTCTCGTCACTTTAAAAGTGCTCCATTGATAGAAAAGGGAGAATTGTGGCACTCGTGCTTTTCAGAATCATTCCTGGTGATAATGAAGTTCATATATACATGGCCATATTATTATAGTCCTGTTTAGGATACCTTTAACACTTGATCCAACATACATACTAAAAAACAAACAGATTTCTCAAGATAAAAAAAATTTCCCATTGTACAGATTACAAAAATTTTCACATAAGGGACTACTTAAGGTGCCAGTTCTGAAGTTCAGTGTCTATCTCCACATATATCTATGTGATTCCCCTTCAGTGGCATAACTAGAGTGGGGCAATTGGGGCAGCTATCCTTGGAGCTAACTTGAAAGGGGTTTTGGAGTGGAAAAAAATGGCTGCTCCCACAACTGTGCAATCATGCTGATGGTGCATCAGCAGCCAGAAGCTGCCCTTGTGTGTGGCATCTGCCCCAGGTGCCTGGCATGAGGCCTTGGCATCTCATTATTTCAATGGAGCTCTATTGGCATGCAGGCCAGATTTAGGGCCTCAGCAATCAAATAAACCAGGCAAATTTGAGTCAACCTTGTTAGTTTCCCAGTTCAGAACTCCAGGAGACAGAAGACAGAGGGAATTATCTTTAGTCATAGACACCTGGTAGGAGAGGGGCACACGGGTGCATGTGCCCCCCCTCTACCCCCCCAGTGGGACTAATGCCCCCCTGATGGCTGACACTGATGTTGTCAGTAGGGCTGGTGCCCCCTCCGACAGGGTCAGCAGCTTCTGGGGGTGCCCGGCCAGATTCAGGAAGCACCAGTCATTCATGATTTTAGTTATTATCTGTTAAGGGTACTGACATAAAATTTACCCAGAGTTAAAAGATTTCAGGGCAGAGAGGTCAGCTTCTCCTCAGTAACTTCTTGTTTCCACATTTTATCCTGTGGTAGGCAGAAGGTAATCCAATGTAGTTTAGTTTGAGGTGAAAGTGGAGTAAGCACTCATAGTTTAGCTTCTATTTATCATGGAGTAGGATATGAGAGTGTCCAGATGGACAATTACAATGGAACAACTGACACTCAGTAAAACACTTACTCTTTTGTCCAGCAGTAAATGCTTCATACACATAACCAATGTGGGTTATTTCAGATATCTCTATGAAACTGAAAATGAATGAATGAATGAATATTTTAGCTCCTCCCCTCCCCTTTTGTGTTTAAATATAGCGGATATTTTTTTTAATCACTACACATCCACAAATAATGAATGCCGTTTTTATCCATTATATTTTTTTCACTTTTAAAAGTATTTTTTCTCCTACATTGTTTTTAATTGGGACTCTTTCCAAAGTATGTGTCCCTTTGTACAGAATCTTGATTTCTCCCTTTGGGATTAATTACATGGAAACTCTGCTATTTATGATTCCTTGTAGATTTTAACTAGTACAGCAGTTATTAATAGCTGAAAATATAATGTAATTCTATAAGATGTACAATCATCCTTGTAGTCCAGGTTTTCTTATGGCCAAGTATAGATGCTTTTAGTTGTTTATTCAAAATAGAAAAGACCTTTCAAATTATTTGAACCTGTCAGATTACTCAACCTCCTTTCTTTTATTCTTTCTTATTTTTGCCTGATTCATATCTGTTTTCAAATTTGTTTTTAGTCTTGCTATGTCTATCTTTGCCTTTGTGCAGTACCTAACAAAGGAATTCTAGTCCTAAATGTGTTGTAGCAGCATTAAAAAACCCCAAAGTTACACCCCAAAGATAAGGGCATCTCTCTTTTTCCACTGCTCATTTTCAGAGCTGGTCAAAAAAGATCAATATTTCAGTGGACTATGCTGGTTTGATCCCAAAACAATTCCTTCAAAACATGTTTGAATCAGTGAACTTCATGCAGTTCAAGGAATCTTGAAGGATGCTCTAAAGTCAAGGAATCTAAAAACACCAGGTCCTTGGCCTTGAAACCATCTGGCATGTAGGACGGCACTGAGGATGAATCAGGAGTAAATGCAGTAAGTAAATGCAGTAAGTGAAGTTCCCGGTCTATAGCCTATCAGAAGATACAAAGAGGCAGGTATGCTCAGCCCTGTGTTCCCCAGGAGCTGCCACTAACAAGTACAACACATGGGTAAAATGACTTGTCCTAGGAAATGCAAAGTTTGAAATGAAGAAGTGGCCTAACTTTTGCTTTAGCCACTGTTCTTTTAGAATCAATGTAGATCTGTGCATTTGGATTTGGGGTATGAAAAGAAGAAAATATACACAATGACCTGAATTAGGTGGGAAAGCCAGAAAAATTCATTTGGGGATATAATAACTCACAAAGCCATTTTTCACACTATCTCATATCCACATAAACCTAGAGTAATAACACTGACTTGAGGTGTGAAAGTTATTGCATATAACTAGTGGAAAAGAATAGACTAAATTTGTCCACATTAGATATTCAATTTTCCCCTGTGTCCCAGAGCTGACATCCTCAGAGTATTTCTGATTTTAAAATAAAACTGGGCTTGTTTTTCTTTAATTTTGACAATTTGGAGAAAATATTTGTGGAACTACAACAGAAGTCTCTCAATAAGCAGAAAAGAACTGCCCACCTGATCTTACACTTTTTAATATATTTTCCTTTGTGTTTAGTTTCTTTGTTATCTCAATAATGCAGCATGAATTATATTATAAAGAATATTCAGTTTCTTCCTTGTAACAGTGGATAATTTTTTAGTAGAAAAACTACATGGCTACAATGACATTGTCATATAAGTTTCATGATATTGTTGGTTTCATATTATTAAAGAACATGTTCATTGTAAACTCAAATAACTAAAGAAAGCTGTGTCAGCCTCTTACACCAAAGAGCATATAGGATATGCATGTTTTCAAGTCCTATCAGAAAAGAAAACATGCTAAAGTGGAACCAGACATTTTAATTGTATATTGAATTAATTTTCTCTGACAGAAAAATCTATAACTATAGTGACATTTCCTCACTGAATTTTCAATTCCTTCCAAGAAATAAATTCCCTAAATTTCTAAAGTGAGATCTTTGAGAAGATAGTTTAATATATTTTGACAGCAATTCAATAGACTTGTTTTTTGAAATTATTTCCTGGTATGTGGCAAGAGATTAATTTTGAATTTATTTTAAAGGAAAAAATTCAGACTTATCTCAGGACCTGAACTGCCTTTCATACTGTACTTTCTCCATAATTGTGGATAGTCAATCAACAATTTAATCAATGTCAGTAACTAAGGTCAAGATAGTCACTGAAATATGGTTTTCATTACTTGGGCATATACTGTGGGAAACCTATAGTATATATCAAACAATATAGATGGAATGTTTATCTGAAAAGCCCTGTATTTTCAGGATCTGGAACAAAATGAACAACCAGAAATGTTATGTGGGGGAGGGGAAGATATTTAATACTAGATAAGTTAAAGGTCAGTACAAATAAGTAAAACATTTCTAAAAGGGACTTGCTACTTCCTATTATTCATGGTCCTCAGGAAAAGTATCTGTGCCTCTGTTTTCTTGTACTGGACTGTGTTCAACCTGCACATTTAGAGGGATTGTCCCACAAGACATTCACACACAAAGAACCTCCTTGTGTCTGATGTCTGGAACAGTAGGAATGTTGTCTTTGTGGTTCCCTGAAAATGGTTCAGAGTCTTTTCCAGGAGAAGGGCTAGGGAACTGTGGTACCGCTCCCCTGCTTGGCTTCCAGATTATTACAATGAAATGCAAGTAATACTTCTCAGAGATGTTTCCTCTCTTCATACATAATCTGTAGGTGCTATTGAGCAATCACAGGCAGATATGCCAAATACAGAGCAGTTAGCTATGGCAAGAACTGCATTGCCAGTGAGGGAACTGTCAGAAGAATAGTATATGCTCCTCCACGATGCCAATTGCCTCCATTCAAAAAGGAATCATATCCCTGAAGATCCCACTGCTGAGAAAGGATGTGGCCTTCAGAATCTAACTCCCAAACAATATCTGTTGGAGGAAACTGCAAAAATATAACTCTTTGATTTGTTAAATTCTCCAGGCAAACTTTCTATGAAAGAGAATACCCTGAACCAGTGACAATGAACATTCACAGACTTACAATGACACTGCAAATACAACATATCGAAATACTTTTCATTTCCATAGGATGTATAAATATTAAAGACTTGGTAGAAATGAGTCTTTTCTTTGGTCCAGATTTCTTTGAAAATCTTTTTTCTTTGAAAAAAAAATTAATTAATTGGTATAACTAATTCTAGGGTTTTTTTTCACACACATTAAAATAACTTTTGAAAAATAGTAATATGGAATGTTTTCTTATTACAAATCCCATTGTATCCAACATGTATTTACTTCTTTATTAGTGATTTTCACAATGTAATAGAGCATGGCTGAATATGTATTAAGATCCTGACATGATGTGAAAAAGCAGAACATCTGTGCTCTAATTCCGTGAAGTTGTCTTTGCCTGTAACAAGCATACTTTAAAATTGCAGACAAGAGGTTTATATAGGAAAACACCAGTAAACTGGTCGATTGCTCTTGCATTTTGTTTGCAGAATTCAATTTCAATAAAATTGATTACATTTTTAACAAAGGCCTGACTTTGATTTAATGTGTTTACAGTAAAACCCTGAAATTCCATTTATTGAGTAAGCAAAGGGACAGACATCTCTAAATTTTAATAAACACCTAGGCTGTTACCAGTACTAGGAGCAAGTAAAAGAATATATAGCATAAGGCTTTCCTCTTGTTTAAACTCCATCTAAATAAATCAATAATGTTATGCTTCAAATACCCTATAATCACATTCCCTTTCATCAGAGAACTTCCAGTAAAGGTTTGGGCCTGGTGGAAAAGGCCCTTCATAAAGGTTTAACCCTAAGACAACATTCTTTCCAAACACTAATGTCTGAATGTTTATTTATAGGGCATTTGAAGACAATGTAGTACAGGTTGAGTAAGAGTAGAGCAGAAATAGAAATAATGCTTTCATCTTATCCTCCAGGAGTCCTGAAGTGTTAGGGAAGACATACATATTTGTAAATTAAGATAATTAGGTAACTAATATTGTGTCCAGAGCCATAACAGTACAACAATCATATGGGTAGAGACGCCTTGGATGTTTTCATCCTGTTAGGTGTCTTAGTTTTTCCCAAAGGGAAGCACCCATGGAAAGAACAGGAGGCTGTAATTCAGAAGTGTAGTGTTCTCAGCTCTCATTGACTAGCTTTTGTGACCTTGAATATTTAATTATGGCACGGACAGACATTGAAAAAGCCTGAGCCTGAATTGATTCGGTCTTTTCAGGTTAGTCTAACCTGGCTAGGCTAAACCTGTTTGTAACTGTGCAGATATCCCAGAAATTATGACACATGCCTGCAGTGGCTCAGATTAGAAGCCGGGGGGCACTAGAGCAGTCATCCCTTCCCTTCCATAGTTCTGAGCTAAGGAGGGCATGGCCATGCCCTGTCAGGACACTTTGACTAGGGAGGGGTTTCCCCCATCCTGACCAGCTCAGCAGAGAATTGAAAACTCAGTGTTTATCATCCCATTAGTGTTTATCACTCCTAACTCAGTGTTATCACCCCTTTAAGAAAACAACAGAGGGACATTATCAGCTACCTGTTGATTCTGCCTTTGTCCTGTCTTCCACAGCGTGGACTGCCAGCATATGGTTTAGTAGCTAATGTTGTGTGTCTGTGTAAGGCAGAGCGGGTGGCAGAATCCCTGCTTGGGCAGGAGGGAGGAGGGGTGAAGGGGGAGCAGAAGCCAGGCAGATACCTGCAGTCTCTGCTGGAGCTGCAGCCAGAGAGCAGAGGGGAGGGGCAGTCCCTGCTGTGGAACACAGAGCCCTACCCAGTCCAGAAATCATGCTGGGATGCTGGGGGAATCTGGTTTAACTTAAACCAGGAAGGTGTCTGGGACAGACATTGCATAAACTGGTTTGAGCCAAATCAGTTATGTTTGATACTACTACATTCAACCAGATTTAGCTCAAACCAGTTTCAGTTATTTTCACAGTGGTTTATGTGTACTGAACATCTGTTCTGTTACAGGTTTAAACTAGTTTCTGATCACTTAAACCAGTTTATGTGTAATGTCTGTCCCCAGCCATCATCTGATAGTTCAATATGTTGCACTATTAAGTCACTAGAAGGAATCTCCATGACTTCAATCAGCATTGACTAAGTTCCCCATGTTCTTTTTGCTTCAGTTTTACCTAAAAGAAAATGCTATAGTGATCCTTTACTCATTGTAGTCATGAAATATGATGTCTTTAGATGGAAGTGTGAAATAAAGTGTTGAGTATTTTTGTATATCCTCTGCAAAAATTGAAAAAGTCATATAATCTTTTCTGACACAGACTAGGGTTCACAGCTTACCTGAGTCTTCTATTACTATTTATTCCATTTCCCCCATTTCTTTCCTTCTAATAGATTTTTTTAAAATCATAAGCAAGAGAACTGTAGAGTATTTTGACACTAGACCATTTTTTATTGGTACTTGGCCTCAAACTTCTTATATAATTGGTTTCCAGCGTGAAATCATGAAACTTGTCCTCTAATACATATGCGCGCGCATGCGCGTGCACACACACACATATACACACAAACTAGAGAATTGCTTCTTGCACTGCTGAAATGCAATCACTTTTGAACAGAACGTGACAGCTGCTTAACAGTATGAAAAACTGCTGCACAATGTTTTAGGAGAAGGAACAACTTCAGTAACAAGAAGTGTGTTACGCTTCCACTAGGATGGGTGTGTGTTGATTGTCTGAGGGTCTGGAAGGACTGCACTCAACTCCCCTGCCACACCTTTGGTCTTAAAAAATAAGGAGGGTTCCAAGATGATATGTGTTCCTTCCCTAACATACTTACATAGCAGTGTGTTTCCTTGCGGCTCCTCCTCCCTGCACCCCTTCCACTTGTCAACCTCTGATGTAACAACGACAGATCTTTAACCCCACTGGCTACAGGTGGTTATTTGAAAATTCTGAGCTTGCATCAAATACATCATGTCACAGCTCATGCACCTCAGCCATGTTGTCAGATGAACTCCAACTACTGCTGGGAAGCCCTGGCTCAGGAAAAAAAAAAAAATTCTCCATATCAGGAGTCAATTAATGGATTCCCTTTCTGGACTCGAATGTGTTTTCAATATGACAGTAAATCAGTATAATTCAACAAATGCCATCAACAAAAAGGAAATTGACAGCATTCACTATTCCTTCACAACTTCTGGTTAAGTGTCATGGCTCTACCAAGTCCTGCCAGGCCAAGTCACATTCCCTACATCAGGGTGCCTCCCGGGCTTTGGGCACTAATCCATGGCCTAACTAATTATAAAAAAACCCACGCCTGATAGAGACAGAAGAGCAAAAAACACCAAACAGAACAAAATAGTACAAATTGCCAGCAACAGTCCTTGATCCTAATCTGAACCTTCAAGCTCTGGCAGCTTGTCCTTTAGAACTTCCCCTCCTTGGGTAGAAGCCCCTTTATTCACTGGTCTTCCCTATCCATGAAGTCCAGCACTGAAGTGAGGCTGGAGACCCCTCCAGATCTCCACAATGTGGAAACAATCCTGCTCTGTGCTGGTTCCACTACTCTCCAGGCTATGCTACCCAGTATCTCTCCCCTTCTGGTCAGCTTTGTTTCTGCTTTTATGACACTGCCATGATGTGGCAGCATGACATCAGCTTTGGTGCATCCCTGGAGTCTCAGGAAACACTAACTAATAAAATGCTGTGGCAAAGCGGCAAGCTGCTGCAGCTTCTACATCTCTTCACCCGCAGGTCAGTGCAGTCTCCTGCCCTTACTGGGCTGTGACCAGACTTCCTGCAGTTACCTACCCTAATTATCAGAGCTTCTTTGTCCACCCTGGTTTTGCTGCTACAAAGTGAATGTTTGTTTTTTTTTTAAGTACTTTTAATGGATGACTAACTTAAGATCATTCAGGAAGTCTGTGGCAATGCCATATCATACATGACACTTAGCACGTTATATGTATTTAAAACAAGTGTCTGCACGTTTAAGCAGAATAACATGTGCCAAGTGCACTCATACTGTACCATACAGTCCTGTAGCAAAGTTTGCCTTATCCACTAAGGAGTATCTCTGGATCATATTCAGGAACAGGTGATCAGCTAACACTGGACTGTTTCATAGAGATAGTATGATAGCTTGCAGTTGCAGCCATAATCTTCTGATTGTGAGTCTAAGCCCCAGGATCACAATGGACTTTCAAAATGGCTTTGATGTAGTACCAGGACTGGCACCCAAAATCATCTGATTTTCAAGCCCAGCCCTGGGACTTCAATGGAGTCTCTGATCAACTCTAGTATGAAGCATTCATGAGATCCAATATTTAAAACAAAACATGCACAGCTCATGCCATATGTGAGCTGTACATGTTAAGAGATTGTTGTAAATGTTAACATGCAACTGCTCAAAACACATTCTAACTTTACATCTGCTAAATGTCCCATGCCACAAGACCCTAATAAAATGCTTTCACTATATTAAATGGCCTTAATATGGTTGAACAGTGTTGCAGGCAGATAATACACAACTGGATACATCTACATGTGCCATTAAGGAAACATGATAAACTCCAGCACCATTTGTACTGGAGTTTATCATGGCTCCTTAATGGCACATGTAGATGCTCAAACTGCTGCAGTCCAGGGTGCACATACAGATGCTGCACCTGGGACCACAGCAGTTTGAGCCAGGGTGGAACAGCCGTGGACTGACAGGAGGTCCCAGGGGTCAGTCCCGGGCTCCAGGAAGTGGCAATGAGTGACGATGGGGCTAGCTGGGGCATGAGAGTGCTGCAGCATGTGGAGCTCTGTGGCTAGGCAACAGGGAGAGTCCCTGCTGCTTGGGCTAACTGACTACAGTGTATGCCTGGATCTGCAATTGCATGTGCATTTAGGTGCAGTTATGTTTGCTGCTGTAAGATCGTATTGTCCTGTACTATCTTGCAGTGGCAAAATTTCATTTCCTGTGGTCTAATAGCATTGCACATGTAGACTGTGACACTTTACAGTGCAGCAAATTAGTCTACTGAGCAGTTAAGCACAGAGGGTGGCCCTGTCCCTGCCCATTCAGCTGCCCCTCACTTCAAAGCCACAGTCCCCACAGACCTGCTGCTGCACCTCACTCCCAGCCCACTGACCCCAGCCCTGCCAATGCCCCTCACTTACCAAATTGCAGTACCCTGCCCCCCTGGGCCCTGATGATGCCCCTCATTCCCAAACCACAGCCCTCAACCCCCTCCCACCATCCCTGCTGGTGTCCCTCACTCCTGACCCCTGCACATCCAACTCACAGTCCCCAGCTTCCCCCTATTATGCTCTTCACTCCTTACCACAGCCCCCCACACTCTCTCCCTGCTGGTGCCCCTCACTTCTGAATTACAGTCCCATCCTACAGTCCTCAGCTCCTCCCCCGATGCTGCTCACTCCCCACCAGCAGCCTCTCACTCCTTGTCTCTGTTGGTGCCCGTCACTCCTGATGCACAGCCCCTTCATGCTGCCAGTGCTCCCCATATTCTGGTCTGTTCCCTACCTTGGATCCCCTCATTCCCAACCTGCAGTCCCCCACATGCTATCCCTGCTGGTGCCTCTCACTCTTGACCCACAGTCCGCCACCCCATGCCTGCTGGTGCCCTTTACTTCTGCTCACCTCTGTCCCACAGTCCCCTGGCACTGCTGGTACTCCCCTTACTTCCAGCCCACAGTCCCCAGCTCTCCCCCAGTACCCCTCGCTCCTGACCCGCAACCCCCTGGCACTGCCAGTGCACCCCATGCTGCCAACCCACACTCCTCTGCACCTACCATGGTGCCCCCTGCCCCCTAAACCTGCTGGATGCCCCAGTCGACCCTGTGCTGCCTGGGCTGGAGCATGGTGACTTCGATTTGTGCAGGCTGAGACAAAGTGTGTCCAGGCCCAGCACAGGCTGATATGAGAAGAGAGGAGGGAGCCTTGTGGCAGCTCACACTCCCAACCCACAGCCCTCCCACAGTCCAACCCACTTCCCCCCTCCCTGGGCAGCAGTTCCTGGTCACTCAGCCCCTCCAAGCATGGGCACTGGTGCCTGCATTGCAGCTGGCTTTGGAGTTCCGCATTTCCCTCAAAACCCCCCAACCCTTTCCCCCACTAGAGAACAGACAACCCTCCCCCTATCGTGTCACAGCTGACGCCCCCACTCTCCCTGCCCTGTCCTGTCTAAATGTCCAGGACTTTGCTGTGCTCGGGCAGTGGGAGAGGGGGAGGCAATCAGAGCCAGCAGGGAGCTTTGCATGGGTCTGCTGCCTCTGCAGCTGCAGACAGGTCCATGTGTGCTCTCAGCTGCCTACCATCGCCCTCCTCCTGCTCCCACCTCTGAAGCAAAGGGAAATCTTGGACAGCCAACCCCAATGAAGATCAGAGGGCTTCAAAAAAGTGAGAAACCCAAAGGTATGGGAGAAATCCAGAGAAACCCAGAGGTATGGGAGCCCTAGCTCAGTGCATGCGCACTTGAACAAAAGCATGATGGACAAACAGAAGGAAATAGTACAGCTTTTAATATATTAGAATGGTCAAATATATTTTAATGACAACAGATTCCATCCAAATGTTGCCAGTGACACCAAAATTCTTTGGGACAATTTCATTAGAACATTGTCTCAGAAAAATACTGGACAAAATTTTATTCCAACAATGTCATACTATTCCATTGTGTCACTTTCAAATGTTATGCTGCTTAAAACAACTTTTTGTTCCAAATATTTTGAAAGTATATTGTTTTATAATTATAGTACTAATTAAAGAAAATTCAATATTGAACCTAAACATTTTGGTTGACCCCAAATTAATAATTTTTCTTTATGAAGAAGTTAAAGAATTTTCAGATTTTTCCAAGTCAGAACAAAATCAGATATTGAAATCCTTAACAAAATGTAACCTAAGGCTTCTCTGTGATACTATATTCTTCTGTATTGTGAAAAATGACACCAGCCTCTCAGGACCAATCTAACACTTTGGATTAAATTCTACCCACAGATGGGCATGGACATCTCCCTTTCAGTCCCCTGCAGTTGTTTGCCAGCAGATTGATGCCAGCAGGTTAGATTTAGTGTTGATTGACTTTAACTATGTTAGTAAACTTGCCTTCAGGAAGTTCCATAAACAGTTGAAAGACTAGAGAATACATATCCATCATATTTCACAATATTTGACAGTCAGTCCTGAGTGTTCATTCATTAGCAATATTGAGAATTTTATGAAGAGGAAAAGAAGCTAATAGCCTTATTCTTGACTCTAACACTGGAAATTTATGCATATGGAGGTGAGATCTGCACTTCCATAATCTATTCCCTATCAAGTGCCAATATATAGGGCCACAGAAATCCCATTACTGCCTCCTGAAAGATTCCTGAAGTGCAAACAGTGTAAAGACAGTCATGAGGATACCTTCTGTGGACTCAAACCTCAACAGAGGGGCATATTTGGGGTAGGGTTAGATATGACATAGTACAGCAGAGCTACTATAGGCAGTACTGCAGTGATATTTAGCAATAACATAGCATAAAAAACAGTCTAGTTGATGTCTAAGCTATGCCTGCAACCTCTCTGGACCTCCTACATTGGACTGTGACATATACACTTGAGGGTGGTGGCTGTAGCCCTGTTTGTCTAAGGACATAGGCAGACAAGGTTTTTGGGGTAAACGTGATATCTTTTATTAGACCAATGAAATAGCTGGAAAATTTTTCTTTACAAGCGTTTAGGCAGACACATCCTTCTTCAGGCATAGGGAGGCATAGGGAGACTTTGCCTTAAGAAGGGTATTTGTGTTCGAAAGAACAATTTTTCCAACTAAGAAAGAACCTTGTCTATACACACAACTGAGCAGTTCATCCATGGTGCTGAAGGACCTAAGTTAGATCCCCACTGACTGTGGCTAGATGTACATGGCTATGACTTTATCTGATCATGCTTCTGAATGGGACAGTGAAAAAGAACTGTATTTAAGATGACATCTCTTTGATAGTGGTGTGTTAAATGCAAGGAATACATTCTATTTTTTATTTGAAGACAACTTCCAGAACTGTTTAAACATTGTATATAAAACAATCTGGCAAAAAAGAAAAAAACCACTGGCAACCCAAGAGACAACCCAAGATTCTCCCATTTGAGGGGCATGCTGTTCTAACCGGACTATGAAATCACACTCCTTGATTGGTCTTTTCTTGGCCCTGTGACATTCTTAAGTTGTTCAGTGTATCATTTTCATCTCAGCATGAGAGGTAGGGGAAGACTCCTACTACCCAGTCTGGTCCATAGCCTCTTGGGAAGTGGAAATATTAATTTGAGTCTCCTCAGGATTTGAGTCTCCTCCTATGGTTTTGTGTTTCCAATTCCCCATTTACTAGCTAGTGCTGTAACCACTAGGCAATTGGCCAAAGACATTATTTCCATAAATGAGAACTGGAGGGACTGGGGCTATGGAGTGTGCTTTAAACTGAAGTCTAGGATACTGTCACTTAGGAACCCTGCTTCAAGCAGTCATCTCCCCTCTGAGCAATCTGAATCTCAATCTGATGAATGTGCCTCCCTTGCAATCCTGAATATAATTTCCATGGAGGTGTAGGAGTTGAGACACACAAATACACATTTCTTATTGCCTTGCTATAGACAGCTCATTGAATAGCTGGGCACTCTAGACTATCATTAAGAAGCATCTAGGTCTCCTTATTTGCTATAAAGGGATCCAAGATTCCTGTGTTGATCAGGATCACCCTCCTGAGATAAGTTGCCTAAAATTTAGGTTGGCATCTATAAGAGCTATATGGAACTCATCTTTTCTACAAACCACAAGCAGTTGGGGTAATCAACAGGCATAGGAAATAATCAAGGAGAAGAATGGAAACAGTGACAGGGGTTATGATTACATAGAGCAACTTTGTACTCAGCCATCAGATGTTTTACGTATGGCTTTAAAGATATAAACTAAAAGGCAGTAACAAACCTGCTGGCTTTGAACAGGAGTTTTCTTACCTTTTAACTGTACAATTCTCCATGAATACACTATGTCCAATGATCTCCCTCCATTTTAAATTGGGGGAGGTGTTTTCAATGGTGGTGGGGTTTTTTTCAGCCTGGGATCAAGCAGTTCCAGTAATGTGATTTGTAATAAGAAAATCTTGAGACGGCAGATTTACTTAGAATGAAAATGGGAACTTGGGTTAAGATACTTAATTTAAATCTGTGTGATGGGAAAGTGTTTGAATGTAATCAGTGAGATTAAATGAGCTTTATTGATCATTGGAAAGCTTTTCTGATTCTTGATGTCATAAGTAAATATGGAAGGCAGCACTGATATAGATCTTTTTGCTCATATAATTGAATCAGCTTAGAATATTTATACTAATCAACACTAAGTAGTCACTGAAGATAATGAAAAAAACTTAGCTTGGTTTACATAGAAAGTATATATACTTTTTATTTTTAGTGCCATATCAACAATTGAGAAACACTGGCATATCTTCATTAAAACCAATAAAACTACCAAATGAGGATCTGAATCATAGACTGTTTTGCTACTGAATTATTTACATTCTGTAATATCGTTACATTTCCATCAGATAAAAACATTTAAATGATTATCATTTATATTCATGTTATGCTTTCATTTGAGATTAGCAAAGCACTTTGCAAAATTTACAGCTTCACAACACCTCTCTGCAGTAGGAAATTATTTCCATTCTACAGGTGATGAGACTGAAGCACAGAATAGTTACACAGCCTCCCTAATGTTAGATAGAAGTTACTGTGAAAAGCACAGAAAAGAACTTTGTTGTGCTGATTCTGTTCTCCTGTCTAAATACAAGAGAATCCTTCCTTTTGCCTGAAGTGCAAATATGTTTTATTTTGATCTCTTTCTCAATAGTCTATTAGTCAGGATTTTAAGTTTAATGTTATAGTCAAGGAATCCTATATAATTTAGTTTTCACTAATGATTTGATATAATGCTAAGGGACAACTGTGTTCAGTGCCTACGATGTGAGCACTGTCCCTGTGATATGAACAGTGCCTCCTGTTGGTGTCCATCAGGGAGCAGGTAAGAGAGCTACAGGAGGAGGTGATGAGACTCTGAAGAATCTCCAGTCATGAATTCGTCGAGTCAATGCTGAAGGAGATCATTTAGACTTTCAGAGGAAGGACTACAAGACGTGAAGCTAGAGAATGAAGTGGACATGGACTCCCAGGAATGTGGAAGCTGGAAGCTTGTGACCTCTGGCAGGAAGCAGAAGTCTTTATCTCCCACTGGCAGTGGTTTGACTGGAGAATAGATATGGAGCCCTAGCAAGGGAGAAGAAGGAGTACATTCTGGCAGTGGAAGAGACCAGGGCAAGCTTCCTCAAGGTTGGGAGGATCGAGACCACTACCACCAAGAGGAAGTAACAGGTGCTGGTACTTGATAATTCCCTTCTGTGTGGAACAAAGCTATCCATCTGCCTGTCTGACCTGTTGCCTCAAGAAGTGTGCCACTTGCCCAGAGCCTGGATCCAAAGCTCATCCAGCCTTCTGATTACTGTCCCATACTGGTCATCCATGAGGACATCAATGATGCTGCCAGGGGAGACTCTGAGCATATCAAAAGTAACTACAGGGCTCTGGGTGCAAGGGGAAAGGAGACAGGGGTTCAGGTTCATAGATTCATAGATGCTAGGGTCAAAAAGGACCTCAGTAGACCATTGAGTCCGACCCCCTGCATAGGCAGGAAAGAGTGCTGGGTCTAGATGACCCCAGCTAGATTCCTATCTAACCTCCTCTTGAAGACCCCCAGGGTAGAGAAGAGCACCACCTCCCTTGGGAGCCTGTTCCAGGCCTTAGCCACTTTAAGTGTGAAGAAGTTCTTCCTAATGTCTAGTCTAAATCTGCTCTCTGCTAGCTTGTGGCTATTATTTCTTGTAACCCCCGGGGCATCTTGCTGAATAAAACCTCACCAATTTCCTTCTGTGCCCCCGTGATGAACTTATAGGCAGCCACAAGATCGCCTCTCAACCTTCTCTTGCGGGGGTTGAAGAGGTCCAGTTTCTCTACTCTTTCCTCATAGGGCTTGGTCTGCAAGCCATTAACCATACGAGTGGCCCTTCTCTGGACCCTCTCCAGGTTATCCACATCCCTCTTGAAGTGCAGTGCCCAGAATTGCATGAAGTATTCTAACTGTGGTCTGACCAGTGCCTGATAAAGGGGAAGTATCACCTCCTTGGATCTGTTCGGCATGCATCTGCTGATGCATGATAAAGTGCCATTTGCTTTTCTGATGGCTTCGTCACACTGCCAACTCATGTTCATCTTGGAGTCCTTTCTGTTTTTGTGCCATCAAGCAGGTCATTTCCTAGGCAGTAGGTATGCTGGACATTTTTCCTCCCTAGGTGCAGCACTTTGCATTTCTCCTTGTTGAATTGCATTCTGCTGTTCCCTGCCCTCCAGTGTGTCCACTTCTCCCCACAGTTTTTTGTCACCGGCAAGCTTGGACAGAGTACACTTCACTCCCTCATTCAGGTCGCTGATGAAGACATTGAAGAGTATCAGTCCTAGGACCAAGCCCTGAGGGACTCCACTGCCCACACTCTTCCAGGCCGATACCGACCCATCCACTATGACTCTCTGGGTTTGACCCTCTAGCCAATTCACCACCCACCAGAACATGTAGTTATCCAAGTTACAGCCTCTTAACTTGTTTACCAGTATGGGGTGGGATACCGTATCGAAGGCCTTCCTGAAGTCTAAGTAAACAACGTCAACCCCTACTTCTGCGTCCAGGCATTTTGTAACCTGGTCATCAAAAGAGACTAAATTAGTCAGGCACAATCTCCCTGTTATGAACCCCTGGTGGTTCCCCCTCAGCATAATTTGTCCTGCCAGGCTCTTGCAAATGTGATCCTTGATAATTTTTGCAAAGGCTTTGCCTAGGATGGAGGTGAGACTGACTGGCCTATAATTGCCTGGGTCCTCCTTCCGCCCCTTCTTGAAAATGAGGACCACATTGGCCCTTTTCCAGTCCTCCAAGACCTGGCCCGTGCACCACGAGTGTTCATATATTCCCACCAGTGGCTGTGCAATGACAGCCAGTGCCTTCAGTACCTTCAGATGGAGCTCATCTGGGCCTGCCAACTTAAATGCATCCAGTTCCTTCAAGTGACTCTGCACCATCTCAGGGTCTATATGGTAGTCTGGCACCCTGCTACTGCCTCTCTACAATCCCAGTGAGAGACTAGTTTTGCCTCTCACTTAGAAACACTGAGGCACTGAGGTGGATCTCTTCAATCCTTCTAGTCAAAGGTATGGCCACAGGCAGACGCAGATGCATCATGCAGAACAATGTATGGCTGTGCAGATGGTGTCACCAGGAGGGTTTTGGCTTTTGCCAACATAAGATGTTGTTCCAAGAATAAAGATTGCTAGGAAGAGATAGGATCTACCTGACAGAGTGAGGGAAGATCATCTTTAGAAATAGGCTGCTAAGTTAGTGAGGAGGGCTTTAAACTAAGTTCACTGGGTGATGGAAACCAAAGCTCGGAGGGAAATGAGGAAGCAGGTGACCTGGAACAAGTACAAGTATGAGGGGAAAACGGAGGAGGCCTTCTTGTTAATCCTTAGAAAGTAGGTCAATTAGCTACATACCTTAGGTATCTGTACACAAATGCACAGAGCCTGGGAAACAAGCAGGAAGAGCTGGAAATCCTCACAGATTCATGGAACAATAATGTGATTGCAATAACAGAGACTTGGTCGGATACCTCTCATGACTAGAGTACTATCATGGATAGGTATAAATTGTTCAGGAAGAACAAGCAAGGGGAAGAGGAGAAGGAGGAGTTGTGTTTTATGTAAAAATGTTGTATGATTGCTCAGAGCTTCAGTATGAAACTGAAAATAGCTCTGTTGCAAGTCTCTGGGTTAGGGTCAGAGGGGAGAGTAACAATGGTGATATTGTGGTGGTTGCCTGTGTAAGAGAAACAAGGCCCTGTCACTTTAAGAAGAGAAAGTTGATTACTGCAGCAAGCATCTGCAACAGCAGAAAAAGGTCATCAACCCCAAGTGGAAACATCTGTGTATGGCTGGGGAGCCACATGACAAGAAGGGATGGGGCTTTGCACCTGAGGCTGAGCAGGCAGTCTACCCCTGCATGCTGCTGGGAAAGGTGATTCCTTTAGAGAAGAGCTGATGGAGACTGACAGGCAGACACCCAAGCCATCCATAGGAGATGAGATGAAAGGGCCCCAAAGGAGGTACAGCCTGCAGGCAACAGTAACCCTGAGTGGGGAAGACTTTTAGTTTGTGAAACAGCTTGCTTGTGTTTATGATTTTGTTACATTTTGAATGTGATACTGGAGGACTGAGTTGTGAGTACAGAGGAAGTGCCTGTTGGGGCACTCTGCAATAGACAGCCTGTCCTAAGGTCAGGGATACAGAGGGCTAAGTGACTTAGGCTAAAGCTGGGAGGGCTGAGCCCACAAGGAAGGAAGTAGTAGGGCTGTGTGAAGCTTCAGTAGCCTACTCGATTTGAAGGAGATTCGGCCCAATTCAGGGACTGAATCTCCAAATCGAATTGGGAGATCAATTAAAAGCTCCATCTCATGGGAGACTTCAATCATCCTGACATCACCCTGATATCTGCTGAAAAGACAACACAGCAGTGCACACACAGTCCAGAAAGGTTTTGGAGAGAGCTGAGGACAACTTCCCGGTACAAATGTCGGAGAGGCCAACTAGCAGCTGTGCTCTTCTTGACCTGATACTCACAAACAGGGAAGAATTGGTGGGGAATATAGAAGTGGATGGCAATTTAGGCAGCAGAGACTATGAGGTGACTTCAGAGTTCAGAATCCTGAAGAAAGGGAAGAAGGAGAGCAGCAGAGTAAGGACCCCAGACTTCAGAAAAGCAGTCTTCAACTCACTCAGGGAACTGTTGGCCAGTTTCTCCAGGGAGGCCAGTCTGAGGTGGGAAAGGAAACCAGAAAAGGTGGGTGTACATTAAAGAAACCTTACTGAGGGTGCAGAAAGGAACCATCTTGATGCACAGGAAGACTAGCATGTATGGGAGAACACCAGCTTGGCTTGGCATTAAACTCTTTCATGAACAAAAAGACACAAAAACGGAATTTTACATAAAGTGGATACTCGGCTAAACCACTGGGAAGGAGTATAAGAGCATGCTTAGGCATACAGGGCTGAAATCAGGAAGGTCAAAGAATGATTGGTGTTGCCAATATCCACGGTTGTGAAGGGTAACAAAGGGTTTTTATAAATATGTTAGTGAAAAGAGGACAATCAGGGAAAGAATGGAGTCACTTACTGAATGGAGAAGCCAACCAAGTGACAAATGATATAGAAAGCCTGAAGTACTTATGCCTTTTTTACTTCAGTCTTCACAGGCAAGGTCAGTTCCCGGACTACTGCATCTGGCAACACAGTTTGGGGAGAAGGTAAGCAGCCAACAGTGGTGAAAGAACAGGTTAGGGACTATTTTCATAGTTTCATAGTATCTAGGGTCAGAAGGGGCCTAAGCAGGCCATCTAGTCTAACCCCCCGCCAGTGGCAGGGTCGAGTGCCAGGGTCACAGGACCCCAGCCAAGTACCTATCTAATCTACTCTTAAAGATGCCCAAGGAAGGAGCAAGAACAACTTCCCTAGAAAGCTGGTGAAAAGATGGACCTGTACTGGTCCATGGGGCCAGATGCAATGCACATCTGAAGATGCTGAGGGAGTTAGCCAATGTGATTGCAGGGCCACTGGCCATTATCTTTGAACACTCATGGCAACTGGGAGAGGTCTTGCATGATTGGAAAAGGGTAAATATAGAGCCCATCTTGAAGAAAGGGAAGGAGAAGGATCTGGGGAACTATAGACTTGTCAGCACCACCTCTTCTACTCCTAATTTTCTATGATTCTATGAATTATGAGACCAATATTCTGTTTGCCGTTCTGTTGCTGGTCTGTTGCATTTCCCTAGACATGCTACTTAACTTCCCTTTGTCTGAGCTTCCCCATCTGTAAATGTAAATAATAAAGTTTTCCCACATCTGGAATCTATAGCCAGACAGAGTTTCATATGGAAAGTTCCAGAAACCCACACAATGTTGCTAGATCTTTAAATATGTCTTTGTCAGACTGCATAGATTGTATAATTATCCCACAACTCTCTTGCTTGGTTTGGTAACAGAATAAAAGGTGCACTGCAGAAAGAAACAAAGCCAAGACATATATAAGGAAAGTTCTGCATTAAAGTATTGAAAACTTTAAGTACTAATAATATTTTCCTTATTCAAATAAAATAAAATATTTGTATGATTCTTTACAGTTGCCACATTGTCAGTAATATAAAACTACTTCAATGTGCATCCCAATGATTACCAGTCATGGGGTTTCCAAACCAGGCCCTTTATTTTCACACAATGAGAAAAGAACTCTAAAAATAAGCCTCAGATTGTCTAATAATTTTAAGAATGACTATGATGTTTACGGGTTGTACATCCCCTTCAGCGTGAAGAGACTCAACCCACATCTCCTATGTCTCAGGAGAGGGCCCTAGCCACTGATCTTGCCAGATTTTTGGTGGGAATTCAGTACACAAGTGACTGATCTGGATCATTTTTGAGCATGTGTAGTAGCCTGAGTCCAGGTATGTAGTGATCCTTTCCAGTCAAAATAGAAGTGTTACATTAATGGATGGTTGAGCAGTTCTGTAATATTCACATAGGTGTGATGAGTTATGGTATGGACAAAATGTACATTTGTATTTGCTTCAAAAGGGGGAAAGGGAAGGGGACAGCTGTTGCTCAGGAGTTCACATCTGTACCTCTAGTTATTGAGGTTATGACCATGCAGTACAACTGAGTTAAAATGTCCCAACCTTGACCCTGAATGTAGCAAAGTTAATACTGGAGCATTTTTTTATAGGGCTTGTATATATGCAATGAATACCATGCAACATCTTTTACGGAGTCCTGAACAGCTGCTTCCCTGCCCCTTTTGAAACTGCCGCAAGTGTATATTTGTCCTTGTCATTACACAGCTACGTTCTGCCTAATTGCTATTTAGGCATGTGTGGGAACTATTAGCAACTCTCACCTGTGGTAGCCTAGAGTGGGGAAGACCTAAACACAAGGCTGGATCATGTGAATCTTTCAGAATGATCAGAAATACAAAAATCAAAATAACCTCTCATACTCATTTTATTGTTTGATCAGCCTTGGAAATAAATAGCACTAGACCCAGGCGTAAAAAAAATAAACAGCGGTATTACAGACACTATTTTTTTTAAACATCTACTTCTAATTATATCCACAGCTAGGCAGACAGGAGACAAATTAAAAGGCACCTTTTTTTGATTCTGGCATGCAAATAGAAATGTACACTGAAACAGTTTGACAGCTTGGAATTACATACTTTTAAGAAACATTAGAATTCCTGATTTATTATTTCCCAAAGGGAATGGAATGATGGAGAGAATAAGACAATGGAGTTGTCTATGCAAAGAAGTTTCATGGATTATAATGACAAAATGATATAACCTCTGGGAAACATATATTCTGATAGAGGAGTGGACATAAACAAAATAATCATTCTTATACCAAAACAAGTGAGAGTGGCAGGGATTATAACTAGAATGGGTTGGAAATTTTACACTGGAATAGAGTCCAGAGAAAAACGCTAATTCATTGAACCTGATGTATTTTGTTCAAAAGTTTCAAGTTCAATGGATATTTGCTTTGTGGAAACTTTCCTGGATTCATTTTTCACTGATGGGGACCCTACCATTTCCAAGGTCTGCAGCTTCAGTACCACCAACTAGGTGGTACTGAATCCTAGGGACTTTGGATTCACTGCTCAAATGCTGGAATTCTGAAAGACTTGGAAGTCAAAGCTCTAACAGAGTGGGCTCTAGAGCTTGCAGACTCCCTGCTGTGAAGCTTAGATTCAAAGCCTGGAAGCCATCAGACATATTACAAGGGTTTGTTGCAAGATTTTTAGCATGTTGCTGGGGAGTCCTGGGATCCCTGAACCAAAGCTGACCTCTTGCTGGGGTTGCTGTGGAAGTACAAATCTTGAGAATCCAGCAGCTTCTTGAATGAAATTGACATTCTTCTAACTAACAGCAGTGAAAATGACAGGAATACCAGTTTCATTTAGCAGCTGCTGTGTCACAAAAAGCACATATCATTTTGGAAATGTCATGTTTCTGAAATCTTGCTTAGAGATCAAGAGATCAAAATAAGGTAGGTGCCAAAACTGTCTTCCCTTTCCTCTTAGTTCTCTTTTCTGGCTGTGGAAATATTCACATATTAGGTCATTCTTCATTTGTACTGGATAACTATTACTTTGACTTAAAACATTTTAAAAGAAAAAAATCGTTTTCACTTCCCCTGAGTTGCAATTTACCCCAAGTTGGAATTTAAAAAACCCCTTCCTTAATTGGTCCATCTCTTCCATAACACAATTCAGTTTCTTATAGTGCATGCTGTATTGTTTTTTATATTTTAAGAAAAAGGACTTTCATCCCCTTTTAGCATACATTCTACAGCTTAATATCACAATCCAATTGCCTACTAAGAGACTGTTTTTAATTTCACTACCCAGCTTAATTTTTCCTCTTCTGAATATTATCCCATTGCATCACATTATACATACATTTACAATACAAAACTATTGCCGGTTTTCACTTTCCTTAGTATTTTTATCATTGAAATCCATGTAGGCTGATATGGCTAGTTTCTCTCCTCCTTCTTCTCCTCCTTAGCTGTCACTTTGCAGAACTGTAAACAAATGATATTATTTAACTATAAAAATCTTTCTTCTAAGGAGAACGTGACTGAATTAGGTGGCAAGAGTGTAGCTTTTATTCTCATAGCTAGCAGAAAGTGTTCATGTGTTTTGTCTGCCACTCTTCCATATGTTTTATGGTCTATACACTGGGTCTTCAAAAAGATCAGTCCCTCTTGTGACCATGAAGACATAGAATGCTGAGACTGTAATGAGGTTCATAATTCCTAAGGTTTTGAAGTGGCTCAGCTATACCATCTCAAGTCTCTTGGTACTGCTGTGTAATTGATATATTGTGATTTTATTTTTTCAAGAGTTTATTGGCTTGCCAGGAAACTTAAAGGCAGAAATCCAGCTGATGAATGGGAATTATTTTAATGAATAAATATACCTGCAGAGATGTTGTAAAGGGGAAAAGTCTTTTTATCAAAGGTGGATTGAAACTATTTTAATCTGTCTGAACATAATACGTATTCAGGGAAGGGCTGACTGTGGTTTGATCTTTGTGGAACTTTATATTATATAGAGATTTTATGGAGAGCAATAGTCTTAGACATATTATGTTTGGCATATTTTAATGAGACTCCCTATTAACTTTTTCAATAACACATCCTTTTCTTGCCGTTACTATATTGTTGCCACTTAAAACCTGGAACTGGCACAGGTTCATGCAGTGCTGAAGCTTTGTAAGTAAAAAGCAGGCTGCTGGAGCTCTGATAATATGAGCATTAAACCTGTATTTGTGTGGGTGCATCTGGAGTTATTCTCAGCAAAGGCAAAGTTGTCCCCCACCCACTCACCCAACCAGAAGCAGAATTTTACTAGTAGAAAAAGTTGTTATGAAATTCTCTTCTTAAAGCTGAGCTAAGACAAGAAAGCTCTTAGTGCTATCATGGGAAATTATCTTAAATTAAATGGCTGCAATATTAATTTTTTGAAACCATAGAGGATTTCCCTGGAGATCTAAGATTAAAGGACCTTCTAAGGCAATTAAGAGATGACTGAACTTTATTTTCATTTTAAAAATGCAGTAAAATTAGCAAATAAGAAATACCAGGAAGAGACTTTAGCCTGGTCAGAGGGATTGTTCTGACAAGGAGAAAATGGTGTCTGTTTCTGGTAAATTTTTTAGAAGTACATATTATACAGGTCTGGCTTGCTTTAGAGAATAAGTTCCATGTTTTTGGCTGACTGCATGTCAGACATGATCCGCTAACCTACCAAGTTCCTTCAGCTTTATATGAGAGGAAAGGATTTTTTTGGTGATCTTGACATTTTAATGGATCACCAAAAAGTTGACGTGTTTCCAGTGCAATGGGGAAAGTTGTGAGGAAGCAGGTTTTCCTATGAAGATGCAGAAAGGACTGGTTTAATAGTCTAGTAGGAAGGGGTTGACTGTGAAGGAGGGAGGAAACCTGAAGCACTTGGCATTTTGTAATAGGGTATCCCTGAAGTGGGTTTGGAGAGAGCCTCTTCATTGATCCTGCTCACTCTTAACACCCTATTCACTCACCCACTTGTGTGTGTGCTCTCCTCAGCCCTAAGCTCTATTCTTATCTTAGGCTCTTAATCTTAGAATACCTATCCTACCATCCATTATTCAGTCCCATCTTTGTTTCCTTACTAAACCATCTTCAAACAAAAATGAGCCCATATCCCTCAGTAATTCCTCCAGTAGCACCCATTCCCATTTTCTTCCCATACTAGCTTCAGATGCTTCCCGGGGTTCTTGCTATTTCCTGCTTCTCCTTAGCTCCTCCTAGTAATACCTGGTCTCCCCATAGCTTCTGTGCCCCACTTCTTTGAATTTCTACTATGTTTTGTTTGTCTAAGGGGGAAAAGGGAAAAAAAAAACTTGTTTATACTACCCTTCCCCTCTCTGCTATTCTGCTATAGGGGACTGAACACTGGGTGAAAGTAGAGAGCAGAAAGACTGATGGGCTGAACAGGCACCTCAGCAGTCTCTGAGATCCAGGAGAATCAATTATACCTCAAAGTACAGCTGTAGATAACTGAATGTGGGAGAGGAAAGGGAAATATAGACGTGAGAATCACACCAGGTTCTTGTACTTCTGCACGTCTATGAATAGTCATGGAGAAAACTGAGAATAGATCATACAGCAATGTGATAGAAAAAAAATTGCCTCTAGTACTGAAGAGAAAGGAGTGAGTATTGAGTAATTTGCAAGACTCTAAACAGGTCAGAAGCTTTGTTTTTGCAGAACATGTTAATATAATGCTATGTCAGAAATAAGATGGTAAAGAGATGATGATAAAGTGAAAATTGGTGAACAAGAAAATTACAGTAGTAAGTCCCAGGATACAGTTACTGAATGCTGAAAAAAGATCATGGATATGAATGCTTAGAATTCTAATCTAATAGTTCAAAAACCTCTCTTCACAACCATGTGTTGGATATGATAGAGTAGCTGCAGAATAACTTGAGGAAAGTAAAGCCCCATCATTCTGTAACTGGTAAAAGGAGTGGGTAGGATGATATGAAACTTTATATAAAGGGAATATGGCTGTGAACGGACCATTGTGCTGATTAGGCGCATGTTTAATAATAGCCTTTTAATCCAGTGGAGTGTTTATCAGTGTAATTCACTAGTAGTAACTGGAAAAATCATAGCTAATGATCTCTATATATGACAGTAAGGAAACAGCTTTCTCGAGGCTACTTTAAATGTGTCAGTAATAATGACAAGTAATACGGGGATACTGATGCAGTTACTGAGTATTCTCCTTTGGTCAAGACTGTTGTTCAGAATGAAAGCTTCCCATCCTAGCTGGTTTCTTCAGAGGGAAAAACAGCCCCTCCTATTTAAAAGTATTTAATAACTATTCTAAGCTATGATAAAGGTAACTTGCTGAAAGATGGAAATAATGAGGTAACTTCTTGAACCCAGAAGATAATCAATGAAACTGCACCTTTAATAGACATTATAGTATTTTCTAAATGTGATCTTATTATACAACACCTAAACCTGTTCCGATTCCTTGTAATTTTTTTTCAGTTCTTTAGATCAGAATTTCAGCCTGGAACTTTTTAATGTATTGGAAAGGGATACAAGTGCTTGCAAATTATCATGATTTCCACACTTTAGGCCTTTTCAGATTTTCTTCTCAGGTAATTTTTCCTTTTATATATCGTTTCATAGATTTCATAGACATTAGGGATGGAAGGGACCTGTAAGATCATTGAGTCCAGGCCCCTGCCCCAGGGGCAGGAAGTCAGCTAGAGTCAAAGGAACCTAGCAAGATAAATGTCCAAATTTTTCTTAAAAAAGTCCAGAGTAGGTGCTTGCACCACCTCAGTGGGGGGAGTCTATTCCAGGCCTTGGGGCTCAGACACTAAAGAAGTTTTTCCTTATGTCCAGCCTGAAACGGTCTTGGAGGAGATAGTGACCATTTGACCTTGTCATCCCTTGGGTGCTCTGGTGAACAGGCCTTCCCCCAGATCCTGATGATCCCTTATACTTCATTGGTATCATTAGCATTGCATTCTTTTAAGATACTTGTTTAACGTTTAAACATTAAATAAAAGATTTTTTTTTTCCCCCACTATTTGCACCTTTGAACTTAGAACTAGAAAATTTCTCTTTTCCTCTTATTTTTTTTCCCTGACAGATCCAACCTCTGGAACAGTGTATAGGAAGTAACAGGGCATAGCCCAAGTCTGGGATGAAAAGTAACAAATCAGAATTGAATATTGCTTGAAGTCAGTTTCTGTTGTGCTCATTTTTCCTGAATGTGTGAGGAAAGCTGACAGGCAGAATTGCTTGCCTCACAGATCACTGAGTGAACTTTGATGAGATGGGCATGTGAAAGAACACACACAAAATAAACTTTAATGATCAGCTTGCCACATTTTATTTGAACTAACATAGAAGGTATACAGTCACTGTAGGGCAGGTAAATAACATTTCAGATGGCATTTATCATTTAAACAAATATTAAAGGGTGACTTAGAGCAGCAGTAATAATGTACAAGGATGTTCAACCCCAGGTCACCAGGCTGAATAAGACTTTGCAGATAACAACTGAAAGTTGTTAGATTGACATTTTTCTTGGTGGCCTTGTGAAATTATTGATTTTTCAGTCCAATTGCTGGAAAAGAGGTGTCAACAATCCTAAAACCAACAATATTAGTGTGAGTGCTCTTGTCTTACTTTGGTATCTTTGCCAAAGATTGAATGAAATGGAAAACAAACTACGTCTTTGCCCCTTGAGGTGGTCCTTTCAGAACAGAATTGAGATATGGAGAGAGACTGGGACAGCTTCTTTACCACATTTTATGTTCTGCTTCCCATGGATAAATAACTGAAATATAGGAGGCTGTAAAATAGCTCCTCTCTTCACTAAAATACATTCAAGGAAATTTGATGCAAGAAGGAAGGGGGAGAAGAGGTTGAGGAAAAGGTAGGAGTTATGACTGAGAAGTGTCCTTAAGAATTTAGGGCTAGATCCAAAGGAGGTATCAGCCATCTAAAACCTCACTGAAGCAGGTTTTAGGCAATTAACTAAAAAGTTTCCTAGGCATCTACAGTTCTGCATTCTGCACATGGCCAGAAATCAGAGATATAACAAAATACCTGGTTGCCTGGGGCTGCCAGATGCATGGGAGAAGAAGTGACTTCCAGCTGCCACTATGCTGCCAGCAGGATTGTACAGCTGTAATGGCAGCTGATACTTTTCTACCTTCCACGCCTCCATTCCCATCCCCAAGTCAGTGCCGGGGGAAGCTGCCCCAGTTGCTCCATCCTAGTTACACTATTGCTTCTTCTCTGGTCAAGAGTGAAAGAAAATAATTCTTTCAAAGAGTCCCTGAATGTGCCTCCCTTCATGAAAGTGTTTGGAATTTTGAATCTTGCACAGACAGAGACATCTCTGTTGTAGCTCTGATTAGGTACCAAAGGTACACTTAAAAAAACAGGCACCTAAAATAATCAAGTATTTCAGAAGCGTCCAAATGCTTCTCACCCTTTGCTTATAATAATTGCTGTATGGTAAAGTAATTTCACTACTTCTGTTAGACATTATCATACATCTTAATTACATGAACACCTCCGACATGGAGGCACCAAGTATATAGATATATGTTTCTATATGAACGTATGTATCATATTACTAGTATTAGCATATTGCACATGTGTGTGTTTTCTTCTTCAAGCTAAAAATATGGCTGTTGTCTTTCCTGGTAAGCTTCTGATTTCAGAGAATTAGTAGTAGCTCATCATGGCCCCAGGTCATGATGACAAGAGCTTAGTGATGCACTTAGACATCTGTGTCCATGTCCTCAGCTAGAATAAATCAAAATATAGTTCCTTTGAAGTCAAAGAAGTCATGTCAATTAGTATGAAATCAAAATCTAATTCAGTTGTAATCAGTAAAATGAAGGAGTCATATACATCTTAAGTCATTGCGAATAATGTCTTATTTGTAGAAGGCCATTTCTTGTTGCATGCATGCCTAACTTGAAGACCATAATGCCAATGAGACTGCTCAAATGCTTAATAGTAACAGTTACTTTGACAGATCATGGACTAAATGAAGCAATAAGGTGACTATTTCATTTTTTCTTTAAATAAAGAAACATGTCTAAAACCAGTTACAGAAAAAGTCTAAAAGTTGAAAAAAAAATCCTATCTACTTTACTGGATAGAATGTTACCTATCTGATTTTCAAAAGTGCTGAATAACAACTGTGATTGAGACTACAGAACTACTTACAGAAATAGTCACTCCTACATACATTGTTTGCAGAATTATTACCCCTATTATTTATACTTGCACAATTCATGAATAGCTTTGTTTTACAATTCCAAATGTGTTTATAATTTCAAATATACATTGTTCAGAAGTAGTAAAGTAATGTAAGAACACATAATGATATAGTAGTTGTTTTTTTTTGCTATGGTGTATTATTAAGCTGTGACCAGAGATTGTTTTCTTTCTGTGTTCTGTATAAGCATTCTGTTAGTTTTGAATGCAAAGTTTTCTGGACCAGTGTTTATTGAAATGGATTCTTCACAAATAAGGATAATTCTTTGACATTTACTTACCTGGTTGAGTTCTTCCACTCCATGTAGTCAACACTGAGCTTTGTACAATTTTACATCCTCTGCTAGTCCACTTTTGTATTAACTTACCTTATTTTCTAACGTTACTACTACAATGGCTACAGACAGAAGTTACACATAAACTGGAATAAGTGATTGGAAACTGGTTCAAATTTGTAACACAGAAGTTCAGTGTACTTAAGCCACTTTCAAAATGGCTGAAACTGGTTTAAGATAAACCTGGATAAAAGTAGTATCAAACTTAACTGATTTAGATAAAACTGGTTTATTGAACTTCTGTCCCAGATCCCCTCCAGATTCAAGTTAACTCCCACTCCTCCAGCATCCCAGGATGCTTTGCACCTCTCCTGAAACTCTCTCCTCCTTTCCAGGGTGGGTGGGCTAGCTTTGGCTTAAGGTGTCTGCTCTACCTGAGCAGGGAGGCATGCTCTACTGCCCCCTGGCTTCTGGCTTGGGCCCTTCAGGCATGTGGCTGCATTTGTGGAATCAGAAGTGAATGTCTGTTCACTTGCTCATTAGTTCAGTCTACATAGCTTAGACTAACCTGTGAAGATTGAATCTATTCAGCCTGGGGCTTTTTGATTGTCTGTATTTAGCCATAGTGGTTGTCAGATGGTGGTAAGATGAACAATTAAAAGAAAGCTGTTTCTGCTGGACACAAACAGTTTGAAGGGGAGCACTGTGATAAGAAATAAATGCATACAGTTAATCTGTAGTAGGGATGCTATAATTAAATAATGCAGTCTTTACTTCAGCCAATAAAAGGAGTATAACTAAGGCAGGGCAAGAGGGGCACCAGCCATGGATACCAATTTAGAGGGGGTGCCCGAATGGCCTCTCCCCCCAGGAATCTTTCCACAGTACACAGTGTCCTGTGTAGTCCAGCCATAGGAAACAAAGCATCTGCAGCAAGGAAGGGGCAGCAAAATCCCCAGCAATGTATCTCATGGGGGGAGGAAGAGTGGAGGAATGATGCCTCTTCTCCCTGGAGAGCTTTGGCATGGCAGGGTCTCCCTTCCTTCAAGGGGTGTAGGGAACAATGTGGTTCCAGGAGGGACTCCTGACCCCAGTACTAGCCCCTTAACTGCTGTTAAGCTGTTAACTAATGCTGTTAAAGCTAGTACTCACATGAGGAGAGCCTAGGTGGGTAAGTTCCTCTCTCCTCCCTCTCCCTGTACTCCTACCCACTCTCCAGTGATCAGTACAATTCCTCTGCCTACCCCATCCCAGGCAGTGAAGAAGTTTGCCATGCCTCTGACTTTTTGAACATATTTTAAAGTTTTTATTTTTTTTTTAAAATGCAGGACAAAAATGAGAAATACATATATATCAACTGCACACAATCTGAACTATGTGAATCTGTCACCAATAATAAGTCATAAAAGTGGAAAAAAAATGAAGGACAAGGGGAAACAAGGAGGATAGGAAAAAATATATAAAAAGTAATAATTTAGTTATCAAAATATTTTAAGAACTCTTCCCAAATTGCACCAAATTTTTCAAAGCAGTTAAGCCTACTAGAACATAAGAACTGCCATTTACTGGGTCAGAATGTAGGTCCGTCTTTCCCAGTATCATTTGTCATCCAGTGGCAGAGGACAGATGTTGAAACATGACTTTCTCCATAGATGGCAACTGTGCCATCTCATTGTAACAGATTTTGACCTTTGGAGACATCCTATTTTTCCAAATCAGTCATATAATGCTGTACAAATTCAATCTGGGAAGGATTCAGTTTGAATTCCTTAGGTACATATCCACATACACACACATTTGCCAAAGGTATCAGTGTTCTGTTCAAAATCATGCTCGGATTGGTTATAATTTCTTTCCAAAAGAATTTATAATAGGGCATAAACAAAATACATGGCCAGGTGTTGTCTGCAGTACATCATATCTCCAACATATATCTACTGGCAGTACATTTAATTTTTGAGTTTGAGAGCCCAGTACACACAAAAATGATCTTTTGTTGAATAAGACAAAGTCTAAGATCAATTGTGAGTGTTCAAATATTGTGAATTGCTGTTTTCCAGTGGAATTCTGTCATCTGGATACCTGGATTTTTATTCCACTTCAGTCTTAAAGAATCCGTATCAGGTCTGTTGCATAACATTACATATTCATAAAGTGATGGTGCAGAATGAGGGGAAAAAAGCAAATTTCAAGGCAAAAATATGTGTTTGGAATATTTTCTACATCTAAAGCCTAGTCTAAACTAATTTTCTAATACTAGATGCAACCACATTGTTTTCAGAAGGTCAAATTTCAGTCATCCGGGACATAGCCTGACTTAGAAAGAATGCATTATGATATTGTTGAAGGTTTGGAAGATGAAAGTCATCCATTTCAATTGATAATTTCATCTTTTTTAACAAAAGGGGATCCCTTTTATCCTCTCCCCACAGAAACATGTTGTACATTTGGTTTACTCTACCAGAATAGAATTGTGGGATTACAACCGGTCGGTTACATAATAGATAAATTATGTGAGGCAAGATGCCCATTTTTTAATTAACATGCCCCTACGAAGATATTGACAAATTACTCCATTTGTTCAGAACCTGTAATATAATACTGAGAAACTTCTGAAAGTTTGGTTTAAAATAACATTCATATTTTTTGATATTTTATTACCCAAATAAGCTATGCATTCTATTTGCCATTGAACCAGCCATTTGCTAAACATATCCTTTGTAGCCTGTTTGCTTAATCCAAGTAACTCAGGTTTAAGACCATTAATTTTATAACCAGATCGATCGCTAAAATTATTGATTAATGATAACATTTCTCTCAGGAACTGATCTCTCAGGCTGTGACAGAAATATTAGTGTATCAACTGCATGCAAAAGAATCTTGTGTCCATTGGGCACATCTACATGATATGCTACAAGCACAGTAGATTAGATCTACTGTGCATTAGCACATCACAGTCAAAGCCATGCTAATGCACAGAAGAATTAGTTTACAGTGTAATAGTGTCACCAAAAAGACATGTGCTGGCACTACTGCAAAGTAGTACCAATTGCAGTGCATCTAGTACCTGTTATTACAGGTACTCAAGCTAATGCACCATAATTACATCCTATTAATTCACATGTAGACATGTCCAATATCTCCTGCTTTCATACCTTTTATATCACCCTTATACCTTATAGATGTAGCCCATTGTTCAACACTAAAACAAATGGGGAAGGGGAGGAGAGAAAATAAAGGGCAAGACCCCTTTGCATGTGATAAGATAATATATGATTAGTCATAACCCTTGAAGTGGGATTGTTATCAAGCAACTGTATCCACCTTATGAATTATTTACAGAATGCCATCTTTTGTAATGCACAAAAAAGATGCCACCAAGAAACAAAATTAAAGGCCTTCTCTGCATCAAGGACTAAAAGGGCCATACTGCTGCTACTATATCAAAACCATGAGATACATTATCTGAACCATGATTTATTTGATACACCTGCTTGATTACTGTGAATTAACTTATGAAGGACCTGTTCCAATCTATGTGATAAGGTTTTGACTAGAAATTTGGTGTCTATATTCATTAAAGAAACTGATCTACCATTAGAACAACTCAGAATCTTTGCCTGGTTTAGGAACTACAGAAATATCACCTTCATGTAAAGGGCTTAGTAATGTACCTTGGTTTTATTATAATCATATACATTCAATAATTAAGGTAACAATATAACTTTTTTTTTTTTTTATAAAACTCCATAGGAAATCCCTCACTGCTTGGAGATTTATTATTTTGCATGCCCTTTGAAGCCAAACTTATTTCATCTAATGACAGTGTGACTCCAAAATTTCCTTCCTCATCTCTGAATGTTATTAGTGAGGAAATAGGTTTGTTCCTGGACTTTAAACAATGAATTTCAGGTTCTTGGTGTATAAATTAGAATAGAAATGAGTGGATTTTTAGTTAATTTGTCTCTGTCATATGCATATTTCCACAGAGAGTTTCGTATACCTGATATTTTAATTATTGTAACTCTTCCACCAAGCACTAAATGGCAGTAACAAGAGCTGGGTTCAGATATAGGCATTAAACAACAACTTTTCAAATGTAGCTTGATCTACCACCCCAAAACCTGGGAAAATAAGTATTAATAGGATGTCCTCATGTGAACAAAAATTTCCCCACTAGCAAGCAAATGCTACCTAAAATAGAATTTATTACAAAAGACAAAGGGGAGCAAACATCCTTGAGGAAAAAATAATAATTAAAACTTAACTAATTCAAAACAAATTAGTCACCAGCAAAACAACACAGGGAGCTATCACTTAGCCAATTCAGTTGGGAAGGGAGATTCACCCAGGGCTGTCCAGGGGCTCTTCCAGCTCTTCCAGGTCATTCCTCAAGGAAGTGATCCTCCAGGCACAGGAGGCAATCCCACTGAGTAGAAAACTCTTGGCTAAACAGGGAAATCCAGGAAAGCCTAAGGGCAAAAAAGGGGCACACAGACTGTAGAAGCAGGGGGTAGCTACCAAGGAGGAGTATACCTCCTTGGCTCATAGTTGCAGGGAATCAGTTAAGAAGGCCAAAGCAGCATTAGAATTTAGGCTGACAACAAAAATTAAGGACAACAAAAAGTCCTTCAGGTATATAGAGAGCAAAAAGGAGGCTTAGGGCAGCATAGGACCCCTACAGAATAGACTAGGACAGTTGGTGACGGATAGGAGGGACAAAGCAGAGCTCCTCAATGTGTTTTTTACCTTTGTACTCTTGAACACGGATCTAGACAAATCTCCCAAATATATTACTGGCAGAAACAGGAGGAACATCAGCCCAACAACTGTCAGCGCTGACCTAGTAAAGAGACACTTGGAGGGGCTAGATGTTTTTAAGTCAGTGAAACTGGATAGGTTCCAGCCAAGGGTGCTGCAAGAATTAGCCAGTGTCATAGCAGAGGCTGTTTAAGCACTTGTAGTGGCCAGGTGAGGTCCCAGAGGACTGGTAAAGGGCCAATGTGGTCCCTATTTTCAGGAAGAGGAGGAAGGCAGATCCAGGTAACTATAGACTGGTTAGTCTCACTTGTATCCTTGGGAATACCCTTGAAAAAAATTATCAAGGATCACATCTGTAGGAGTACAGTGGGTAATACAATGCTGAAGACCAACCAGCATGGGTTCATAGCAGGTAGATCCTGCCTGACTAACCTCATTTCTTTCTTTGATCAGGTCACTAAATGCTTAAATGCAGGAGGTGAGGTAGATGTCATCTACTTGGACTTTAAGAGGGCTTCAACACATTATCCCATCCTATTCTCATAAATAAATTGAATGGTGGTGCCATAGATGATTACACAGTCACATGGGTGACAAATTGGCTTAAGGGTCATACTCAAAGTGTGTTGGTGGACTGTTCGATATTGATTTGGAAAGATGTGGCCAGTGGGTTCCCTCAAGGCTCAGTCCTTGGGCCAGTGCTGTTCAATATCTTCATCAGTGACCTGGAAGAGGGTGTGGAAAACACTCTGTCCAAATATACAGGTGACACCAAACTATGAGGTGAAGTACACACACTGGTGGGCAGAAACTGAATCCAGGTGGACCTGGACAGGTTACAAAAGTGGACAGAGAACAATAGGATACAGTTCAACAAGGACAAGTGCAAGGTGCTGCACCTAGGGAAAGGAAATCAGCAGTACACCTATAGGCTGGGGGATGCCCCTCTCAGCAGCACAGCAGCAGAAAGAGATCTCAGAGTCATTGTCTACTTGAAGATGAATATGAGTCAATGTGATGCAGTAATTAGGAGAGTTAACTGCTCTTTGTCATGCATTAGTTGGTGCATCATGAATGGGTCCAGGGAGGTGATGTTTCCCCTCTATGTGGCCCTTGTTCAGGCTGCAGATGATTCTGGGTACCACAATTCAAGAGGGTTGTGGACAACCTTGAGAGGGTCCAGAGAAGGGCCACTCATATGGTTAGAGGCCTTCAGGGAAGGCCCTATCAGAAAAGGCTGAGAGACCTGGACCTTTTGAGGTACAGGAGAAGGCTGAGGGGGGATCTTGTGGCAGTATACAAATTCACCAGGGAGGGAGGGCACCAGAGAACGGGAGATGCTCTGTTTACCAGAGCACCCCTTGGAATAACCAGGAACAATGGCCACAAGCTGATAGACAGTAGATTTAGGTAGGACATCAGAAAGAGCTTCTTCAGGGTTCTAAGGGTTACCAGAATCTGGAATGGACTTCCAAGGGAGGTGCTGCTCTCCCCTACCTTGGGGGTTTCCAAGAAGAGACTGAAAAAGCACCTGGCTGGGGTCACATGGCCCCAGCACTTTTTCATGCCACAGGTTGGGGGCAGATTCAAAGATCCACTGAGGTTCCTTCTGACCCTAGCATCTATGAATCTATTAATCTATACCAACCAAAATAACCAGTGCTGTGTAGGGAGGCTCTGTTGCACCTTGTTGCCAGGGGTTGCCACTCTACATCAGATGTTCTAGCACCTACCTATTCCAGCCAAAGTAGCAAGTGCTTGTTAGAGAGGCTCACAATGGAACTGCTGACACTTGGATGCTTTGGAGTGATGCTAGGATGAGATGCAGGGGCACGCTGCTCCAGTACCAAGGAAGACTACTTTAACCACCACCTCCAGGGATCACCACTGCTTTCTACACCACCAAAGGTCACCACCATCCCTCCATGGGTCACTGGTACTCCATCACATGTCCTGGAATTGCTGCTGCCCCTCATCCAGTTGTCTCCAGGCTGCTATGCAACCCCTGCTTTTCTATATTCTGCCCTATAGCAATGATAGGTTCAAGGATTTTTTCAGCTCTTTTAGCTATGGTAATGCCAGGCTTTTACATAAATCTACTCTATAGTCCTGTGCTCAGAAGCACTTTTACTTTGAGGACTTGATTGAAGCGATCCAGCAATCAACTCTTGTCTGGAAACTCTCCATTCCTCACACTCACACTTTACCCTAAAACTGAGGGCCACCCCACTTACAGAGACCTACTGCTGATGTCTGCACAATGACACCTGACCTTTAGGTGACTTTTGTAGAACTTTGCATGAACAACATTTATGCGCCTACAAATGTCACAGTCTGGAAGGGAAGAAGCAATGGACAAAAAATCTAATCCACCTGCTGTTTGTAATTGTACACTTTAATCTCAAATAATGTAACCCAAACCCAAAAGCAGTAAAACAGTCATGAATAGCCCCACAAACTGGCATGCTAATAAGGGAATGCAAGACTACAAAGTTACCAGATCGAGGTCCCTACAGTGAGGGATGGAGTGGGACTGTCACTGGGCAGGGGCAGACACCTCACAGAGCATGGGATGAAGCTATGAGTGACTCACCTAGGGGGTGCAGGAAGGGGAGGGGCACCACTGCACACACCCCAAGAGGACATGGGGGGGAATGTGTCCCTGGATCTGCACGTGGGGTAGCATAGGCTGCTGAAGTAGTGGGGGAGGAAGTGGAGATGGGGCTGGAGCAGGAGTTGCTTAGTCAGGGTGGGGTGTGGGACTGAGCCACATGTGGGTGTGGGGGGTCCTACCACTATACTCACCTCTCAGAGGACATTAGTCAGGGTGGGGTGTGTGCCCCTGGATCTGGTCAGAGGATGAGGGTGTGCTGCCATTTCAGGCTGGGGCTGGGGCTAGGGCTGAGGCTAGGGCTGTGCTAGGCTTTTCCTGGCAGAGGTACTTGGCTCAGCTATACACAATGTGGGCAGTGGAAGTACTGGGAGGTAGGCTGCAGCCACTCCAGAATTTGATGTGGAGCCTCCTAACCCCTTCTAAGCCCAAAGCGGCAGTCCACCCTCACCCCGCATGCAAATCCAGGGGCACAGGCCTGGCCATGCCCTCCTGGGGGTGCACATAGATTCATAGATGTTAGAGTCAGAAAGGACCTCAATAGATCATCGAGTCCGACCCCCTACATAGTAAGGAAAGAGTGCTGGGTCTAGATGACCCCAGCTAGATGCTTATCTAACCTCCTCTTGAAGACCCCCAGGGTAGGGAAGAGCACCACCTCCCTTGGGAGCACTTACCAATTCCCTTCTGCACCCCGTGATGAACTTATAGAAAGCCACAAGCTGGCCTCTCAACCTTCTCTTGCGGAGGCTGAAAAGGTCCAGTTTCTCTAATCCCTCCTTGTGGGGCTTGGTCTGCAAGCCCTTAACCATATGAGTGGCCCTTCTCTGGACCCTCTCCAGGTTATCCGCATCCCTCTTGAAGTGTGGCACCAAGAATTGCACTCAGTACTCCAGCTGTGTTCTGACCAGTGCCCGATAGAAGGGAAGTATCACCTCCTTGGACCTATTCGTCATGCATCTACTGATGCACGATAAAGTGCCATTGGCTTTTCTGATGGCTTCATCACACTGCTGACTCATGTTCATCTTGGAGTCCACTAGGACTCCAAGATCCCTTTCTACTTCCATGACACCCAGCAGGTCATTCCCTAGACTGTAGGTGTGCTGGACATTTTTCCTCCCTAAGTGCAGCACTTTGTATTTCTCCTTGTTGAACTGCATTCTGTTGTTTTCTGCCCACTTGTCCAACCTATCCAGGTCTGCTTGCAGCTGTTCCCTGCCCTCCAGCATGTCCACTTCTCCCCATAGCTTTGTGTCATCTGCAAACTTGGACAGAGAACATTTCACTCCCTCATCCAAGTCACTGATGAAGACATTAAAGACTATCGGTCCAAGGACCGAGCCCTGCGGGACCCCACTGCCCACACTCTTCCAGGATGAAACTGACCCATCCACCATGACTCTCTGGGTATGACCCTCTAGCCAATTCGCCACCCACCAGACTGTGTAGTTATCTAAGTCACAGCCTCTTTACTTGTTCACCAGTATGGTGTGGGATATCGTATCGAAGGCCTTCCTGAAGTCTAAGTATACGACATCCACCCCTCCTCCTGTGTCCAGGAGTTTCGTAACCTGGTCATAAAAAGAGACTATATTGGTCAGGCATGATCTGCCTGCCACGAACCCGTGCTGACTTCCCCTCAGCATAATTTGTCCTGCCGGGCTCTCGCAAATGTAAGCCTTGATAATTTTTTTCAAAGACTTTGCTAAGGATGGAGGTGAGACTGACTGGCCTATAGTTGCCTGGGTCCTCCTTCCTCCTCTTCTTGAAAATGGGGACCACATTGGCCCTTTTCCAGTCCTCCGGGACTTGTCCCGTGCACCACAAGCGATCAAATATTCCCGCCAGTGGCTCTGTAATGATGTCAGCCAGTGCCTTCAGCACCCTTGGATGGAGCTCATCCGAGCCTGCCGACTTAAAGGCATCTAGTTCTTCCAAATGACTCTGCACCATCTCAGGGTCTCTGCATGGTAGTCTGGCACCTTGCTACTGCCTCTCTACAACCGCATTGAGAGACTTGTCGTGCCCTTCGCTTAGGAACACTGAGGCAAAGAATTCATTGAGGAGTTCAGCCCTGTCCCCCTGTCCGTCACCAAATGTTTCTGCCCATTTAGCAGGGGTCCTATTCCTCCCTGGGCCTTCATTTTACTCCCTATATATCTAAAAAACAATGTCTTGTTATCCTTTACTTGGGATGCCATCCTTAGCTTCATGGTAGCTTTGGCCCATCTAACTGCCTCCTTACAAGCGCGAGCAGAGGAGGTATATTCGTCTTTGGTGATCTCTCCCTGTTTCCACTTTTTATGTGCTCCCCTTTTGGCCCTTAGGCTGCTCTGGATTTCTCTGGTCAGCCAGGGAATCCCCCTGGCCCCTTTCTCTCTTTTACCTCGCACGGGGATCATCTCACTTTGTGCCTGAAGGATCATTTCCTTAAGTCACAGCCACCCTTCTTGGGCTCCCATCACTTCAAAACTCCTACTCTGCAGTGCGTCCTTGACTAATCACCTGAGTTCATT
>JAGPOW010000127.1:446258-465656 GCA_030014935.1 Caiman crocodilus
TCACTTCAAAACTCCTACTCTGCAGTGCGTCCTTGACTAATCACCTGAGTTCATTGAAATCAGCTTTCCTAAAGTCTAGCACTTTCACCCTACTAGTTATCTTACCCACTCGACATCTTATGGTGAATTCTATTATTAGGTAATCACTGTCCCCCAGATGGCTACCGATCTGTAGATCCCCTACCATGTCATCCCCTGTTGCCAATACCATCTCCAGTATGGCATTCCCCCTAGTGGGACTGTGTACCTCCTGTTTCAGGTGGAGGTCCTATACACAGGTTAGAAACCTGCATGAGCGGTGGGACTTTGTCGTCTACGTCTCCCAGCAGATGTCCAGGTAGTTTATGTCCCCCATGACTACCACCTCTTTAGCTTTTATGGTCTCCAAGAGCTGCCTCAGAATCCCCGAATCTATTTCTTCCCCTTGATGTGGGGGTCTGTAGCAGACCCCTACCACCAAATCCCTTTCTTCTTTCCCCCATGTAGCTTAACCCACAATCCTTCTACTTCCTCATCCTTGGATTCCGTCATGATGAGGGTTGATGTATATTGCTCATTCACATAGAGCGTAACCTCTCTCCCTTTTTTCCCCACCCTGTCCTTTCTGTACAATCTATAACCCTCAATATGTACCGCCCTGTCATGGGATGAATCCCACCAGGTTTCAGTTAGCCCTACTAAGTCATACGTCTTTTGTGCAAGCAGGAGCACTAGTTCATCCTGCTTGTTTCCCGTGCTTCTAGCATTAGTATATAGGCACTTGAGCCCTGCGACTGGTGCCTTTGCTGCCCCCCCTCTCCAAGTTCCAAGGGGCCCCTTATTTCTTACCTTCTTGTTTCTTACCTGTGCCGTAGTGCTGGCCGCCCCGTGGCTTGCAGGTTCCCAATGTTCTCTTTCTTCAGGCTGGACTATCCTTGTGGATGCCACATGGTTTGGTGGTCCAAAGCTTCCCCCACCCTCATCTTCCCCTCCCCTCAACAAGCCTAGTTTAAAGCCCGCCGGAGGAGATCTGCCAACCTAGAAGAAAACACATGCTTAACTTTGGGGGACAGGTAAAGCCTATGCCAACTGAGCATGTCCCTCATCGTAATGTGCGGGCCGTTGTCCAGGAAGCCAAAGCGTGCCTCGAGACACCACTGCCAAAGCCGCCAGTTGGTCTCTCAGATGCAGTTCTCATGCCGTCTTCCGCATCTGTTCACATAGTGGCAGGAGCTGCTCCACCCTGCGCAGTTCAGTCCCACATCCTGCCGTGGCTGGGCAGCACCTGCCCCTGCCCCCACTCCGCTTCCTCCCCGACTGCTGAGGTCTCAATCTGTTCTCCCCACCCCCCTTCCCTCACAACAGACTTACCAGCCATACCTGGCTGCTCTCTGTGCTGCCGGGCTGTGCTCCTGGCTGCCTGTGTGCTCAGCTCTGGCTGCATGCACATACATGACATTTATCAGCCACATTATCAGCCACATTGGCCAAAAAAAAGTCATTCAAATAGTCAATGTTCCTTATATTGGTGCCAATCCAATATGGAACTGATGTATTGGTGCACCTCTAATTTTTTCTCATTCATTCTGTGTACCTCCTATGACCTTTTTAAGTACCCCTAGGGGTATGCATACCCCTAGTTGACTATAGTAACAGTAACCTTCTTGCACATGTCCCAGTAATTTTGGCATACTCCATATAAGGGATACCTCACTTTCTGGGACAGTAAATTATTCAATTAATATCTCATATTGGTAAAAATGCATAGTTTACCTTACTAAGAAAATAATTCATGACACAATCGTCATTTAAAGACTTATTTTTTTTCTTATTAAAGTATCTATTTCCCATTTTAATCTTTTTACAGATGCAGATTATAGCACACTCCCTTCTAAGAATACTTCAGTAGTTTTCTGTATCAAAGAGGAAGAAGCAGTAGGTTAAATGTCATAAAATGTTTTAACTCCTGTAGAATCAATATTGATATTGAAATTGATAAACTGAACAATAGCAAATCACCAGGACCTGATGGCATTCACTTTGAGGTCCTAAAGGATCTCAGATTGGACATTGCTAAGCTCTTACTGTACTAAGTAACCAATTACTAAAAACACCCTTGGTACCAAAGACTAGGGGGTTACCAATGTGATTCCAACATTTAAGAAAGGTTCTAAAGGGGACACGGGGAACTACTGGCCAGTGGCTGCTTCTACACAAGATGCTGACTGCGCAGTAGTTTGTCCCTACTGTGCAGTATTGTTGCATTGCATGAAGTATGTTGTTATACTACTGCACACTAGTAACAAGCTACTGTGCACTAGTAGCAAACTACTGCACAGTCAGTATCACCAAAGACCTGTTCAGGGATGCTACTGCACTGTAACTCCAGTTACTGAGCAGTTATTTAGTATTTGTGTATGCAACTACTAAATGACTGCATGGTAACAACTGCTCAGTCAGTGTCTTGCGGAGATGTGGCCAGTGAGTCTAACATCTGTACCTGAAAAATTGATAGAAACAATAACAAAATAATTGTTCAGCACATGAATGAACATGACTTGCTGGGGTAGAATCAACGTGGCTTTGTCAAAGGGAAATCATGCCAAGCCAACCTATTAGAGTTCTTTGATGGTATCTATCAGCAAGTAGATCAGTGATCCAGTTGACATAGTATATTGGACTTCAAAAAAGCCTTCAACAGAGTCCCCTGTGAGAAGCTGTTAACAAAGTTAGGTAGTAATGAGACTACAGGAAATGTCTATGCATGGAAGTGGAATTGGCTTAAAGACAGAATCCAAAGAGTATAAATGGCCAGTTTTCAGGATGGAAAGAAGTAAATCAGCATGATCCCCTAGGGATCTATGTTGGGACCAGTGATATTTAATATATTTATAAATGATCTGGAGAGGTGGGGGATGAGTAGCGAGGTGGCCAGATTTGCAGATGAAACAAAATTATTCAAAGTAGTAAAGACCAAGGCAGACTGTGAGGAACAACAGAAGGATCTGCCATGATTGAGTGAATAAGCAGCTAAATGGCAGATGAAATTCAATTTAGGTAAGTGTACAGTGATGCACCTAGGCAAAAATAACCTAAACTACACTACGATGGACTCTGCATTTGCTGGTAACACACAGGAAAGCGACCTGGAAGTCATTGTGTAAAGTTCACTAAAAGCATCATCTCAGTGCTCAGCAGCTGCCAAAAAGACAAATGAAACTTTATGGATTATTAAGAAGGGAATTTTAAACAAAACTAAAAGTATCATTATGCCCCTTAATGAATATATGGTACATCCACACCTTGAATATTGTGTTCAGTTCTAGTCCCCACACCTCGAAATGAGATAGAAGAAATAGAGAAGGTACAGAGAAAGGCAAAAAGAATGATTAGTGGTACAGAGGGGCTTCCATATGACCGGAGACTAAGGAGGGCAGGCCTATTCAGTTCAGAAAAGAGACACTTCATGGGACACATGATAAAAATACTAAATTGCAAGGAAAAAGTAAATAGGGATTTATTATTTATTATTTCTCACAGTACAAGAAGTAAGGGTCACAACATGAAACTAGTAGGTAGTAAGTTTAAAACGAACAAAAAAAATGTTTTTTTTCACATTGCATGTAATTAAACCATGGAACTCATTGCCACCAGATATTGAGGAAGCTGATGGTTTACCCAGATTCAAAAAAGGATTAGCCAAATTAATGGAGAAAGGGGGCATCAGTTGCTATTAAACATAAGATTTATGGATACAACCTCTGAATTAGAACTTCCTAGGTCTTAAATGCTGGAACTGCAAGTAAGAAAGGAATAGTTAGCGGGGAGGGGACGGGAACCTAGCCATAATCAATTCACTCTCCCTTTTAATACCCACACTTTACAGCTGTGTGAGGATGCAGGGCAAGATGAACCTATGGTCTGACTCAGTGGGCATGTCTACATGAGATGCTAACTGTGTGGTAGCCTAATACTGCACAAACATTGCTAATATGCTACTACACAGTAGCATCACTAAAGGCGTGCACCATTGCTACTCAACCATAACTCCAGTTACCATGCATTAATTAAGTACTTGATTATACAAGTACTAAATTTAATGTGCAGTAACCACTGTGCATTAATGAATGTGTAGGCAAGTCCAGTAAATGACAATTCTTATGCTCTTAGGATGAATGCTTCAAACTTGCAATCATCCAGGAAGGGTTTGAGTCCCTTAGTAATTATTTACAACTGGTCCGTCTATAAGGAAGAAGCTAAAACTCCACCTCAGCATGGTCCAGAACAGCTATAGAGCCAATAGAGCCATTGACCACAGAGCTGATTATGCTCTGAAAAATTAAAAAGTAGTCAATTGCCAAAAATACTGAATCCCTCCCCTCCCCTTCCTTAATCCCTCATTGTTGGATTTACTGTTCACCAAATATCTACTAAATCCAGGTCTGGCATATAAAACTTTTATTAAAACTTTCCTAAGAGTAGATTTTGTGGAAAGAGAGACATAAAACTTATCAATGAGAGGATCCATACAATTATTCCAGTCTCCCCACTGCCCCCCCCAAAGGATATTTCCCAAATTCAGAGACCTTTACAAAAAAGATAATGATAAAATGTTGTATTGTCTGCACTGGAACCATATACATATGCCAAAGTAAAAATAAAATCCATAATTTTAACATTTGCTATAAGCTTAACCTCTGGATCATAAACTATGTCAATCAGATGGGGGAGAACGCACAATTTTTTTATTCACTAAAACAGAAACTCAATGTGATTTTGTATTATACCAACTAGAAGCTGATAACCCCACCTAACCATGCTCTAATTTTTGAGATTCTTCTATTGACAGATGAGTGTCTTGGAGCATAGCAATAGCAGCATTCCTTTTAAAGAAAAGATAATATTTCCTTCTTTTTAAATAAAGCTGTTAAAGCCCTTAAGGTTTCACAATAGAAACTAAATAGAACTGGCCATTCTCAGTGACTGTCTTCTAGGATCAACTTTATATATAGTGGGCAATTTGCCAATTTCCTTTAGGCAAATGTACAACATTTATCTGTATACTTCCATACTTCGTAATTTTAGCATTCTCCCATATATTTAGAACTCACAACAATACACAATCCCAAGCACACACTTGAAAAGATCATGAGGGGAAAGAGGAAAAGAAAGGATGAAGAAAAACAAAATAAATAAAGTATAAGAAATACTAATGGTGAATAACATGTCATAGGACATCTACCAGAAAAGTTTGGGCAGTTGCAACCCAAAACTCTCTGTAACTCTGTGACAATAAAAACAAATACATTAACCAAAATCATGTGAATTATACTCACTGAAAGTAGCATTTAACAAAATAAAAATCTTCATTTCCCTCCCACTCCTTACCCCCTTTATTGATACCACTCAAATTATTCCATAACTTTGCCCTCTCCTGATAGTATCAATGTATTAAAGGTTTCTGTTTCCTTTGGGTCAGGAAACATATGTTTTCCCTTGGTGAGGCAAATTCAGGATGGCAGGATACCTCATGAAGTATGTCAGCTACTTACACCTGGCCTGTAGTTTTGTCAGTTTAAACAGAGCCTGTATTTCTGCCACCTCATGGGGAAGATCAGAAAACAGCATTACATGAATGCCAGGCTCACGCTATGTCAGTCTTCCTAGTTCTCTGGACACTTTGAGCATTCTTGTTTTGGTGGTAAATCGCAAAAGCTTGGCTATGAAAGTCCTAGGTATTTCTCCCACATGAGGTTTCCTCCAGTAATACCTGTGGACTCTCTCTACCTCCAACTCAGTGTCTGAGCCAAGTTTTAACATGGTGACACTGTGGTGACTTCACAAAGTCAGTAGAATAACTGTTTTCAAACCCGTCAAGCACTTCAATAATATAGATGTTGTATCTTCTGGATGCAACACCCAAAGTCCAGCACTTTGTCTCTCAGGGTGCCTATACACAAGCAGGAGTGCTGCTCTGATGCACTGTAATTCGAGTGCATTGAAGAAGACTTGATTAATTGAGTCTGATGAAGTATGGCATAACCATGCTCCAGCAGCCTCCCACATAGATAGATTCATAGTTTCATAAATTGTAACAGGCTAGAAGGATCCTTGCAAGATTATTGGGTCCGGCCACCCTCCACTAGACAGGAAAGACAACTGGGGTCAGGTGATCCCAGCGAGGTGACTGTCCAGTTTCCTCTTGAAGATTTCCAGGGTAGGCAATTGCACAACCTCTGGAGGGAGCTTATTCCACAGTCTGGACATCCTGACTCTGAAAAAGTTTTTCCTAATGTTGAGCCACAAACAGATCTTCCAGGAGTTTGTGTCCATTACTTCTGGTTTTCCCCAAGGGTCCTCTGGTGAACAACTGTTTGCTGAGCCCTTGATGTATTCCCCTGATGTAGCAGTAAGATGTTACCAAGTCCTCTCTCAGCCTTCTCTTTTTTAGGCTGAAGAGGCCCAAGTCCCTCAGCCTTTCCTCATATGTCTTGCCTTGCAAGTCTCTGAACAAATGGGTGGCTCATCTCTGGACTCTCTCAAACTTTTCCACATCCTTGTTGAAGTGTGGCACCTGCAGTCTCATCAATTCTGAGCAAAGATGAAGAATCACTTCTTTGGTTTTGCTTGAGATGCATCAGTTGATGTATGCCAAAGTATTGTTTGACCTGCAGGCTACATATACAATGGTCTATTATTACCCCTAGGTCCCTTTCAGTCATGCTGCTAGTCAGTTTAGTGCCACCAAGCCTGTAAGCATATTGCAGATTGTTCATCCCCAGATGGAGCACTTTACGCTTCTCAATGTTGAACTTCATCTGCTTCCTATCTGTCCAACTTGCCAGCCTGTCTAGGTCCGCCTATATCTGCAGCCTATTTTCAAGCATTACCATGCTCCCCCATAACTTGGTGTTATCCACAAACTTGTCCATTAAGCTCTTCACCCGCACATCCAAATCACTGATAAAGATCTTGAAAAGCACTGGATCAAGCACGGACCCCTAGGCTAGGGACAGACATTACACATAAAATGGTTTAAATGATCGTAAACTGGTTTAAACATGAAACAGATGTTCAGTGCACATAAACCAGTTTGAAAATTCCGGAAACTGGTTCGAAATAAACCTGGTTGAACGTAGAATCAGACTTAACTGATCTGGGTCAAACTGGTGTATGCAATGTCTGTCCTAGATCCCTGATCCAAGAGGTGAGTTACCTGGTTGTAGGAAGAGAGGAGGAGACGAGACTGGTAAGGCAATGCCTTCCTGAGAATCCTACCTTCTGCAAGAGTATCACATATAGACTGCTTGATGAATTTTTCCAAGATTTTCTCTGGGATAGAAGTTAGGCTAATTGGCCTATAGTTGCCCAGGTCCTGTATACTTCCCTTTTTGAAGATGGGCCTAACACTGGCCTTCTTCCAGTCTTCAGGGACCTCCCCTGAGTGCCATAAGTTTCGGAAGAGATTTGCCAGAAGCGCTGCGATGACTTTGGCCAACTCCTTCAGCACTCACAGATGAAGTTCGTCCAGTTCTGCTGATTTATAAATGTCTAACTTGTCTAATTGATCACATGTCATCTTAATGTCAACAGGAGGAAGATGGTCATTCCCACCATGCCCATTCTGAACCTTATCTAGTATTATTTTCCCCTTAGTCCAGTGAAATACTGGAACAAAAAAGTCATTCAGGAGTTCAGTTTTCTCCTGAGTGTCAGTAAGCAGCTATCCTGAGTTATTAAGCAATGGCCCCATGCTTCCATTTCTTTTCCTCCTGTTCCCTACATACCTAAAGAAGAACTTCTTATTGTCCTTGATTTCTGTTGCCAATTTAAATTCAGTTGCTGCCTTAGCCTTTCTAATCTGCTCCCTACAGGTGCATCATTGTATAGTCCTCCTTGGGGACTGTCCCAAACTTCTATTGTTTGTATGCCTCTTTCTTCTTTTTCAAGAGGACCATGATACCCCTATCAAGCCAAAAGGGCCTCCCAGCCCTTCTGCTACATTTCCTCAGGATGGGAATGGACTCCTTTTATGCTTTGAGGATTGTGTCCTTGAGGAACAATCAATCTTCATGCACTGCTTTCACCTTCAGTCTGTGGTCCCACAGTACTTCCCCTACAATTGCCCTGAGTTTGTTGAAATGCATTGAAGTGTCATCCAGGCTACCCTCTATATTCAAGTTGTTCACTAGATTATCTTGTTTGGCTAAGACTAAGTATAGGAGAGTGTTACATCTCCTTGGCCCATGCACTTCCTGAGTCAGGTAGAGCTCTTTGATACAGGTCAGGAAGCAACACAACCAATCTAACTTAGCTGAATGTTCCTCCCAAGAAATCTGTAACTGAAGTCACTCATGATGACTATATGCACGCAGCCTGTGCCAGTTCTTGAGAGAACTCCAAATCAAGCTCCGCCCCCTGGTTTGGCGGTCTGTAGTATACTCCTACAGCTAGGTCTCTCTCACCACATACCTCCCATAGTGTGACCCAGAGGGTTTTGAGCCACTCTTCTTTGGAGTCAATGTCGGCCTTCAAGGACATAAAGAGCTACACCTCCACCTTCTTCCCTACTCGGTCCCTTCTGTGCAGGCTGTAGCCCTCTATGGCTACTTTTCAAACATGTGAGGAGTCCCATCAGGTCTCTGTAATCCATACTAGATCATAATGCTGACTGTAGAGTAGGAGGGCTAGCTCCTCCTGCTTGTTCCCCATGCTCCTGGTATTAGTGTACAGGTACCTGAATCCTCCAGTTGAGATCCCTGACTTCCTGTCACACTGAGGAAGAACCATTCTCCCAGCTCTTGCAAAAGTGGCTCTTCTACTGTTCTCAACTTCAGATCTTTCTTGTGTATCAGCATTCCCACAGTTCAAAATGGTGGGAGGGACACTTTATCTAAAGTGCCATTTTGAAGTGTGAGGACACCGATACATCAGATGCTACAGGTGATTTAATTTGAGAGCTGCTCTGAGAGCCACTGAGAGCTGCTTTCAGAGCCTTTCCCCCACTACATTCATGGAGCTCATTTATAAACACCCTCAGAGCCTAGAGGTTCTTACTGTCACCACAGCCCAATCTTTACAGGCAGAAGCTTCTTTGTCAACTTCCTGAACCCACTTCTCCAGGGCGTTCAACGAAGCCTAGACCATCACAACAAATTCTTGAATCCTATTCATTGCATTTTTAATGCTCGCTATTCTGTAGCTGTGCCATGTATCAGAGAAGCTGAGTCCCCCATATTTCCTCAGATCTAATCTAAGGGACCTCTGTCTTGGAAGACAAGGGAAACCTTAATCTGTGTGATTTTTTTTTTTTAAGGCCCCCAGTGAAAGAGGGAAGTGAGAGTTTTTCCCAGCCATAGACTAGGATCTAAGGTTTAACAAAGAATTCTTGTATGGGTTTGAAGAACTTTAACAACTAAATAGTAAATATTGCAAGTTAGCAGGAACCTATTAATATCTGCTTCACCCCACAGCACCTTCTAGCTTCTCCACCTGTTTGGACAATTTGCCTGGACATGTGATGGGTGTTATCTCTTGGGGTCCTTAAAATCAAGATTAATGAAAAAAATTACTTATTATTGGATGAAATTATGACATAAGTTTCTCAGAATGTCAAACTCAATTATAATAGTTCCCCAAGCCTTGAAAATGCAAATAACCCATGAAATTATCTTCAGAAAAACCCCAAGTGTTTCTTAGTTATTGTTTATTTAAATTCCAATTCGGTTTACCTTTAGCTAGCAAAGTACTTTCATTTATTGAAGATCAGATTTTTTTATTTTATTTTTCAGAATATACATATTGTGTATATTATTTACAACAAGCAAAGGAAAAAAAATAGAATGATGTGTACCTAAACTGTGAAAAATAGGCTATTTTTGCATATTCTAATTACCATTCCACTTACACCAATGCTGAAGTAGTGATGGGGATTTCTCATTTTGTTTACTTATAGTATGATTCCAGTGGAAACATTCTTTTGAATACTTAATGCAATTTGGACCTTTATTTTCCTGAAAGAAACAAACACACTAGATTAACAGTGCTAAATCACACTGCTCATTTTCTCTATTATTTTATTGTACACAAAGAGTAATCCACCAGAAGAGATTTTATTAGTGGCCACTTACTGCTGTTCATTTGCCTCTACTTCTGTTAGCACTAAAGAAACTGGTATTAGTTTCCTACACTGGGGAAATCACTGGGAATCTAGAAGTTAACCTAATAAAGATTCATCTCATTTCAGTCACAAGTTATCAGTGAGCCTGATCCAAAGTAAATTGAATTCAATAGGAATCTTTCCACAAGCTTCACTGGGCTTTGCAAAAAAGGTGTAATCCAAGAATTTCTACCATGCTAATCAGAATGGTATGAGAGCACCTTTGTTATAATTCAATTACATAAAAATAGTGGTAACAGCCAATGGCATCATGATTTTAATTCTATTAACTTTTCTGCACCATCCATTTTAACAATAAAAGAATGAAGCTGATAACTGTAATTTGTTGTCTTTGTGGGTTAATGTGAAAGTGACACCTATGCAAAATGAGAATTACAGAATTAACATTGCAGTTTAACAGCCCTTGGCAGCCCCTTAATCTTTTTCATTAGTCTAGAGTCTAATCTACACCAGGATCCTGAATGTAGCTTTTCAGTTAAGATGTTAATTTTGGACCCAAGTTACGTAAATGAAACTTATACATTGGCATTGATGAGTCCCAATCATCTCCAATTTCAGAAAATTATGTTCTTGTATATTAATCACTAATTAACATGTGACATACCCCAGCCTCAGAAGTAGCCAGGCATACTTCTGAGAAATAATCCTGGGATGCTCTCATACCATCAGGGTTGCCCCTGTGTGCTGTCTGCTGCTTCACCATTGAGAACCAGCTAAGATGTGCCACGAGACAACTCCTTGGCCTGTGGCACCTTATCCTTAACCATCTCTCTCAGATTTTGCCAGCTCTTAACATAGGAGATTTTGGCCAGATAGAAAAATCATATCCTTATCCAGTCATGCACTGAGAAAAGATGGGTCACCTCTTCCACACAGAAGGTCTCTCCATATGGTCAAATGTTCTGTAATCACAGTTAACTCTGACACTAAATGTAAAAAATAACAAAAAGGTTTATTATGAAAACAAGAACAAACATAAGAAACCACTAAGTATATGTTCAGATACAGACAGAGGTATAATGATAAACAAATAAAAGACTATCAGAACAATATCCTGTTCTTACTCTACATTTTAAATCCAAAGATCCAGTCCCTAGCCAATTTCAAATGGGTTAAAAAGAAGCTTCTCTCTCTGACCTTATTGCCAGGACCTTCTGCAATTTCAGCTTGATTTATTCACCCTTCTTTGCTCAGACTGAGGGACTACACCCTTCCTTGTACCCTGGGAAGACTGAAGACAGCACCACACTCTTGAGACCACCCTAAGTATAGTTGCTTATATGGCTATTGACATACCTCCCTCACCAGGTCTCAAGGGTGGGGCACACTATGCATATAATTTCCGATACTTCCCCTTGCCAAAACAGGTGCATGTTTACCAGACTAAATTTTTTTTCTTATCTAATTAGGACCAAGAGAATATGAATATCTTTTAGACATGGAGAGTATTAATTCAGTATCTCACACTGAATTTCATTCACAATGGGAGTTTCTACACAAGATGTTATATTGCTGTAGCAAAGAGCTATGGCAATGTAGCTCACTGCTATGGCAAGGTAAATTCTGTGGTCACAACCCATGATGCTAATGCTATCTCCCACCCCTGGGTGGCCAGATGATCAGGAACAGATTTGCTCCCACTCAGGAATCTACATGAGCACTACTGCATAATTTAGTAATTTCACTTAGTCATGAATAGTAAGGTTTACTGCACAGTAATCATGTGCACATGTAGATGCATATGATTACTGTACAGTAAACTGTGGCACTTCAAAGTAAAGCATCGCATGCAGATGCACTCAGTGAGAATTTTTTTTTTTCCTGTTCATAGGTATTGTACAGGTTAGGGTTTCTTCTTTTAACATGCAAGTCTGTTACTGTCTGTGAGGACCCCTTTGTAAGTAAACACACTCCTGTCATATGTTAATGATCTCTCCTTAGATGCCAAAGAAAGTAATTGTTTCTCTCTTGAAAGTCATTATCACATTGTGTAATCCTGGCCCTATTATGACATATAAGAAATATGCTATATACCAAATACCACAATGCATAAAATTATAAGGATGATAAGGCTAAATACAGCATGATGTTACCTATGCATAGAAACTACGTATGCCATATAGGTAAAACAAACTTGAGATATCATGCAAGACCTCATGAACCATTACATTTATCATGTAACTAGCAAGGGTTAAGTTCAGAAGTGGATCCAGAAGGGTTCAGTGGCACAGCTGCAGTCCCCTTCTTGGACTAGACCATGCTGCTGGAACTTCTTGGGCCTTTGAAATATCCTTGAAGTGAAGGAGAATACCTCATTTCCCATACTTAAAGGAAGGTCCACTCCCTTTCCCTTCCTCCGTCTCCCACCTGTCCTACTGCTTTCCCTGCTGTCCTGGGGCCAGGGAACCTTTGTTCCTGTATTCTCTAACTGCACTGTGCTGGGGATGCGCTTACATAGGGAAGTCACAGCAGCAATGGTTTCCAGCACCAAGTCCTGCTTGGAGTGGGAAGAGTGGGGGAACCCAACCCCCTCCTATTGCTTCAGCCTCTGTTTCTGAGTAAGCCCAGCCACCACCAACCATGCTAGGGAGGTCAAGAACAGTGCTTAAGCTTCTCCCAGCCCCAAAACAGCAGGGAAAGCAGTGGAGACTGGAGGTAGAGGGTGTAAGGAACAGGAGAACAGGCAGTACTACCTAATGGTTAGGCCAGTGAGGGAAAGCAGGGCCTGTGGCCAGAGGAAAACCCCAAAGCAGGAGTCCACATCACTATCTGGGATGAAGATGAGGATCTGAGGGGTCAGATGTTGAGCACCAGTGCAAAGGACAGTCAACAGGGCAAAGTCTGAAAAAAGTCAAACCAGGATCAGGAGCCATGAACCAGGGAAATCCAAATCCAAAGTCCAGAAATGTGTCAAACACCAGAGTCAGGAACCAGAAGAACCAGAGTGTAGGAAGCTTGTCACAGTGGAACTATTGATTAGTTTGCAAACCAAGGGCCCTGGCTAGGCTTTAATGACTAGGCGCTTTCAGCAATCAATCAAGAAACTTGCTGCTACTGAACTGAAGCACAGTTAATTAGCTGGGGCTTACTGCATGTGTCGGGGCTACTGACGGCTAGCTGGGGGCTGCTGAAGTACTTGGCTGGGGCTGGCCTACCTGCTCAGCATCCCTTGACAGAGGGAAGTGGAGGAAGGCCTGTGCAAACTTTAAAAATCCCCAGAGGCTCCTGCGATGCATTTGCTTGCACCAGTGGTTTTGAGGTGGGAGGAGGGAGGAAGGAAGGTGGAGGGAGAGGAAAGGAGGAGCCTGCAAGCCAGGGTGCAGCAACCTGTGTAATTTGTTGACTGCTCCACCCCCACTTTGTCAAATCCTGGATCCATCCCTGGCTGAGTTGGTAACTCAAGATAATTTAAAACATTTTGATTTCTTAGGTTTTTTCCATGTATAAACAAATTGGTTTTATTTTTATTTTCTTTTAACAAAGGTAAAGTTGAACTGCCTGTTAAACTTTAATGCTAAGATGGAAAATGTATCAAAAGTTTCAAGAGCTATGAATGCATGATATGCATCTACAAATGTGATTAATTCTATCAAACAAAGTCATTTTGATTTGTAAACTACTAACAATTTTTCAATCCACTAAAAGCTAGGAGTAAATACTCCCTTATATAGTGTTTCCCTCTAAATGCACATTCTAAACAAACTGCACAGATGAAACCTTTCAGAACCACTTGGCTCACAACTCTCCCATTAGTGTTACTGTCAGATCCATAAAAATAAAGTCATGGAAATCCTTTCGCTCCTACATCAGGTATGTCAAATATTGTCCTGCTAGTTAATCTCTAAAAGTAAGAGGAAAGCTTTATTAAAACTATAGCAAGATTCTTTTGTCATGAATCCTAGTTTTATTTGTCGATTATGGTGTAATCCCATTATAGACATGTAACCTCTTTGATCTGACAAAAAGTAATGTGTTAAAAATCTTCCTGTTATTTGAAACAGGATATGGTCAGTTGTGTCTCTTTGTTAGATAGTAGATGCTGCAATTAAATATATTAAAGATAAGGAGTTTTAAATTCAAGATGGCAGCCCTTACAATTATATTAAGGTCGATTAAATTCTTTAATTCAGATAAAAAGGATGGAGGGGGTGGGAATCATTCCGAGTCAATAATCTACATTGTTATTGTGCTTTAGGCATAATACTCTTCAGTGTCTGGCTATAGAAACAAGTATGTTGCTGGGATCATATCTCCCATATTCCAAAGCCCAAGTGTCCAGTCAGCTTATCACAGCTGGGTCAACTTCACAGCCTTTGCCATGATGTTGGGACAACTTGGTTTTAATTTAACATTTTAGTTTAACATCTCTGGAAGAATAGCAAATGCCTTATCTGCTCTGCCACTGCCTCAGCCCTTTGTGATACAGTATAACTTCATAAATCCAGATATCAAAAATCCAGAATTCTCAAAAATCCATCACTTCTTAAGCTTCCCCTCCACTCCCCTGGACATGAAAGGGGAGCTTGCATGCAGTGGCTACTGCTGCCATCCACCACCCCATGCCACTGCTGTTGCTCCAGGACCAGCCACTGCCCCCACCCCTGACATGATGGAGGGGGAAGCTTGCATGCAGTGGCTAATGCCACCATCCACCACCCTGCTCTGCATGTGGCCAGTGCTCCGGGACCAGCCACTGCTTCCCCAATCTTCCCAGATGTGGAGGAGGAAGCTTATATATAGCAGCTGCCGCCACCATCCACTACCCTTCTCCACATGCGGCCACTGATCTGTGACGAGCCATGCAAACCCCCTCCCCCCATCCCACTCCCCTGCTCCACGACTGGTCACCGCTCCAGTTTAAAAAAATGGAATTTTCAATTTTCCAGGAGGTGCTTGGTCCCAAGCATGCCAGATTTATGAAGTTATAATATAATACATTTAGAAAATTTGTGTGTAATCTCAAAGAAATTAATGCAAAATACCCAGATAGTCATCAAGGTGACTTTTATAAAAGCTAGAGTTTATTATTATTATTTTAGAAGAACCCTTTAAAAAAAGTTTTGAAAATCTAAATTTTATTGAAATGAGAAAAAAGAACAAAATGTGTCTTTTTTTCATTTTTCATTTCTCTAATGTAAGCTACATGGATAACAATAGAGGCAATGAGAAAGGGGAATTTGAGTTTAAAAAATAATAAAATAATAGTTAGGAAGAAACCCATGACAACTCACAGTCCAGAAAATATGTTGTCCTTTAATGCTTTTAACTGCTTTAAGTCTTTTTCTTTCTCCAAAGATATCAGATGGCTCCTGGTAGCCAAGGCTGAACTTAGTCTCTCCTGCAGTAGGCTTTGATTCTTTTCTTCATCTTGCAGCCAGTACAGTTAAATCCTGGGGAAGGGATTTAACTGCCAGTCTTTCTGCATCCAAGCTGGATGTTCTTCTCTTGTCCATAAAGCCTACCAATCATCTTTCTCTAGGTTCACAGGCACTTAAGTTCTTCTCTCTCTCTCTCTTTTTTTTAAAGGAAGTCTTGACACAGGTCTTCCCAGCTACTCTTGTTCTGACACCCTGGGCTTCCCCACTGATTTTGCTCTTTCCCCCTCCTCCTGCACAATTTCCAGATGTTCTTTTCTCAGGAAGAGGAAAAGTCAGAAATTTTGGAGCTCAGGATTTTATGACAGCTTTTTCATCTTCTGACCCTAGTCCAACCATGGGAAGGATCTCCTGCTGCCATCTTATTTCTAATTTTCTCTCTTGTTTATTTCTATAAGAGAAAAAACAGGCATTAATACAGGGAGTCACAGATTTAATTATACTAAATATATCAGTAAAAGTGTCTTCATTCTGCCACATTCTGGACTGTTCTACAAAGAACATGGTAACTATATACAAATCAAAAGTTCAAGTATTCCAGGTTACCAGTGAATATTGTGTGTTATTTTAATTATGAAATGATTTAGTAATTAAAGATTTCATCATTCTTAACAGATAAGTAGCATCTGAGAACTGTAAAAACAAAAGGATTTTTTTAAGATGCTAAAACAAATCAATTCAACATAGCTAATTAAGGAATGAGAAAACTACCCTTCAAGCAACAAATAGATTGACTTGTGCTGTTTGAAGTACATAAATGGTCCTACCATTTCTTGCAACAACTAAATGCTAGTTGTCCAATAATGTTAGCATTTCTGGAGGATCCTAACAAACCAGATGGACGCCTGGGGCTGTTGCTGATACTACTGTGTTATTATGCACCTATGGTGGCACCTGTTGTTTTTTTCTTCCCCCTGACTTATGTCAGTGATCAGGGCTACTGCCTCAGTTGCTCCACTTTAGTTATACTACTTTATTTCTGAAAAACCTGAAAACACAACTTAATCTTTCCCTTTGTATTACTTTGGCAAACATGCCAGTGTTTTTGTTCTTCATGTTATGATTGTCAATGGCTCGATTTTTCTGAAAGTTTGTAACAAGCTTTAGTAAGCACATAGATGAAACTTTCAGTCTGAATTCTGAGTGGAAGTAAACTAAAACTTTGAGAGGTACCAAGAATCTTCATGTCATTATGAAGTAATTAAAACTTTTTAAAAGACCATCAAAAACATTAGTGGTCAAAACTGAATGTTATAAAGATAATAGAAAGATGATGGGTAATAATTACAACTGGAGTATAAGGAAAGGAAAAGTGTGGGTGCTCTGGAACAAAGAGGAGGCTGAGATTAAGAAGATACTTAGACATGACACCAAAAGTAAAGGAATCTTTGCTTCTGCTGCAGTTTGCAGTAAATAAGACAATATTGAATATGGATATATTTTAAGGAATAGAAAAGCTCTTAGGAAAAATGCAAATTGGTGAACTCAGCTATAAAGCAACAAAGGAATTTTAAACACACTTTTATTTCACGTTAAAGTGAAACTGATACTACAAGGTACTGTATTCAATTGCGGTATGAACACAAGCCACAAAAGAGCTCAATTTCTTTCCATCTCACAACATCAAATGCAAGATAAGGACATGCTCTATGAGTACAGTTCCAATTTCAACCACTTGATTTTTATTCAGACTTTATCTATTGCAAGTTGACTGCCAACTGGAAGGAAGATCACAGTTTAGAAAGATCAGCTGTGAAATCTCATAGTTGTTTGTGACTAACTGAATATTATAGGTTTTCAAAAAGTGGCAAAGTTAATTAAAATAATCTCGGTGGTGCCAGCAGCAAAGGCTACAAGTGATATAAATGCAGTATTCAATGCCATATTAAAAGTGGCTTCAGTCCACAATGATACAATCACCAGCCATCTTTACATGTGCTCTGGAGTGGGGGTGCTTTAATTAGAGTGATTCTTGGGAACCACTCTAATTGAAAGTGCCCATAGCATCTTGTGTATTCAGCATCCCACTCTTCAAAATGGTGGCAGGGACACTTTAACTAAAGCTTGTTTGATGAGCTTCAGTTAAAGTGCTCCTACCACCATTTTGAAGAAAGGCATTGCTGAATACATGACACTCAGGCTGCTGGAGTATACTAATTAGTAGGGCTATACAAAGCTTCTGGTGGTGATTTGATCTGGAGGAGATTTGGCTTAATTCGGTGGCCAAATCTCTGAATCTGAATCAAATCAGGGGACCAATTTAAAGGTCCAAATCGATTAAAAACTCTCGGAATCTTTGGGCAGTCCCCAGTGGCTGCAGCAGGGAGCAGCAGCCAACTCCAAGCTGGTAGGTACTAGGGGTGTGGAAGGGGGAACTTGGGGAGAGGACAATGGGGGGACCCCTGCCAGCCCCTCTGACCCTTCCCCACTCCCCCAGCCCCACCTACCCACGCCTGCTTCCCCAGCCCCCAGCCTCCCATGGCTGCCCCTGGTTGCCCCAGCTCCCAGTACTTTAAAAAAAGCCTTGGATCACTGGGTGCTGCTGGGTGGGGAGGGGGGCTGTCCCTGCTGCCCCACACTGCATGGTCAGCTCTGCACAAGCCCCCTGACTCCCCCGTTGCTCCCCTGGTTCACCCACATGTGCCCCACCCAGGCAGGCTCCAGTCCTTTAATGAAAAAAAAGTTAAGGAAAGCCCCAGGACTTACCGCTCCTGCTTTGGCTGGGGCTTTGGAGGCTCATGCAAAGCCCCCCCATGCAGCATGGGGCAGTGTGGGGCAGCAGTCGAATGTCTGAATCAGATTCATCTGAATCAAATTGGAACAGTGATTCGAATCACCAAAGTGAATCACTGTCCCCTGAGTTGGCCGAATATGAATCTAAAGCAAATACTAGCCACTTCACACAGGCTTACTAATTAGCACATTCCAAAAGACTCAATTAACTGAGTCTGCTCCAATGCATGCTAATTAGCATGCATCAGAGTAAGCATTGGTCATCTGCATAGGTGCTCACAGCACATGTAAAATGTATAATTTTGCATGTGCACACTTGGATGGCTTGAAGCTTTCATAAGTTGCAAAATAATTTCAAGGAATCCATGGCAAAAATCATTGGAACCTTTTTGCAGATTTGTAAGTCTATCGTTTTACTCAGATTTAAAGGAGAAATTCTTTAATGAATAAATATGTACCATGCAATCAGCAAGCTTTTCTTTCAAGTTCAGTGAGCATATCTACACATTTATTAATGAGAAGTAGTTACTGCACATTTAATTTAGTACTTGCGAAATGAAATAGTAACTAAATGTACAGTAACTCCCACTACTGTGCAATAGCACCAGCACACTTTTTTGTGATGCTTACTGAGCAGTAGCCTAATAACACAATAGCATATTAGCATGGTTTTTGACCAGCATGCTACTGCACAATGTTAGACTACTGAGCAGTAAGCATCTCATACCCCAGCATTTCCTTTACTTCTTCCTGAAATAAATATTTGCTTGCAAAATTCCCTAACTAGCAAATGAGGAAGAGGGATCAAAAATAAGGGATTTCCTTAGTAAGAACATTTCTGTATACTGGGTAATTCCACGTGTGCAATTAATGTTCCTGAATAAACTCCAGTGCAATCTCAGCTGGACTAAAGTAATCCAAACATCCCTGTCTACCCCTGCATTTAAGCACAGTAAATTTACTCCATTGGATAGTACTTTTATCTGATAGGACTACCCAACAGTGCAGTAAATTAATCTACACTGGCCTAATGTCAATTAGCAAGGGAGGGCGCTCTGAGGTGCTCTGGGTTAGAGTAAAAGGCAATCGAGGGGAAAGGGACTTAACGGTGGGAGTCTACTATAGACCTCC
>JAGPOW010000127.1:465756-521198 GCA_030014935.1 Caiman crocodilus
ACCTTGCCGGGGTCATCTGACCCCGGTGCTCTTTCCTGCCAAGGCAGGGGGTCGGACTAGATAATCTGCCCAGGTCCCTTCCGACTCTAGATACTATGATACTATGATACTATGATAATGGCCATGCATGTATATATGGTGATGCTTTACCATACAGCAAATTAGTCTGCTGCACAGTAAAGCACATGTATAGATGTGCCCACTGTGTTCTAACTATCTAATACTATGTCAGGTCTAACACTTTAAATGAAAACTGTACAAGAGTCACTTATTAGTTATGGGTTTTAAGTATTTAATTTATATTAATATTACAGAATGTATGATATCCTAATTAGTAATTTCAAGGTGAAGCAAATAAAGTATCTAAATAGCTATTAAACAGTTGCTGGATCTCTAATATTAATAGCTAATTGGAATATAATTTATTGACTAGTGTATCTAAAGGCATCTCAGAAATTAATGATAGTTTTATATAATTTGATTATTAATGTTTGTAAAGCCAAAACTGTTCAAATTATGTTAAATTAATATTCTATTACACTGGTATTACATTCTTACTATATACCTGATACATGAAAGTATTGTTTCCCTTTGCCAGGCAGCATATTTTGGAGGCTGCAGGTCCATTTGCAATTTGGAATAGAAAATCTGTCAGGTATTTTCTGTATATAATTTACATAGATGCACAAGACCTTGAAGAAAGGTGATAAACGGCACACTGACAGCTCCTTGTCAAAACACTTAAGTGAAGCAACAGCACCATAGTTCTCTTCTAAGAAGCAGTTGTTTGGGTCAATTGTCTCCTACTTGGGCCTTGCATATTCTAAATTAATTAACAGTGTTTTTTTCTTCCCTCAGACCTAGAATTTCACTGCTGAGAAAGCTCACTAGTTTCTGATAAGCACGGATCCTGGTTTTCTCTGATAAAAAATTGCAAATTCTCTAATAAAAAACCCCAAAATCTGTGATTAAAATTAAAGGCTCCCCAAAATCTCCCATGGCCCTGATGGTGCCCCTCACTCCCCCCACAGCCTTCCCAGGCCTGCTGGCGCCCCTCTTTCCCCCCACTATATCCCCTCATCCCTGCTGGTGTCCCTCTTTCCCTCCACTACAGACCCACAGCCCTGCTCATGTGTCCCTTCCCCCCCACAAGCCCTGGCCCCCCAGCCCTACCAAAGGAAGCCCCAAGGTGCCAAGACAATGGGGCCAGGGACCCAGGTCTGCAACTCCCTGCCACCAACAGAGCGCAGCTGCAGCAGAAGGAGCACTAGCTGGCTCCCCCACTGCTGCTTGCCTGTCGCAGGCTCGGGTAGGGGCAGGGCCAGCTCTCAGCAGCAGCATGCATAAGGGGGACCCATGGCCCCCCAGATGTGGGTGGGGGACAGGGGAAGGTTAGGTATGTGCTGTGGGCTTGTGTTCCCGGCCCTGCTGCCCTCCCCCAGGGCCTCGGTGGGGCACAGTGAGGCTGTACAGGAAAGCTGCTTGCTTACAGCAACTTCCCCTGTACCAGGATGCGGATCCAACTGTGGCTGTGTCTGTCTCCAGTCCCCTCCCCCACTGCTTTGTGGATCTGAGCAGTGCTGACCCCTGCTGTTCTGCTCCATGCACCTGTTTGCAGCAACAGGGGCTCAATTCAAGTTTTAAGAGGTCTCAAATAAGTCTAGCTTTGGCTCGAGCCTCCACCCAGAAACCTGGGACAACTAGATTTAAACTGGATGAACAAACTCCCTTGCAAGCAATGTGTCAAAAAAAGCCAGGTTTATTACAAGACAAAGGGGAAAGTTACTCATTTACTCTGGGGTGTTAAAATACAGTTCCAGCATTCCAGCCACATTTTCCGTTTCAGACGTTGATGCTGAGCACTGAAAAGAACACCAAGTTTGGCGAAACTTCTTTCCACATCAGCTGAATTTATAGTCAGATGCAGGAAAACCACTGTATATTTTCCCAGGTTGGGAATGCAGTCTTTAACAGCCATCCAGAATTGAATAGGATCCTCAGCATCTGCAAACCCATCATTTACAGTTCCTAAATACACTGGCCATTCCATGCTGCACTCACTAGGCAGCTTTAATTCTGATTTCACTGTTTCACAGTCTGTACAAACAGAACTAATTTGTTTAGGATCCAGTGCTCAAACAGTGCAGAGAAAATCAACTGCTGGCTGTTTACTTTTCGTGCTATACTGTCTCAGTTTATCAGCAGCACTGTAAGCAGCTGTGGATCCTCTCACATTATCAGCTGCTAGAACAAGATGCTCCAACCACAAAATTAAATCCAAGACAGTGTTTTACACTTTGTGTACTTGGCATTTCTAGGAATGTAAAAGGTCCAGTGCTGTCACCAGGTGTTCACAGTTATCTGCAACGTACTTCACATCATTGTGCAGGTCTGCTACTGCTAACAGGCTGGCCAGTTGCCACAAAACAGCTGTATGCCCTTGTTCTGTTGGTTCAAGTTTCACAAACCCATGGTAGAGCCAGGAGTACTGTGCATGGTACTTGGCACAATTGAATCATGTGTTCCACTTGGTCACAACTGGTTCTGGTGGAAGTGCTGGCGAATCAACATTCAGATCCTCCAGGTATTTTAAGAACCATACACAATGAGCTGGAGCTTTCACTAAAAGTGACTTCATGAAAGCTACAAAGCGATCCACGTGCTTGAAGGTCTCTTGCCAAGTAGTTCCTGCCAAAGCAACTATATGAGCATAACAATGAATATATACACAGTCTGACCACAGACCACAAAGCACATCATTCCAAACCTTCACCATGTAGCTTGCATTGTCTGTTACAAATGCCAATATTCTCTCAAGTGGTATGGCAAATTCCATCAGACAGGAAATCAAGGCTTGTGCAATGGTGGCATGATTAACTTTCCTCAGGCACACTGTCTTTACTAGTTGTGGTGTGGGACTGTTACATGCTTAGGAGGCTGTACCTTGTGCACCTGAAATAAAATGTTGAGAACTGGCCTGTTCTAGAAGTCAGTTGTTTCATCAGCAATCACAGCAATGATGTTTCCCACAAAGTCTTTAAGAAGGTGCTGTTTTTCCTCTTCAAAAAGACCTCGTATGTGGGAAAACAGTTGGTCTGACTTGGGAATGGCACTGCTTCCATTAATGTATTTGCTAAAAGAATCCCTGACAACAGGTAAATCCATTTTATGCAGAGGAATATCTGCTTTTAAACACGTTCAAATAAAATCCAAAGTGATGGTGTCACAGTGGGCTTTGGCAGGTGTAGAATGCTGGAATGCCGCAGTTACAGTGCATTGTTTCTTTGGATTTGGAAAAGAAACAGAAAACCTGGATTCTTGCTGAAAGGGGAACACCTAGCCTTCACAGGTGAACTTGGACATCTATCATGTTATCTGTTCTTCAGTAAAAGGAAACCTCCAAGATTTAGCTGGCATAGAAGGAAACTCTGAGGGTACATTTGCTTAAACATTTGAGCCCCCTAATGGATAGGTTACCTGCAATTTTAAACGTCTTTTAAAGTCATCAGGATTTGAAATACAAGCAGTCTACCTATTGCAGGTATGTAAGCATAAGCATAATTTCATTCATGGGAGTTATCCCACAAGAATCAATAGGGCCAATCAGACTAAACAACTAATTTATGAAAGGTGTATTTTTCAGTGCAAGGGGAAGGTAAAAATATATTTAGAAATAAGGAATAATAAGGAAAATTATTCTCAACTGCTATAGTGCTGTTTCACCCAATGCATGTTCTGATAAACCACACTGAAATCCGTGATTCAGTAAGCACTTAAGGGTAAAGAATGCATACCTCAACTCATTTAAAACCAAATTACTTAATGGCAAATTGTACTAGGGCAGCAACTATAACAAATGTCTGATTTGTTTTAATTAGTACTTGGGTGTTTCCAAGATAAAGCACACAAAGATTAGAGATAAAAAGACCAAAGCCAGATTGAAGGAGTGGAAAGAAAATAGAGGACGCGCCCACACAAGACACATTAATGCTCATTAGCCTAATTTAATGTGCATTATGGGTTCGCATCTATATGCATAAAAACTTAATGTTCATTAAAATGATGAAATTAGGCTAATAGCACCCAAACTTAATACCTGCAAATGCAGGTATCAAATTTACGAGTGATTAGTTAAAGCGCTTTAATGAACATATAGATGTGACCTGGCACTTACTTTAGTGCTGGGTCTGCCCAGACACTAGGAGCGCATGGCAGGGCTGCAGGGACTTGGCACTAACGTTAGAGGGAACTAATGTTAGTGCCAAGTCCCTGAATGTATAAGCACCTGCCAAAAAAAATAAAAACCCAACCTGTTTAATACACATTAGCTTAATGCACATTAAATTTAGCCACACTTAAATGCACATGTAGTCATGCCCAGACACATTTAAATCTAGTTTGATATTTCTGTCTGTCCACTCACATAATGAAGGAGCTAGTATACAAAGAACATAAATATTTTTATACACTAGGACTACAGGGAAGAAATAGGAAGCCCAAAGGGCTGTTTTTATATTAACAGATCTGAACGAGCCAATTCAAAAATTCTCATTAAGTTGCTGTAAAAACATAATTTCAAGAAAAGGGTTTTTTTTTTAAGTTTTCCAATCTGATAAGAGCTTAGAAGTATTAGAAATCTCAAGAGGAATGCTGGGTTGGGTTTTGAGGCTTTTTTTTCTAGGTCAAAATCATTTAGATATGTTAAACAAGATTTAAGCAGAACCAGAATACTGATATACTTACCTGAATCAATATTTTCAGGTTCACACATAATAAATCTACCTCTCTTGTCTGTTAATGGATCTGGTAGAGTGTGTTAGGCAAGACATATTCCTGACAGCCTATCATAATGCTCAATGGGTGTGGTTCTGGCCTCACTGAAATCAGTTTCAAAATCCCCAGTGACTGCAGTGAGGTCAGGATTTCATCCAATGCTTTCTATTGCTTTAGCATTAAAAATAAAAATTGTTCTTTATTAAACTGTTTTTGAGGTATTGTTTGGGAATAAAATGTTTCCATGTGTGAAATATGTCATGTAGTACTTAAGCGCCACGGTAAGCTTTCCATATAGTTATATTCTTGCTTTTGTTTTGAAGATGACCAATTTTTGTCCACTTCAAACTATGGCAGGGCAGAAATATGATTCAAATGCATTATTTTTTCTGTGTTCCCAAATCAATGAGATTGTTTAAGTCGAAAGTCTGGAGTCCTCATTTGAATGTCTAAACTGATGATTTTGGTGTTTCTCCAAGTTAGGAACAGGTAAATTACTTTTTTTGTATAAGTCACTACTTTTAATGTGCACAGTAACTTTCAAGAGCACTTTCATGAGGATACTTGGTAGGAGATTTCACAGTAAATGTTGGACACTGTCTAAAATAATCTCCTAATAGACCAATAGTTCCAACAGCAGGCACATTTAAGAGCCATAATGGTGGTACATATCAATGATCAGTGACCTAAGAAGGTTATAAATATACCATAACTGTCTGTTTTGTTAAAAATCTGCTTACTAAAGGGTGTCCAAGTACCACAGGCTGATGCAAAGAAGTTCATAAATATGAATTTATATGATGGATTGTGCCTATTTAGAATCAGCAGTTATCCCTTATTGTGTTGGCAATCTGTATTTTTGTACATATTCATAATAGTCACCCAGCTCAATTCCCTATGCACACCATGCTAAGTATATACTTCTAAATCTTTTAAGTTGCCCCCTTACATTTTCTAAAGTTTTGCTAGTTTTCCCTCCTTTGAAATGTTACAAATGCATTTCAGGAAATGCATGATATGATTTTTTTTTAACTTTAAAATAAGATTTTCCTTCTGATTTTGTTTAAATGCTGAAAAAATAATTAGTGATTAGAATAACCACACGGTGTAGATATAAATTTTGGACACCTACTTGCTGATTATTAAAAACATCCAGAATTTCTGGGACTACAAAACTGAGATAGATGCTTTACTACACATTACAGTAGTTCCAGTTGCTGGCATAAACTTTGTCATACTATTTCTGTTTCCAGTCCTTAATAAAACCTTGTGATATGATCATGTTACCTTGTCAGCTACTATATTTTTGTAAAGCTAATTTTTTCAAGCCTTCAAGAGTTGATTCAAATTGTTAAGCATCATTCTTGAATTTAAAATTTTATATAGAGCTGTGGAAAAAGAGAAGTGTCTCCAAAGCTAAAAATAATCAGACTAATCAGGAAAAACATGTAGATGTATAACATGTTTACAGTTTAGACTGAAGAAAATGGGAGAAGATGCATTTTTTAAGTAATTTGTATTTTACAGATGTTGCATTTGACAATAATTTGACACAGGGAAAAATCTTGCATTAGAAAGTGACAGAAAAAATGACCTCATGCATCTCCTCCATATGCAATTTCTATTAAACAAACCAAACTCTCTCACTACTACCATGGATTATATCACTTTATACTATAATGTACCCCACTGAGTGACATCAGAAAAAAGAGAACACCTACATTTTATGCGTTTGGAGATTTCTTCATATTGTTCCAGCAACAAAAAATTCTTCTTGTATACCTTTTTATACTAACATAAGCCAAAAGCACATCTGAAGACATCATCAGGCATGTCAGACTATTTATTTGGAAGTCCAATGCAGTCAAACAAACACTGCTGGCTCTGGCCTCAGTCTTTTATAGTAAACATTAAGGCTAGGGACAGACATTACATAAACTGGTATAAGTGATTGGAAACAGGTTTAAATCTGTAACAAAAGAGAAGATCAGGACACATAAACTTGTTTCAAAATCGCCGAGCCCAGTTTAAAATAAACCTGCATGGATTAATATCAGACTTAACTGATATAGGTTAAAGCAGTCTATTGAACTTCTGTCCAAGATCCTCTCTCAACTCAAGTTACTTCACCATCCCCCAGCATCCCAACATGTTTTGCAGCCCCCTCCCCACCAAACACCCTCCATCACAGGGGGGCCTGCTGGAACACAGCTCACACTCTGCTGCTCCAGCCCATTGTCTAGCTGGCCCCACTCCCGGGCTGTTACAGAGCCACCCACACAGCTCTGACCAGCCACAGCTCCCAGCTCCAGGCAGCACACAGACCACAGCAGGGGAGTGTAGGGGAAAGATGGGGGCCCAACAAGAAGCCTTCCCTCAGGGAAGTCTGCACAGCCTCAGCTTGGCCATGATGAAGTCTGGAGCCAGGGGTGGGTGGGGAGGGAAGTGTGGAAAGATCCAACACAGCAGGACCCTTAAGGGTCCCACTGACTCCCACTGAGTTTCCAGTTGGCTAAGCCAGGGCTGTGTGGACCCCAAGGGAAGCATTCATCTTCGTTCCTCTTGTGTCACCATGCCAACTCTGGGTTGCCTCCTGGCTGAGCTGGGGCTGTGCAGACCCTGAAGGAAGTGTTTATGTTGGCTCCTCACATCCCGCCATGCCTGCTCCAACCAGGAGCTGAGGGTGGGGAGAGGGGCTGTGGTCTGACAGAGCTGAAGTCTCAGTTCCTTTCCCTCTCTCCTTCTCAGCTCTGGCTCACCCCATGCCACCACTGGCCAGGACACCAGGCATGCCAGCACGCGTTTTGGTAGCCTTAATGCTGGGAGGGACTGCAGTAACAGCAGGGGCTTGGGGCATGTGCCCTATAGCCAGTCAAGGATGGTCTCAGCTCAGCTAGATTTGACTGCCCTCAGCAACCTCCAGCATGCTGGGAGATGTGCAGGAGTTCCCCCTGGCTTCTGGCCTTGGCCAATGCAAGCATCTATTTTCTCCTCAACCACTGAAGGTGAAATTTGTGTTCCATTCTGTCCTATCCAATCTATACAGTTTAGAGAAACTCAATTTGCCTTTGGGCTTTTGGACTATCTGTGTGAAGTCTTCCAAAAGTTAATGATACCCCAGGATTCCTCTAAGGAATTTCTGGAAGCCATTAGGTGAACCAGAGTCATCAGCTTACCTATAACTGCTCCATTTCCTCTACCCTCCCAAACAAGAGAAAGAGAAAGAACTAGCTAGGGAAACAGTTGCTTTTCCTCCCACTATATGATATGTCTTAAAATATTTCTATTTTGAGAAGACAGGATTTTCAAGACAGATATTTTTTAAATACTTGTGCGGTCATATCCGAGGTTACCGCTTGACAAAGAGAAGGAAATCTTTTAAGCTACTGTATACTCATGTGGAATTATAAGCAACATAATTTTATTTACACAATTTAACTCCTGCCGATGATTTCTGCATTGCTGCTCCCTTTGATTTAAAATAAACACAAAGTAAAGGTGCTAACCCAAAGCTATAAGAAAGGCACTTTTTATACTTAGATTTGCTCTGATTACGCCTCAGCTTTAAAGTATATAAATGTGATTTATTTCTTTATACAGGGGTACATTAAATAGCTAACATATCAGCTGGAAATATGGCCTTGGGTAGCATTACACACTTCATTGATGAAATGAAGCATCCTTCTGTTGCCTTCTAGTCATCCAATATGTGTCATTTTGACTAATCTTCCTTGATACAATAATTTATGGTACTCACCTAATGAAACCACTCTTTAGGCCAAAATCAGATGGAAGAACTAAGTACTACTCAGAGTCAATACTGGACTTCCTATTTTCTCAGAAAGAGCTGCAAGGGAGGTGACTTTAACTGAAATGCCAGCTCACAGCACCAGGACAAACTTAATCAGGCCAGTTAGGATGCTGACAAGTCAGGAGGCTTTAATAAAGTGAATCTTTGTATTAACTGTATCTATGCTTTCTCCTTTAATTTTTCAGGTCTCAGGCATTGTGAGTCTAGTAGACAAACTGTAGTGATCCTAAAAACTCACAGGGCCTTGTTTGATCATGCTTGAATCTCTAGTGAACAGTTCCTTGCAGCTTAGGAAATGAGCAATTTTATTTTAAGAGATGGGAGAAAAAAGATATGCCAACTGAAAAAAAAAAAGGAATTTCAAAGGAACAAAGGAAATGCGAGGATATTCTGTATAAAAAAATCTATGGCATGTATACAACTTTTTTCTTCAAAAATATGATATTAGTATTATTAGTATTTCATATTTTGTTCTGTTGTACCAAAGGGGTTTCAAATGTGTTTCAGTATGTATGTATCTTGATGCTACAATGGATTTTCATTAAATTGAACTTATAGGAGCTTATGATGACTGCCAACAAGGTATAAAGGGAGAATTAACTGAGGCCTTGCTGTCATTGCATTGCTTGAGCCAAGTATTCACTGGAGCTCACTCAGGAGAAAACAAATAATATATTGGAATGATTTTATCCTAGCTCATGAAGCAGAAATAAGTGCAGACATTGAATTTCAGGAAGCCTCAAAGAAAATATAGCAGAGAATAAGCTCTGTAGTAAAGTGTAACTTTCAGAAAAATTACTGTAGCAGAAGTGATGCACTTTAGAAATCAAGGCATGTTATAGTAGCAAGTTAGCATTAATAGACCCTAAGTAAAAGGCAAATGTTTGTACACACAGCAATTTAGGACACATACAAAATCTAAATGTGGATAAGGATTTGTTAAACAATAATCACAGTTGTTGAAAGTTATGCCAATTCACAACCACAGCAGAGACCATAATCTTTTTTATTTTTTTAAGCTTCCGAGACTAACTTGTAATCTCACTTATCTATAGGGGCAGAACAAATATGAATGGAATCCTAAATTAGCTGTGACCTAAAAATGAGAGTTGAGGAAACAAAATTGACAGTTACAAAAATAATAGAAATATCATTTAACATTACATTTTCAGTGCTTTGTAAGCTTTGTAAAGTTGCAAAACAAAGCAAAGTTCATGATGAATCATGAAGAGACACCAACTGGCAGCAGATCTAAAATGATATGCACAGTTATGTTGTTTAAAAAGCAAATAGAAAAATAAGGGGCCTGGCTGCTAAAATAAACAAACAAATCAATAGCATTAAGCAGGGCTGTGCGAAATTTTGATGGGTGTTTCATTTTGAAGCTGTTTTCATGTATTTTGTGCTCAAAACACCAAAATAAAAATAAAACAAAAGGCTTCAAAACAGCTTTGAAACAAAATGAGGGCACCCGAAATGTGAGCTCCATGGGGCTGGTAGAGCCAGTTGGAGTGCAATCTGGTGGCGGGAGGCAGGGGAGAGCCAGGGCGCTGCTCCGACTGACTCTGCCAGCCACACAAAAATCAGCCCGAGGCAGAGTGCAGCCACTACCCTGGCAATCCCCCACCCCCTGCCACCAGGCTGCACTCCAAGTAGTTCCACCAGTCCCATGGAGCTCAGCCTGGCAACAGGAGGCAGGGGAGAGCCACTGGCCAGGGCTGCACTCTGAGCGGCTCCACCACTGGCTTTTCTGCCACTTCCCACCACCAGGCTGAGCTCCATGGGGTTGGTGGAGTTGCTCAGAGTCCCGCCTAGCAGCAGGAGGCAAGGGAGAGCCAGGGCTTCATTCTGAGTGGCTCTGCCAGCCCCACAGAGCTCAACTTGCTGTCCCAGCACTCCTGGACTCCTCACAGGGGCATGGGTCCCCAGATCTACACACAGGATGACAAGAGGCTGTTGCTGCTGCCTGGAGCCAGCAGCAACACCAGTCTTCCCTGATCTCAGGTGGCAGCGGCAGCCTCCTGTCATCCTGAGCATAGATCCAGGGTCCCACAGCTTTGAGAAGAGTCTGGCACAACACCACAGCACTCCTGGGGGTGCATGCCACTAGATCTACATGCAGGATGCCGGCAAGTGACACAAATTTTGCATGTCAGCACCTTGAGGTACAGTTTCCAAGAAACCCCTGTACCTACCTCCTTGAAACTTAGCAGGCTTCATGCCCTAAGAAGAGGCTACCATCTCTGCAATGTTCATTTGAATCAGACAAGAAATGACAGTTATATATATTTTCATGATTTCCTATTATAGCCTATGGGTGAAATGTCAAAACGTGCTGAAACACCAAAACTGTTTCGATTAAACAAAACAGGAAAGTGCTTCAAAATGAAACAAAATATCAAAATGAAACACTGTCTCTTCAAAATGGTGAAACAGAAAACGAAATAAAATGGTGCTGTTTCACACAGCCCTAGCATTTAGATTAGACTCTGTCTAGTTACATATTAAACAAATCATTCAGTTTAAATATTCTATGGTGTTACTTAGTGGGATTTAAAAATGCTGATGTAAGCCTCTAGTGCTCAAACTGTCAGTTTAAGCTTCAGCCAACAAAATTTAGGGTAAATTTTACAAAGCTTTGCTTAGCTATGATAGATGTTAAACAACAGAACAATCTGACTAGACAAGTTGTATATTCCCCATCACTGAAGAAGTGTAAAAGCAGACTAGACCCTGTATAGGAGATAATTTTAGACTGAGTTCAGTCTAATCAAACTGAAAGAGGAATAGATTAGATGTCCAGACCTTTTTCTGTGCTGCAAGATTCTCATTTCAGGGTTAGAAATGAAGATCCAGAAGCACTGAATGAGATGCTTGATCTCTCCTCTCTCAGCAGCCTGGCTCTGGAGAATGCCTTTTTTTTTCTAACATCAGTTGGAGAGACCTCCCATCAAAGTGTTTCAGAGCTTGGTTGCAGGCCCGTTTCCAGAATCATCTGTTATTGCCTTATTGTCATGGTCCACTATAGCAACATTTCTCAACCCGTGGATCATGACTCAAAAGTGGGTCACAAGAATATTTCAGAAGGTTGTGAGCAAGTGCCAGAAGAAAAACACACAAAGCACAGGCTTCCCCTTGCAGGCTGGCAGCACTGGGGCATGGCCAGCATGCAGCCAGGCAGAGGCATGGGAGCAGCTGAATGAAGGTAACTGTATGGGGAGCAAGGGTTGGAGGGCCAGGGCTTGAGGACTGTTATTTGTGTGTGGAGGTGCAGGGGGTGTGGATGGGGGTACAGTGCCTGCCAACAGTGGGGGAACGTGGCTAGGTACCAAGGCTGTAGGAGGGCAGGGCAGGGCACTGTGTGTCAAGCACCAACAGGGCCAGGTGTGTTGGTTGGGACAAGTCATTGATCTTTGCAAATGGGTCTCAGTACAAAAAAGGTTGAGAACCACTGCACTATGGGACTTTGTATTTAAGCAGGGCCCACACTACTCTGCTACTAACTTTTCCCAGCCCCGTTATGCCTCTATTGCTAACCTTCCATGCCTTTGATATTACTGGATATTGAGAAGTGGAAAGAAGTCCTAAGATTGGTAGCAGCTCCGCAGTCAGCCTGATCAGCTGCATCAGACTCATTGACCTATTCTTTGTGTCCTTGCAGATTTCTGAGGGCTTTTTGGGGCCCCAGCTGTTAAATCCTATCTCTCCAGCCACTCCCACTTTGGTCATTGGCTTTAGGCCTGGCCTCAATGGCTGCCTCGACTTTTTAAGAGTTCCATCTCCAAATACTAAAGATCACCCCTTGGCTTGGGTGTGTCTTTTAGCCCATATGACAAGACAACAGGGGGCATACCCAAGTCCCCTACCTGCTGCAACCCAGTGCACAAGTCCAATCTAAACCAAAAAGTAAACCAAAACGTACAATCTATAGGCTTCACAAAAGAAATAGGAAGTAAAATAATTGTAAAATCAGCTGATTTTATTCATTGTATTTACTCATGGTAAAATCATCCCACAAGCCTTCCTTATCTGTCTAAGAGACTTCCTCTCCCAGTTCCCCTAGTTAGTTCCCCTAGCCACTACAACACATGTACACACCATACTCCTCTTCTCCTGTTTACTTTGGTATAGCTGCCATCTGGGTTTAAACAGGGACTCCCTGTTACAGACTTGTTCACACAATTATGATTGTGCTACTTACATGAAGATCTTTAAATAGATACAATCCTATTCAAATTCTACTAAATTCCTTCCCCACTCCCTTAAAAACAAGAGGCCTGACTTTTGTTACTTTACTTAGAATAATACTCTGGCAATGTAAAGGAGGCTTTTCTAATGTGTCATTAGTTCAACAGATAACAAGTAGATAGTTCAAAAGTTCTCTGTAGTTGCCACAGATCAGTTTTACAGGACAGAAACTTTCCCAATTATTCAACATCCTGATCTGGTTCCTTGAAGAGCATGCAGAATTTTCCTAATTTAAGTTCCTCTCCAAATCAGGTAATTTTATAACTTCAGTGAATATTTTTTTATCTTTTGCCATGACATTCTGATAAACTGTCTTCAAAGGCAAAATAAAACTATCCTTTCCTGTCAGAACCTTTTTATTCTCTGTTGGAAGGCAACTGTCACTCCCATTTTTCATGACTTCACTCTCAGCCTAGTCTCAGGTTAGGATTTTAAAGTGGAAAGGGAAAAAAAATAGCCATACAGAACATCTGTAAGGAACACACTGACAATGATAACCCTGAGTAAGAAAGTCACATATATTTAATGGATATTTAATTTTAATTTGAATTGCACAGTTTTTAGTGTTTAACTAATGTTTATGTCATACCTAACACAATTAAGCCTCAAGCCCAACTGGAGTTCTTGATACAACTTTTTTGATAGAACAGCCCAGGGGGGTAGATTCAGAGAGACCTAGATAAACTCGAGGATTGGACCAAAAGAAATCTCACGAAGTTCAGAAGGGACAAGTGCCAAGAAGGTTAACAGCACACTGGGCTGCATTAGTAGGAGTGTTGCAAGAAGACCAAGGAACATGATTCTTTCCCTCTATTTACACTGGTGAGACCACATCTAGAGTACTGTATCCAGTTCTGGGGGCCCCACCACAGAAAGTATGTGGACACATTGGAGAGAGTCCAATGGAAGGCAATGAAAATGATTAGAGGGCTGGGGAACATTATTTCTGGGGAGAGGCTGAGGAAACTGGGATTATTTAGTCTGCAAAAAACAAGACTGAGGTGAGATTTAATTACAACCTTCAACTACCTGAAGGGTGGTTACAAACAGGATGGAGCTAAACTGTTCTCAGCAATGGTAGGTAACAGAACAAGGAACAATGATTTCAAGTTCCAGAAAAGGAAGTTTAGGTTAGATAGTATGGAAAATGTTCTCAATAGGAGGGGAGTAAAGTACTGGAAAGGCAATCTAGAGGTGTTATGGAATTTTCATCCTGGGAGGTTTTTAAGATTCAGGTAGAGAAATCCTTGGCTGGGATGATCTAATGGGAGATGGTCCTGCTTCTAGCAGAGGGTTGGACTTAATGACCTCCTGAGGTCCCATCCAGCCCTAATGTTCTATAATTCCATGATTCTATATTTTTAAGAAATAAATGAACAGGTAGAACATCACAAGGTAGTAAGTTTCAGGCAATAATTTGGCTCTCCTGAAGGTCTGATTTGGCTCTCCTAAAGTTTTTTAGATGCAGAAAATCTAAAAGGGCAAGTTAATGCCTCATCCAATCTGGTAATAATATTGCAAGGAACTGGAAAATAGTTGGACAGCATTTTGAAATATATTTAGCAGCAGCAGTTACAGAAAAGTGAATATGAAGGAATCAATCTTTCCACATGATGTAGGAAATGTAGCATTAAACATTTCACATTTATTCTACTTTGAAGGAGAAATGCATAGTTGAATATGACAACAAATACCTCTTATCCCAGAACTAATGAAATGTGAATATTGCAACTTCCTTGGCTGTGAACAGATGTCATATCTTTCCTGGGATGATCCATTTTATTCCAGGACAAAGTGCAATGATAGAGACATACATGACCATTATCCTGGAATACATCCAAGAAAAAAAGTTAGTTTCTTGGAAAAGAGACAGGTTATTGCAAGATATTGCAAAATATGTGTGTACAATTACCCTAGATTTTCATTATTGAATTAACAGCAGAAATGTGGTGCTGCCTTCAGCTGCTTAGTAAACCCTGATTAGAAGGACAATGTGTACATGAAAAACCTAGGATATTTTTGGTCTAGGACAAGCACAGGTACAATTTATCGAGGGACAAATGCAACATCTGTTCCTAGCCTTTAGATCCAATGAACAGGAATGGGTAAACTATTGATCAGCAGGTGATGGAATGAAGGGGACATTGTAAAGTCTTCCCAGCACATAGTGATCTGACAGATACATTAATAAAAGGACAGAATAGTCAGTGGAATTACAGATAAGATGTTGAGGGAGAGGCGTTTTGTGTGAAATCATCTACTTTAAGCAAGATCTTATAGATAGCATTATAGTAGAAATGATTAAATAAACAGAAGTTAGGTACACATGAGGTGTGAAAGGGAAAGACTGCTAGTAAATAAGTTATGGGAAAACACACTGCAATGGTAGGAAATGTCCAGAGCTAAAATAAAAGCAAGGACAAGAATATTAAATAGAAGATTAGAAATAGAGAGTTGTCCCTGGTGGAATTCAGCTTTGATTTCTATGCTTTTCTCATGCCAGCATTGGATACCACTGTAATAAACTTATTATGAAAACCCAAGACAGAAAGCACTTCATTCTCAGTAAACCTTGCCTCTTAAGAATACAAGTCAGAGGAGTCATTTCTCACAGAAAGTGACAGAAAAATGATTGAGAATTGCCTATAAAAACTTATTCCATGCATTGCAGCTGGAAAAATCTGATCTTTCCCTTCCCTGCCCTAAAATTTGTAACAATAGAAGTTTACATTTAGAGACACTCTTTTACTTAGACTACAGACATTGAGAATTGGAGGACTGTCCCTCATTTAAGCTAGTTGGTGAGAAAGAGAAAGGGTTTTCAGAGATTGCCTTCAATTGGCACCATTGATTTTTACAGAGCATGGTGTGTGCACCAATGCATTCTTTGATGGCTGCTGAGTCCAATGCACAAGTGACAGCCCTGCCCACAGGTAGGGCACATCCACACACTAGCACTCCTTTTCCAATCATCACAGAGATTCCAAAGGATGCTAAGCCATCTCTGCAAGCATCCTGAAATCTGTGCAGTGGTCTGCCTCTCTTTCTAGACCCTTCACAAGCTTCAGAGTACAGCACATTCTTCAGGATCCTGAGATCCAGCATTTGCTTGACATGACCAAACCACCTGAGTCTTTTTTTACTAAACCATATTGCCATGAATGACATACCAGCATGATTTAATAATTCCACATTTGTCACTCTATCTTGCCATCTTATTTGAAGAATTTTAGACAGGTGTCTGATATGAAAGCTTTTTAGTCTTTTGACATGTTTGGCGTAGGTCATCCATGTTTCTGCGCCACAAAGAAGAGTAGATAAAACACATATCTCAGATATGTATTTTCACTGTCGTTGACAGTTTGTTACTGTTCCAGGCTCTGCCTTGCAAAAAACAAAAGTTCCTGGCTGCTTCACTGATTCTGCTAGCAAGCTCAGCATCAAGATCTACACTGCTGGTAAAAGTAGAACCAAGGTAGAAAAAGTAGTCAACAACAACCAGATCAGTACCATCTAGTGTGATATCTAGAACTGGTTCTGGAGAGCCTTGGTTCATGATAAACGTCTTCTTCAAACAATTCCCTACTGTTCCACAATACAGTTCATTATTTAGTTCTTATTAGCCATGTATGCCTGTGTTTATTGAACCCGGTGATCACTAAAAAACCAACTTAGTCAAACTGGATACTGAGGCTAATACAGCAAAACATTTCTCAGTTGGTATGGATCACCAGCTACTGTAAATTGTTTGACATCAAGCAGAAGGCAGGGCAGGGTGGCACATTTACTACTAATAACTCTCTCATTTAATACTGATAACTCAGAATTATTCAACACATTCAGTGCAAGGATCTCAAAGCACTTTACAAACAATGAGTTTCATAGAATCATAGAAAGTTAGGGTTGGATTTTCTTTCACCATTATAACCTATATTATAACCTAAATACCTATACCTAAAATGTCTCTTTGCTCTATAGGTTTACTGCCTTCTTCAAGTGACTTTTTCAATTTACCCAATGCTGCTAAGCAGACGTCATTTAAAAAGGGGATTTTGTGCCTGAAAACTTGTCTCGTTTTCCTTCCAGCTATATATATATTTGGTCTTATATAAAAAAAGTTATCACCAAAAAAACCTTGCTTATCACATATTCTCTGGACCAGGTGTGGCCAACCTGGGGCACAGGTGCCAGAAGTGTCATGGGCAGCCACTCTGTGTAGCAGGCAAGAAATCAGGGAGCAGGGAGCACAGGAAAAACAGACGAAAGAGCACCAGCAGATCAGGGAGAAGAAGAAGATTGGAGAGGCACTCAGGGAGGATATGGGGCTAATTTGTAACACACTTGTCAAAAAAGGTTCCCCCCACTACTCTGAACCATCACACCTACAACACTTCTCCAACCCTACTACATATTTTTAGCAAGTGCATAGTGGTGACTTCCAACAGTATGTGTTAATTTAGATGGCTCATGTGATTTTCTAGACCTTGTAAACTTCCAATAATCAGCTTGATTTCTAATAAACTAAATCAGTGACAAGCTAAACTTGAGGCTAACATGTATGCAATTTTCACATACTCTTGACCAGGGTAAGGCATAATACAGCACAGAATACATTTTATAGTCTTTGGAATATATCTTCAGGAGAAGATGGGGTAATCACTGGGGAGAAATGAGAACCCCAAATACTCATGTTATAATTAGCTATACAAAACATGTATAAGTAATACACTCTATAAGGAAGACATCTATAAGGAAGACCCTTCACTGAAAATGATCATAGAATCTCACCGATTCAGAGTGCTCACAAAGTTAGGACCCTATTACACATAAATTTTAGGTGGATCCAGGAGCTCTTAACCCCTGGAATGTCTCCACGTTAACACCCAAAACTAGTTTTAAGCATACTTTAGGCATCTTAAAGTTATGTCACTTAAGGACAGATTTATCTCCAATGAGTGTTACCCAAGTCATATTCCATTAATATGGGGCCATTCCCTACAGATGAGGTAGCCAATTTTCAGTCCTCCAGCATCCCAGAATGCAGTGCCCCCTCCCTCCTGTTATGTATGGGCAAAATTTGCACTCCCTGACCTGTAATGCTGGGGGGATGGGCTCCTGGCACCAGAAGCACTGGTCTTAGGGCCTGAACAGGTCTAAGGCAGGTGGGAGGGAACAGGATAGGGAAGTAGATCAGGTTGCCATGAGCTGGGGCTTCCTACCCAAGGCAGGGTCAGCAGCTCCCCCAAAAGCACCTCCCCTCACCACTCCCACCTTCCACCCACCCTGGGAAGTTTGGCCAGTACCCACACACCCCAATCCCAACTCGCAAATTATTAAAGCATGAAACCTTCTTTAATTTATTTCTTCTTTATTTCTTTTTTTTTCACTACTTTTTTTTTTCTTCAGTGACTGACTTATTTAATTTCATAACCCTTCTACTAACTGCATGTCCTTTCTACCTCACATTTCATTACCTGCCCACATCTCATTTGCTCTCCACCTCCCAGCTTCATGTTCCCACCCCACCCCAACACATCTCTCCAACACCCCAACCTAGAGGAGAGATAAAAATCTTTCCTAGATCACCAGCCTTGTAGCAGCTACTCACAGCTGTAACTCCTAGTCAGACTCCTGCTAGCCAGCCTTCTAGTAGCAAGCCACAGCTATACAGGTGGAGAATAGTCAGAGAATTTCTTTTTAGCTTTAAGCTGTGACTGCTTCAAACTTGAACTACCACTAGCACCAACCAACATTTGAGCAGCTTAAAATGCAATATATAACATGACCCTTAAGAACATGTTCTGAGAGCTTCCTGGTTGCTTGAATATTATTAGGCTTTGTAGGGCAAGGTGGTGCCTTAAAGACTGGTGCCACCCTGCCCTGCCTTCTGCTTGATTTTAAACTAAACAGTTAACTACTTCTCATTGTTAGTAGACACAGAAAACCAAAACATGAAATTATTCTGGTCTTATACCCTACTTCTTCAGTAAAAGAAAACTATTAATTTTTCCTGTTACTTTGTCAGTCATATAGACAATAGAAGCTGACTACTTATAATCCATTGTATACTGTTCTGAAAAAAGTGTCTAAAACTATTGATTGGGAATATTATTAATGGATTTAGCGGAACAGTCTTTTTAAAGTCTTCAGAATAGGTAGAAATAAAACAAAGATAAAACAACGAAATGTGTTTAAAGGTCTATGATTTCACATCCAATAGTTTTCCTTTGTATACGAAGCTAAAATTATTTCTTTTCCATTATGACAGAAGAATAATGAAGTTTCTGTCATAATGGATTATTGCTGAACTTATTTTAACATCTTCCCAATTACTAGGCATGTAAAAATTCAGGGTCAGTTTTCACATCAATACATTATATTCAAACAGGATAGGCATATGTGGAAACTCAAATAAACTGGTTTTGCAGCAATTTATTTATTTATTTTTTTACAGAACACATTGAGTAAATTGTGCATCTTCAAATCTAGACCTTAAAGTACATCCCTATCTCAAGTCGCTGAAACTGTGGTTCCAAATAATTTCTATACATATAATCTAATGGCAAAATTATATTCAGTAATATTTGTAAGAGGTAATAACTTCGCTATAAAGTTGCCTTAGTCAATATTGTAATGAAACAGGTAATATTCTCAAACCAGCCTTGCAGACTTTTCAGTATGCAAATAAACCATGAAATGACATTTGTTGTTTCCCACTTTTTAAAGAAAAATAGAAATATTTCTTATAGTCACATCTCAACCAATCTCCATTTAGTACATGAATGATTTAGTAAATTTAGTACATATGTGTTTGAAACTTATAAGTAGGAAAATACAATAAAGTATTCCATGAAGGTTTATTCATTTAAAAAATATATTTTTTCCTTCTCCTTTTCTTGTGTTTCTCCTTCTTCTTCACAGTTATTCTAGCTAATAAATATTTCCAGTCAAATATTTGCAAAATGCACACATTAAGTTTGGACACCTGAATATCCCTACCTAAATGACTTCCAGAATTAATAATAAACATGGAGAAATGTGAAGTGAGAATTTTTACCTTCTTCTATTCAATTTGAAAATTGGGATAACTTTAGTAAGGTGTATAGGTCATCCAATCAAGGAAAAATCAAACAACCAATATTACATCTCTTGGGTTATTAAAATCAACAGAATAAAGATGTTGAATTTCAATCATTTGCAATATACTGCTTCCAAAAGGTAAACAGACTGGCAATTTTTCACTGAAGGTCTTCACACCCACTTAAGGAAACATATTAAAACATTTTACAATGTTTTCTATTCAAATGTAGCAGGAAAAAACAGTAAATAAATTATTCATTCAAAAATTCTTCATCAAGCTCTAGTTAATATACAAACCTTGTCCCCTGTCCCCCCATCCCCCTATTGATTATATGCACTCTCTCCAGATGTGAGATACATTTATCAAAGCCATGCCTAGGGAGTGCCACTGAGCTGCAACTCTCTTCACACAGAAAATGTACATAAGTATTTTCCCAGCAGTACCTGGAAATGTAACCCTCTCCAGTTTGTATTTTGTGGTTGCCTTCCTAATTGAAGTTTTGTGTCCATTTTTTCGGATCACTCTTCATTCAGTGCCATTTAACATCAAAAGCTAGAAGATACTGGGCATCTACACATGCAGTTAGTACACAGAAATAAACTCTAGCACAGTTTGCACCAGTCAGTTGCTCCCAGATGCAGTATCTTCATACATGCCCACAACTGCAGCAGTTAGACTTGGGCTGGAGCAGACCTGGGCTGGCAGAGGGCTTGGGGGCTCAGCCCAGGTTCCACATGCTGGCACTGAGCAGCAGAGGGGATGGTTGTGGTAGGAGGGTGTTAAAGTGTGGGGCAACACAATAGGAGGCACCTGCATTTTTGCACCTTTATGCTCCAACCAGCCCCAGTCATTGGGCATGTCTACACAAGATACTTAATCCACAGTAGGCTAATGCTACTGTGCACTAGTGCACCACAGAAAAAGTGGTGCTAATGCACAGTAGAATGAGTCTATTGCATATTAAATACCCCAAAAAGGCCATGCACCTTTGCTACCATGTAGTAGCACTGGCTACTGCACACTTAGCTGGTACCTTATATTAGAGATACTAAATGCACAGTAGTGACAATGTATTAAAGCACATTTAGACACATCTTTCAGAAGAGTTAATGACTCCACCATAAGATAGTACTCTCCCCAACAGTACTCTGCTGTAAGAGTAAGGGTGCCCTGAATACCATAACTTGTGTTGACAGTGCCACTTCAATGCAGGGCTAATTAGACATCTTCACAGTAATGTGCACATGTAGATGCACCCATGGTGTAGCTACAGCTATACTATTTTTGAGTCACAAGGTATTTCTAATATTAAGAAGATTGACTTTACTTCTGATTCATATCTATAAGCACTCTATAGTACACAGCATGCAATGTGCAGATAAGAAAAGGGCTATTAATATTCTAGAGTTCTTTCTGTAAAGACATTAAATGAATGGATATTAATAACATTTTAATAAAAACTGACATTATTCTGCCCCATGACATTAATGCTTTGACATAATGGCTGTAATATCTTCTACACAATGTGATTAAATGATATTAAAAAAAGAAATAGACAAGTGAAGGCATTATGAATAAGAACCTGTATATAGTAAATCATGTCATCATAAAAGTAATAAAAATAGGGAAGTGTTACATAAAATGGCATAAAATGTAAAAATTGATCCTCTCATCTGCTAAATATTCTTCCCTTTACTATAAACTTTAGCTATGTTTTGGTGAATGCAAACATAGACAACAGATTTGCATATCCTACAAGTTCTTACAAATGTGTTTCATGAAACACATTCTCCTTTCTTTTACAAAATATCAGTTCCCAGTTTTATCGACGTCAACCAAGTTGTTTGCATATGAAGAGTTCCCCACATATTTCAGTCAAATAAGGATGCATGCATAGTAGTAATTTGTCATACTGTCAAATTATGAATGCCATTATTTCCTGGCTTATTTTTTAAATCCATGACTTTTGTTACATGGGCTGTATGAATGAGTGAGTAGGCAAGTGACTAAACGTTAGACAGTTATAAAGTCCATGAATCATAGGAAAGTAACTGTTAAGACTGCACAAGGGGTTACAGAGGTATATGATTATGTTGTTCAGTAATCACTCAGAGTCATGTGGTCTGACAGTTCTGCTTCATTTGTGTCCAAGTCCTAACTAGTCAACTTTGCATAATATGTACTGCTACACAATATAACAACAGGTTCCAAATGGTAGTGCCAAGGCCTCCTAAAAGGATAGTTTTCCCTTTCCCAGCCAACATAGCGATGACCTGGGAATAAGGCAGAATTCAAAATACTTATCAATCTATTAACCAAAATTAAGCAGAAATGCTCAGTTAGGCCCCCAGCAGACATTAATTTAAACATACAATGGGATCTGAGGGAATTTCACAGATCCCAGAAATTGTACCTCCTGCTACACCAGACATTTAAGATAAAATTCCACAAATTACATTGTACTCTGGAACCTTTAAAAATGCACTGTGCCGCCCAGTATCGTGTTTGGTCCCCTATTCTGGCTACATGACATAGCTTTAAAGTTCCTTTTATGCAGAGAGCTGTCAGACTCCCCCACCAAAAGCTTAAAGCCACACATTTAAATTACAGCATGATACAAACTATTAGATGTAAAACATCTCTGTTGCTGGTTTGTCATTTTTATCATGTAATAAATTCACTAAATGTGGAGCATGTTTTTCAAGTGATTAATACACTAATTACACAATAAATTTAACACCTGCCAAGATCTCTGCTGGTGTAAAGATCTGTGGTTCTCCCATGAGACATTAACCCTGTGTAAATTCTTTAGCTCTGATTGTACCCCATTTTGGCCTGCTATAGTGGTTGCTTGTCTGAGCAGTTACACAAAACAGCCATCTTGATTACCCTTATCTAACTATCTTATGATAGTTGAAGTAAAAGCTATATATTCCTTTGCAGTTTGTGTCTGTCTGGGATGACAGTCTCGTACAGGCATGAAGTTACTTCTTAGGACATTATTATTGTTTGCAATTATTGATTCCTGTTGCAAATTCACACAGTATAAGTGTGATAGTAGTGGCAATTTCTTTCACTTTGGCTCAGCACTGGTTACTATTTAACTCCTTGGGTTTCTCAACAGCCTTTAAGATTTGCACCACTTGTACACTGAATATTATTGAATAGCAACACTCTCAGGTGACCTGCTTGAGCAATTACAGTAGGCTTAAAATCCCCCCTAAATATTTCTCTTTTCCAAGGCATCCTCAGACCTCTTCTTGTCTGATGGGGTGATATGTTCCTATTGCCACAGTGTAGCTAGTGGGAACCCATCTCTGAAGGCAGCGACAGCACTCCCTGGTAGCTACACTAGCCTCATTCTACACTTCAGTTTATCCAGGTACTGCACTGCTTTTGCCAGATACACTTTGATGTAGAATTAATATAAATTTGGAAGGCTGCTCTCATACCATTCAAGTGACCCCTTAGGTGCTTCACCCCACTGTGCTCATCATTAAGGCACCTCAGTCTGGCCCAGTCTTTACATCTATATTTAAGCAGAGCATTTCTAGTCTTATTTGGCCTTCTCTCCAGCCCCAGGGCTCTCTCTAGCTTTAGATAACACTATAGAGCCAGGGTTCTCTGGCTCCCAATTACTGATCCTTAGACTGAGTACTCTGTCTCTCTCTGGCCCCCGAGTATCAGTCATCAGTTAGGGCTCTTAGTTACCACCCCTGTGCTCAGGTGTTTCTTTCATGGCTTGCACTTTTAAGTCGCCTAGACAAAACTGCTGCACCTTACCTAAGTTTTCACAGTGGCCTATTATAGAATCATGGGATCATAGAATCATAGAAAATGAGAGTTGGAAGGGACCTCGGGATGGCATCTAGTCCAACCCCCTGCTCAAAGCAAGACCATCCCCAACTAGGTCATTCCAGCCAGGGCTTTTTCAAGTCAGGCTGTAGGAGGGAAACAGCCACCATACAACAATTCAACTGCTCCCTCCTAAGGAGTCTCAGCCCCTAAAGGATTACTTTCCTTTAGGCATTGGTTTACAGCCTAACCCCACCCAAAGGTGCAATAAACCCAAATTAACTCAGTCACCAGTTAAATTAATCAAATTTTCTTAAGAAAAAGACTAAAGAACAGCCTATAACAGAGTAATATTAAGAAAGTGTCAAACAAACAGAAACATTAGAGAACAGACATGTATAAAACCACAATAACCTCAGTTCATCAAAGGTGGTGACTTGTCCTGCCACAGCTCTCTTCCCCTCAGAGTTGATACAGAGCTTGTGAGGATTTCTAAGCCTCTCTGCCCTGCCTTGTAATCAGCACCTCACTTATTCAGGGTAAAATGATATGTTACCAAATCCTCAATAGTAGGATGGGTGGATGGTCACTCAGGATCACATCTTCCTAAGGTAAGTATCCTTGATGAACAAATCTACACATCACTCAATCCACAGTAATGATAGTTTAGACTCACAACTAACTCCAATCAATCCAGGGCAGAAAATTTCACACTACACAACAACAGTCATGAAAAAACAACTCCTAAATTCACTCTTCACTCACTCTCGTCTGCCTCTCAGGTAACTTTTATACCACACACCTGTCAATTGCTATTACACCAAGCACAACCCTGTGTACACATGTCAACCACCCCTGTACATGGCACTTAATCCATCAGGTAACACTTGACCTAAGGTAGCTTTCCCGCCATGAGTCATGTGCACTATGCATGTTCCATGGGCATAAGTAGGCCAATGACATCTCTGAGGTGGAAAGTTGAGATGTTCTGAAAGTCTCATACCTCTAGTCAAAGTGTGCATACTCGGGAGGAACTTAAGGCCAGGAATCCATCTCCAACAAGACTTAAAAGCCTCCAAAGATGGGAATATCCCACCTGCCTAGGTAACTTGTTCCAATGCTTCACCACCCTCCTAGTGAGAAAGTTTTTCCTAATACCCAACCTAAGCTTCCCTTGCTGCAACCTGAAACCATTGCTCCTTGTTCTGTCATCTGCCACCACTGAGAACAATCTAGCTCCATTTTCTTTGCAACCACCCTTCAGGTAGCTAAATGCTGCTATCAAATCCCGTCTCTCTCCTCTTCTCCAAACTAAATGAACCCAGTTCCCTCATTCTCTCCTCCAAAGTCATGTGCCCCAGCTCCCAAGACATTTTCATTGCTCTCCGCTGTGGTCTCTCTAACTTGTCCATATCCGTTCTATAGTGGGGGGCCCAGACCTGAGCACATTACTTCAGATGTGGTCTCACCAGTGCAGAATAAAGTAGAATAATTATTTCCCTCAATCTGCTGGCAATGCTCCTACTAATGCAGCCTTCTTGGCTACAAGGGCACACTGCTGACTCATATCCATCTTATTGTCCACTGTATCCTCCAGATCCTTTTCTGCAGAGCTACTACTTAGTCAATCAGTCCCCAGGCTGGTAGTGCATGGGACTGTACCATCCTAAGTGCAGGATTTTGCACTTGTCTTTATTGAACCTCATGAGATTTCTTTTGGCCCAATCCTCCAAATAGTCTTGGGCACTCTGAATCTTAGCCTTACTCTCCAGTGTATCTACAACACCCCAACCCCCTCTCCCAGCTTGATGTCATCTGCAAACTTGCTGAGTGTGCAATTCCTCCCATCTTCCAGATTGTTAAAGAAGATATTGAACAAAACTGACCCAGGAACAGCCCCTGGGGCATTTCCCTTGATACCGGCTGGAAATCAGACATTGAGCAATTGATTATATTGCCATGTCCAAACTCAGCACCTTTCCCAGGCAACCTTTAGTGATTTCAGAGGGCAACTACTCTAAGCACCAAATAATCACCAGCGACCTCCAGATTCCTCTTTTAGACACCCCATGCATTGCATCAAACACAACAAACCATCAATAAAATAACCTCTTATCCCCCTATGGACTTACGCTTTCTTGACCAAACATCTCAGCAACATGCTCTATTTAAATCCCATGCCTGTCTCCATCCCTTTCAGTCATAAGGTTTCCCTTCCCTGCACTCCATGACTGTGGTTGAGGTTACACTTGACCTTACTATGATCTACCTGTAGAGACTGTATGTTAACTTTTCTCCAAAATATGCTATTTCCATTATGTGTAATTTATATTTCTGTTTTACTTTAGTTCAGCAGCTCTGATTCTTTTGAAAGATGCCCAGAGATTTTTTTTTTATGGCTTTTGGCTGTCCCTCCTCCACTTCAAAATGTCAGCCATGAAGAACTTATATCCTATATACCACCAACAATCAGTTATATTTTTGTGAGATCTCAGGTACAAAAACACAACCCAAATGGATGTCTGAGGAAACAGTGTCTCCCAAATAGAGTGTTGAATGCACCCCAAAATGTGCTCTCTTTGTTTCAGGTCATCTGCCAGAATGCCACTAACACAGCAAAGATTGAAAAATATTTGATATCATCAGCTATTCCTTAAAAGTATCCCTTTTTAGGTAAAGGAAGATATTTCCTTTTTATATTCATTTTATTTTTTTATCCATATCTCAGCAATAAGATCTTAACCTTTTGATTTTAACATTTTAGAGATGAGTGAATGTACTCACTCACTTGGTTCTCCAGTTTGCTCTGTGATTCTTTGCTTTACACTCCTTTTTTAGTCTCTGCCTTCAAGTGACAAAAACTTTCCAAGGAGGAGTGGATTGTTGGAAAATTGGATTGTTTCTGAACTCTTTTAACAATTTATCTAGCTCTTGGCAACATCTTTAAGCTCCTTCTCAACTATTCTGGTGACCTGTCCATCCATTTATCAAGACCAAGGGCTTTACATAACTTTAAACAGATAATGGCTCAATTTCAATTTCTGTTAAGTGCTTACTTACAGAATATTATATTAGGAGAGGGCTGGGAAGGCTGACAATCTTACTGAAATACATATTTTAAACATTGCAATAGCGAACACTGAAATAGTGGAAAAGGCTAATGTCAACAATAGAATTGGTTCAGAAGTAAGGTTTCCTGTCCTGAAAGTAAATATTGTGTAGTCAGTAAATATTTCCTATCCCTTGTCTGAATCAAAAGTGAAAATCTCAAAAATTTCTCAAGGTCAACTAGAATTTGGATTGGGTGAATCAAAACATTTAAATAACTTCACTAAATAATAATTTTGACCTTTTTATTTTATTTTACTCCCTGTTCCTTTAAATTAACATAAATTTCCAATGACAAAGTTGTTTTGAACAGAAAAATGGAACTTGTTTTCTATTTTGAGAATGTCACATGAAACATTTGAACAATTTGTAACATTTTTTCTACTTTTTCAAAACAAAAAATTCATTAAAATCTACCCTTCATATTGAAGAGTTTTGTTGCAATGAATTATTTTCTTAAAAAATTGTTTGCTGAAAAATTCTTAACCAGCTCTACTCACCAGCTGTTAATAGGAAGTACACACAGAGCAGCTCTGAAAATAAGCTCTTTTAACCTAAGAAACACATTTGTATATAAACATGAAATAATTTACAATATTGCAAAGCAGATCAGAACAATAGTTGTAATCCATTTGTCCCTGCTAACATAGAAAACATCCCTGTAACATTTTAGCTTGAATATCAGCAACATTACTGTAGATGTACTGGTTTTTCATTTGATTTGATGATATCTTCAATTTCCTTGATGCTTCTTTTAAGAGGATAGTGACTTACTGCCATTCTATCAGACTCAGTATAATTTATGTAATACTGTAATACAGAAATGCCTGCAGGTTCAATGTGCACCACTGAAAGTAAAACAAATTATATCCACAGTATCTCTTTTGACCAAAATGGAAGTTAAATCAATTATATTAGTGTCCAGCTGATAGAATTCAGTTTGGAATAACTTGTGTGGTTGTAATGAAGAAGCAATGCCTTCATTTGTCCTTATTGAAGCAAAGATTTACAAATACAAGAATACACCATAAAAATGGACACTGAACAAAGAAATTCAAATTCAGACCTATATTAACCTAAAGTGTCATATATCTCTTGTTTTTTTCTTGTTTTGTTATGAAATTTTAACATTTAAAATATTTTAATTTAAAGGTGTATTTTGTTCATGTTAGGGGGAAAAATGCCATGGCTATACAGTTATAGAAAAAAATGTCATGGGTATACTAAAAAAGAAAAGAAAAGAAAAAAACTTTGAAAGTATATTTAGAAGAAATAAAAAATATTACTAGTCCTTAACAGTGGTTATAACAAGTAAATTAAATGAGAGTGACATCATTTTAAGGTGGTCCAAGGTTTAACGAAATTCATTAAAGGAATCCTTTAAAACTTTGGCAAAGGCATCTTTCAAAAAGGGAGCTAATAGCTTACACATCATGAGGACTGTAATGAAAAGGGAAAAAAATATGTCAGTGCAAAAATCTAGGTAAAAGTCTTCTGGCATGACTGTGAAAAGAAACAGCACTATTCTTCTACAAAGCTGAATTAAATCTTTAGGGCTCAATTTTTTATGGTTCCAGGAAAGGAGCTGAGGTTGCCACAAGCCATGTGTAAGGAGCAGTATATACAGCTGCATCAAGAAAAGCAAGATTTGACCCTGATTTAACTAAAGCAATATTAAAAGGTGCAAGGAAACTCCCTTTGGTTTAACCCACACAACTGTAAGTTTACCTAAAATTACATAGGGTGTAAACAGCCATCACATTTCTCCCTTTTATCCTGGGATCCTACAGATACACATATCCATTGTCCTGTGACACCACAAGATAACGTGTTCTAGCCCTTTCTCCCAGGAAAATGCTGTGTCCCACTGTAAATTAATGATAAGTCATTCAAGTTAATTTCCATTCATTCCAGGGCCAAGAGTATCAGAGGGGTAGCAATGCAGTATGAAAGGGCTTCTTTTGTAAATGGCCGTGTCGCTTGTGTTTTGATCTGTGTTAAAACCAGACAATCAAGGACCCCCTCAAAAAAGATGTCTATTTACAGCCATACATTCAGACTTAAGCTACAGTGAAATAAACCATACTAAACTGAAATAATTTTGTCTCATACCAGGGTTTGCATTGGTTAAACTTGATTTAACTCAATTAGTTTAAATGAACTGGATGCACATTTCTGTGTCGGCAAATTCACAAATGCACAGTGCTTTCCCTTTCATAGGGCCTTGTTATGCAGTAAGCTTCAATGTCTCCTGGATCTCTTAATCCCGGACTGGCTGCACGTTTACATCTTTTAAGAGGCTTAAAGCACTTGTTATTCGCCTTAGAGTTTTGTCATTCCAGGGAAGGATTATCTCCAATCCACCCAATTTTGTTTCTATTCCATTACTGTGTGGCCACTTCCCACAGTTATTCTGCCCAAACTGAAGTCCTCCAGTATCCCAGGAACTTTGGTGAGGAGCAATGCTGGGAGCAGAGTGAGTGAGCGAGCTCCAGAATTGTGGTGATTGCCCAATCCTGCTCCATCCTTTCCCCCACAAGTGCAGGGAGCTGGGGATACCTTGCCCAGCCATGGTCAGCTCTGTTTCCCCTACCCTCTGCTCACTGATGCCCAGGAGACCTGGGCCGCCTGTGTCTGGGCAGGGTGTCCCTGGCTCCCTGCATGCATGGGGGAATGTGGGGAAAGGGATTGTGTCCCAGCTTGCAGCTGTCTGGGAGACCAGGGTTCTGCTCCAGCTGGGCAAGATGGCCTGGCTCCATGCACAGGTGGCAGAAATCAGAGAGAATTCCCATATCCATCAACCCTCTTTCCATGCTTGCCATAGCTCTGGAGCTCACTTGCTCTACCCACTGGGAGCAGCAAGCGATTCCTATTCCTAGTCCTGCCCCCTGGTCACTAAAAGCACTTATACACATACCTTTTCATTCTGCAACGTGCTGGAAATCTGACAGGTCAGAGCAAACCTGTCTCCTCTGCATGCAAACTGATGTGCACTGCACTGCATCACTTGCAGTTATATAAGCGGCAAAATGTACATAAGCACACAGAAAATGGTGGTGGCATGCTTTTGAACTAAAGCATCTTCAAAGTGTTTTAGTTCAAAAACACGCCACCGCCATTTTCTCAGTGCTGACACATGTCACTGCTTATACAACTGCACGCACTGCAGCACCGGATGTTTTTAAAAGCATCTAGCACTGCAGCATAAGCATGTGTACAAATGCTCTAAGCTTCTAGTGGCAAGTGACAACAGTGCAGGTGAAAGACAGAGCCTAGAGTCTCAGAACAAGGAGAAAGCAAGGAATAGAACAACCTACTGTTAACCTGTTAGCCTGTATTAGTAACAGTTTATGACAATCCCAAACAGCTCAGAAGCCTGCTCATCACTCTTTATATTCTATCCATTGCTGTTGCCTTCTCTAGTTCAAGGTGGCTTGAACAGGGAATTAATGGGGACTTGGAGGCACCATGCAGATATATTGTCCAAATCACACTTTAGCTCTTAGAATTGGGTGCTAAAAATTACTACCAAAAGTAGGCTCATACACAGAATTCTGATCTGTTAGTGTTAACCATTTGTGTGTTATAGAACAAAATAGTATGGGTGTGAAGCACATACTCATGAAAATAAACCTCAAATAAGTCAGCAATGCTGCCAATCACACAGTTCCCCTCTAAATACTTTCACTTGTTAAGAGTTATATAACTAAATATTACTAGCGCATTTAAAATTAGGTCATGTCTGTTCTTTATATTTTTGTAGAATTCTGAAGATTTTGTGCAACTTTACAATGGAAAAAAAAAATAGCGTTGTGCTTTTGCTGTGCCAAAAGGCTACTGCTCTATTGCTATGCTAACATATATTTTCCTTATAGTCCTGATGATGAGTGAAGCATTTGTTTCCATTTTTTGAAGGATGTTTTTGTCAGTCTTATAAAGAATTCCTTTAAACTTTGGACCACCTCAAATCTATATTGCTGCTTTAACATACCTATTATTTTCACTGGGCACTAAAAGTGCTCAGCAGTTTTCAGGAAGCACTTAGCAGTTGACAGTGTTAATCCATTGACTGTTTAAAACAAGCATCCAGCAATAAGTTGTTAAAATTCCATCCTTCCCTCCTTCCTGGTGATCCCTCTCTTCCTTAGCTTTATACCCACATACCCCTTCAGATTTCTCTGCTTAAAAAAATCCTAGGCAGATTCCTAAGGCATCCCTGATGATTCCTTTATTCCTCAGCTGTCCCCTCCATACCCCTCCACCAGATCTGATGCTGCTGCCACCTCCAAGTAGTGGCCTTGCCCTCCACCCTCCCCACCCCATCCTGCTTGTTGGAGGCAGCTGCAGCACAGGGTTGTGGTGGCATGGGGCTGGCCTCACCTACCTCCTGCTCCATTCCCTCCATCCTCACCATCATTCTTGACAAGCAATTCACTAGACGACAGCAGAAACAGTAGGAACAAAGAGGGGCGGTGAGGCCAGTACTATGCTGCCCCTGCCTCCAAGGAGCAGGGCTGGGATGAGGCCAGCACTGCTGACCTTGCCCCCGCCCACCCCCCATCCCCTCTGTCCCTGCCAACATGGCAGCGCTTCACCATGTGTGTCTGTCTATGTGGAGCACTCTGATTGGTTGTTTCAGTAAGCATTTTGACTGGCTGCTGAGATAACCAATCAGTGTGCTCCAAGAACATCTTTCTCTCTCTCTCTCTCTCTCTCTCTCTCTCTCTCTCACACACACACACACACACACACACCCACACACACACACACACACACGACAAAGCCCTTTATATATATAGCATTTATTTATAAATTTATTTATTTGTTTTAAAAAAACAGTACACTGTTGACTCATGTAAATCCCTGTACTGCAGCCTAGCCAGTCACTGCCCAGTCTGCATTTGTGCATGTAATTAGTCTGACCAAAGTGCAGAACTTTGCACTCGTCCCTGTTGAATCTCATACGATTGACTGTGGACCATTCTTCCAGTCTGTCTGGGTCATTCTGGATCCCTGCCCTGCCTCCAGAGTATTTGCTACTTCACCAACCGTAGTGTTGCCCATAAATTTGCTAAACACACACTAATTCCCATTTTCTGAATCATTAATGAAAACTTTGAACAATACCCAGAACAGACCCCTGGGGAATACCTCTTGATACTTCTTCCCAACTAGATATTGAGCCATTGGTGACTACTCCCTGAGCATGATGATCCAACCAGTTCTGTATACATACCTTACAGTACTTTCATATAAGAAAAGTTAGAAATCTAAATAATAGGGAGATGAAAAGAAAGATGGTTATCAAACTTGGCAGCAATGATTGGGACTAGTACCAGAAAAGTGGAAGTAAAATTAACAGGGTGTAATATAGACACTGGGAGCCACTGGCATATGAATGTTTTGTTATGACAATGACCATTCATGGAGATAAGCTTTGAGACCTTCAAGGTTATTACTAAAACAAAAAACCACAAACAAATAGTTACACATATTAAAGTTATGGTATGTTATAGAGGAAAAAGAATGGTTTGGTCAGATTTTGTCATACCAACTAGTTTGCCTGTCCTTAATGCACATATATGATATTTAATCAAGGAGAATTTAAATCAAGAGCAGGGAGATTTTCCATAAAAATGAACTAGAATGAAGTGTGTGGCATGCTCATTTGAGGAAAGAAAAGAAAACCCAAATAATTAGTTATCATTCATGAAAGCAATCACAGGCTGTTCCAAATTAGCACAAAAAGACTCTGCTCTGTAACTGTGATTATGATTCATTAAGGAAAATAGGGTAAATTTGTCCAATAAAAAGATGCTTTCAAGTGCGAGTCAGAAGCAACATTCAATAGAAGTCAATACTAATTTCAGAGGGGAGAGTTCAAAATATTCAATGAGAGTGAAGCTAATTTTGTACCAGCCCAGGTTAAATCTATTCTGTAAAAGATAGTATAACATTGGCAGTCCTCTTTACTTTTACTTGGCTGAAAACAGGACAATCGCAGGAAGGCTGATGAGGACACACAGCTTGTATTCCAGGTAACGCAGACAGCTTGTATTATTTAGAAATCAATGTCCACAATGTATTCCACGGGCACTAAATATTCAGCATTCCTAAATGCTGTGTGGAAAACTGTACTGAAACTAGATAGTTTAAAAACACTGCCTCTGGTGGATAAGACACTGGCACTGGCAAGGTCAGAAGCAGTGAAGATGTTTGTGACAAGAAAACTCAGTTGCAAGCAGTTGCTTTTGTTCCCCCACCTACTCTTCCAGCATGGGAAGGTTAATGCTTCACTTTCGACTCTCTGTTACACCTACTTCCCCTTAAAATGTGGAGTAATGCTACATGACACACCTGGTTTCTGAGTTTTTCCTTCCACTTCATCTACCATTGCATTATGTGGGAAGGGAATTATAACTAACTTCCTTTCAGGGGTCTTGGGAAGGTATCTAAAACATGCATCCAGCTATAGGATGGCTTTTCAATTCCTGCTTTAAATTAGCATGCTGCATCTCCTGTGATAATGGATGCTTGGTCATTAAGTCTTTAGGGTATGGGAGGGTTTTTTTACCAGGGAAAAAATGGCAGACTACTGTGGAGATTTTTCACTTTCCTGTAGGTGTCTAGAAATCTTGGGCAACTTAAATACAGAGTATTGCAACTTTAGCAAGTTAACATGCATTTGATGGGATACTTTTATTCAATTAACATCCCCACAGGTCAGCTGGCTGATCACTGATCAGATATTGGCCCTGGGTTTGGTATGAATGAAATTAACATATGCTTCCATGACTACTATACTAACTAGGAGCTCCTACAGATGTGTGGGGAGCCTGCTCCAATGTGCTGGAAATCGAGTGTGTCGGAGCATGGAAATTGATGTGCTCCAACAGCCTTCCATATCACATGTATCAACATCCCCATACATGCCTGTGCTGAAAAGATGGAAGTGGGGCACTTTGAAATAAAACACATTCAATGAGCTTTAGTTCAAAGTGCCTCACCACCGTTTCTTCAGTGTGGGGACAGGGATCACACCAATCAGGTGTGCTAATACAGGTGACACGTGGGTGCTTTTAACTACCGCAGCTTGCTAATTAAAGTGCCCAGATCCGCATCCCGGAGCATGTGTAAAACTACCCTATGTCCCTTTCATCTTACTCTTCTCCCCTCCAGCAAGCTATATTCTGGCATGTAATAATAACCACTTAACAGATCTAGGTTGCAGATGGAAAGACATTTCACCCTGATGTTTATAACAAATCATGGGCCATCGTTGCTAAGTGATGTCTTCGGTGGACCATCTTGAGAAAGTTGTTTTCCAGATTTTTACCAAATTAGCAAATGTAGCAATATCTGTAATCAAGAAGCTTTGTCTCATTATTGACTTCCTTAGAAAGTACACTTAAAGTCTGAAGACTGTTTTGCGGAAGTGGACCACAGGTATTTGTGATATAAGGGACACTTCCAAATAAAAACTTGGTATTTTATATTTATCAAACATTTTCCAGTCAGTGCTCAATCCAACAACTATGAAAGTCAATAGCAGTTCATTTTGATACTCTTGGAATTTATACTGAGTCTATTTGTGTAAATATATCTTCTTAAGACATGGTGTAGCCAGGGATGAAATTAACTTGCCTCAAACATCAGAAGTAAACTGACTCTACTGTGTAATACAGTTTAATTAAAAACATGAAGAAACTTGTCTTTACTTAGTTATTTTACCCCAGATTTTAAAAAGCTAAATGAAACACTTAGATCAACTTGGTTCAAGTTTATGCATTGTGTTTAAGCTGAATTTTGCTTGTGGGCGGGGATTGGAGGGGGGAAGAGGGGAGGGCCTGCATCTAGGATCCCTCAAAGTGAAGGCCACAAATAAATAACTTACAAATAATTATTTTGAAAAAAAAACATTAAAACCATACAGACTAAAATGCCCATGCTTACTCAAATCATCCCTGCATATCTATCTTTATATTCTGCATGTCCCAGTTCAGTTCATATCTCTCCAAACCCTCTGTTTAAACAGCCTTTCATATTTTCTAGCAATGTTTTTTTCTGAATCCAGGATAACAAAAAAAAATCTTGGCTCTCCAGATAAGTTTCATGGAAAAACTAATTTAGTTTTAAGAAACAGTCTATTCAAAAGCTGATCACGTGCCTAGAAAATGTGATCCAAAAGAGATTTAGTAGCAATGGATTGACTTGCTAATAAGTTTAGCCTCCAGGCTGAGCTGCTGATTGTTTCCAGGAATAGTTTTGATCAAATCCAGCAGGTGTATATATAAATTGCTGTGTAATCTGCTGTGCAGATGTCTCACATTTTCTTTCTGAACCTTCAAGGCATGTATGGATCACACCAGGGCAATGCAAAAGTGGACTATAAATTGTCAATTGCAGTGTTTGAGAAAGAGGTTGTTTCCTATGACAAATCAAAGAAGATACAGGATTCTTAAAAGAGCTATGGGAGAACTCTGCTGTCACGTAAGCCCAGTTGATTTCAGCATGGCTATAGTGGGGTGACTAAAGGCAGAATTTGTCATACGGTTTCTGAAATAGTCTGCTAAAGAGTGCAAAGCTACAACTTAAAAAGCTATTCTTCTGAATCCTGAAACATTTGAAGACTCAAAACCTTATGGCTACACTATAGCTTAACTCTAGGCAGCCATCTAGGAACACGAACATACAGTAATCTCCTATGTGTTCAGACAAAGCACAACCAGTTCGCACAGCAAAATCAAATGTGCCAACAACACCTCACCATGACTATGTATCAGTATCCTGACTAAGCCCCCAGCCCTAAGCCACCACACAGGCTACTGATCTCTGAAGGAGCAGGGGAAACTCCTTAATCATCTATTAATGCTTAATTTGAATTGAAATTTGATTCAAACTGTGATACAAATCAGTTAACATGGTTTAGAAAGTAGTGAACATGTCTACAAACAGCCTTAGTGTCCTACTGACAGAAAAGATGATTTTATGGCTGAGATACTGACTAGAGATTGAATGGCCTAGATTCTATTTCTAGGTTACCTATAGATTTTTTGGAAAAGGCCCAACAATTTTCTTCTTTCCCTCTTTGTAAAATGGGGATGAAAATGTTTTGTTTCTGTTGCCCTTTCTCTAAATTAGGCCAGGACTGAATAGAATACATGTGCATTGTTTGGTGGTCAGGAGTCAGGGAGCTGGAGCCTGCCTTTAGTGGCAAAGGCCAGCAGACTGGTAGGTTGGGTCTGTGTGGCAGAGAGGTTCCATGCCTACTTGCCCCAGGCCACAGTTCCCTGCCATACAGATCCCTTTCTCAAGTTTGTGGGCACAGGTCTTGATAGAAGCTGGCCCAGGTCTGTGCAGCAGAGAGACTCTGTTCCCCCTACTGCAGCAAGGAGCTGCAACTCAGGGCTGCAATGCTTTTCACTGCACCAGGAACTTTGGCCGGGGGAGAATAGGGAACACGGAATGGAGCCTCTCTGCTGTGTGGACATGGCCCAGTCCTCTGACCTGGCTCATGTGGACCAAAACTCAAGCACACAACTTAGGGGCCGGGGGGGTGGGGGAGAGCATTCACACAGAACAGAGGCTCTGTTCCTCTAGCCCCAATCCAGTTGCATAGGGAGGAGACAGAGCCTTTTCTGTCTCCTCTCTGTGACAGCCCAAGCACGGATGACTGGTGCTGCCTTGGTCGGGGGGGGGGGAAGAGGGGGCATGTGACCCCCTGCGACCAGTCCACCAACTGGGGGGGAGTCCCCCCCAGGCAATCCCATGATGGCCAATCACTGCGATCACTGCAGCCATTTCTGGGAGTGGCTGCAGCCACTTCTGGGAGCAAGCACCAGCCAATTGCTGCAGCCACTCTCAGAAGCAGCTGCAGCCACACCCAGGAGTGGCTGCAGCAATTGCAGTGATCGGCTGGTACTTGCAGAGGGATCACTGGTGCTTTTACATGCCCCTCCTGCCCATCACCTAAGCAGTGATTGTGGCCAGTCAGGGGGTGCACCAACATTCTCAGGGGGTGCACGTGCACCCTATGCACCCCCTACATATTGCCAAAGAGCCCAAAGGTGAAGCTGGGGCAATGTTCATGCGGAGCAGATGAGCACTGGCCAAGGTGAGCAAGCCATCCGGCAAAGGGGCCTTGGGAGGCTGGTGGAATGCGACCTACCTTCACTCAGGAAGGGATATGGTACAGACATTCAATAAAGCACTCTAACCTAAAGTGCTTTAGTCTGATACCACATCCATCCAGGGTTAACTTAGAGCATTTTTAAAGATCTATATGTTCTGTCTGTCTGTTCGGTTACAGCTTTAGGCATTTTCTCTGCACGTAATAAGCAATAAGTGTAATTTCTGTACTAGTCTTATGTGTCTTTACATAGATTAGCACAGAAAGGACATGGGCCTGTTTGGACCTTGCTAGTTCCTAATAATTCAAATAGTAACAATCTGCATCTTTTCTTTGCTTTGATAACCTATTGTAAAATTCAGGGTTGCAAACAAAAATATTTAAAAAGGGATGAAATATTAAATTGACAGAGTTTTTTTTAAGAGGGCAACAATCTACTTGACCCACTATAGTTATATTTTCCTTTTGTTGTGAAGTCTAACCTGGTAGGAATAATTGGTTTTTTATGCCATTTACTCAACTGAATGTCTTGTAGCTATGTGTTTCAGCTGTTTTTCAATACCTCTATTGATTTTGAAAGTTTGCCCGTTATTTTTACTTTTCTTACTATGCAAACAGTTGAATGTTAACCTTTAAAATTATTGATCCATTTCCATGAGGTGGAAAAAATTATTTTTTTTTCAACTTTCATATAAAATACACATCTGTGATCCATTTTCTCAATAGAGATTTAAAACAATTATTATAGTCAGAGTAACTTCTAACAAAATCTTGGTCAGATCTTACTTTCATTTGCAGTGATGTACATAAGTATTTATTGGACTAAACCAATAGAAGCTGAGAGTACTCAGCAATTCTCAGGACTGGGACAATAATCTTTTTGCACATAGTTAAATTAAACATAAGAAACAATATTATCTTGAGATGAGGCTTAAATCTGCAGTGTTTTGTCCTACAAAGCACTAGGAAATGGAAAGGGCTGACCACCAATATGAACTATGTATGGACCTAGATGCACCAGGCTGTATTTGGTTCCTGCTTCTGATGTGGGTTAAGGTTTGCATTTGATGGTAAATCTTTGCAGATTTGAGGATTTAGTGTGATTCCACCACTTTCCTAGTACTTGCAATTCTGACATCTAATGTTTGCAGTTCAAAGCTGCTTCCTACTCCTTTAAATACAAAATGCTTAAAAAGAAAAAAATATGTACTTAAATACACACATATATGCATACATTTACACAAAGTAGACATGTTGTAGGAACCCATACCCACCTGGATTGCATAGAAGAAGATCATGAGTGATCCAAATAAGTGGCTAATTAGAAGGACAATATGCAATCTAGAATCTTGCCTTCAAAATATCTGCAAACACCAGATGGCAGAATTGGAAGTACTAGGAAAGTAAACGACTCTGGAGTAAATCCACTTTGAGCAGGCATCTACACATGCATCCATTTAACAGCAAATTTGCCAGCAGCAGTCTGCTCCTGCCCCCTTCAGCCCTGCACCAGCCCTCTGCAACAGCCAGGGGGAACTGGAGGCTCTGGCTGGCAGGCATCTTTAAAATAAATTCCCACTCCCTAGCTACCTGCCTTCCTGGTCTGGAAAGCATGCAGAGCTTCTGTTGTCAGAGTGCATGCCCACAGTGCCATGGCTGCTCCACCCCCAGGCCCCAGCAGTGATACCCAGCACCCTGGGCTCCTAGTTGTTACCCTGGTTGCCCTGCTTCACTGATGTGGTGACTACTGCCTGGCTCAGGCTCACTGCACTGTCCCAGGTCCCCTGCCACCATGCTGCTGTCACCCAGACCCCATGCTCTTGACCAGACCCCAGCAGGGACAGCAACAACACATGCCTGAATGCCAACAATGGTGTCATGTGGGCCCACACAGGCAGCCAGGACTGGAGACTGTACATAGATCACTTGGACAGCTGTCCCCAGACACCAGCCCTACTGTGCACCCCCAGCACCATGCTCACTATGGACAGTTCTCAAAAAAACACTTTATTCCCCTTCACAAACACCCCCCACCCATTTCCTCCCACACAACAAATCCCATTTCCCCTTTCTCCCAAACCACTGGGATGTGGAGCTGGTGGTGCCCCTGCCTTCCCCCCAAGGGGCTTCTCTGGAGAAGTGCCCCAGGGCCAGCTCCCCCATGGTATGCCTGTGCCCTGAGTATGGCCATACTGAGAGTGTCCCAGACATGCCACGAGGAGCTGTGTGCATGGATCAAGGGGTGCCCAACCCAGTATGCCCTGCTGCAACTGATTGTCATGGAGTCCCAGGTTCACCTGAAAACCTGGCATGGGACCATGAGCTTTGATAGTGTGGAGAACAAGCCCACACTGCCCCACAAACTTTGCCTTCACCCAGAGGTCTATCTGTGGCTGCACTATATGTCCCTGCCCACCATAGCTGAGGATGACATTGCCACTAGCATTGATGCATTCCTCCACATGTGAGATTCCCATGCTTGCCTAGCTGAGGAGGTATATGCTGATCAACAAAAAAATTGCACTGTTTCCCACCTCCATGCATGCTGTGGGGAAGGGAAACTAGTGCCAGTTTAGTGCAGCCAGGTTGGGTGAGGAGGAGGGGTAGGGAAAGGGGCAGGGGCAGGGGCAAGGGAGGGGACAGAGGCAGAAAGCCTCTCCCAGTATGAGGCTTATCAGGTGGATGTGGCAGGTGTGCCCAGTTGCCCAGGTCAGTTCCTGCTGGCAGTGAGGATGTGTGGCTAACAGCAGTGAAGGGGCATAATGACTGACTGCCCAGGCAGAGGCCCCTTCTGGGGAGGACCTGGATCTGCAGAGGTCCAATAGTGGGCAGGGCTGTGCACCCATTGCCGGTGTGGCAGGCACTGATCTGGGCTCCCAGAACTGTTCGACCAGGCCACAGTGGGGAGTATGGTGGGATGGGCTCCAGAATAGTGAGACACCTGTTTCCAGACTCTTGCTTTAGGTAGCCAATATTGCCAGAATTGCTAAAGAGAATTTGAAACCAAACCGTAACTCTGATTTGCCCTCAAATGTGAATCTATCCCTATTTTAAGGATGACCTCAGTACCACCTGTCACATATAACTACATAAATCATTATATCACATTGATTAACCTTTTTTCATTATTTTGTCCTCTGCAGGTCTCTTAGAAAGGACAACAACATAACACCTGAGCTTCAGTGGAGCCAAACCTATTTATATCAACACTGGATGTGGACAATGCTGCAGCACAGATGATGCTATATGTTAATTTTAGATATTCGTTCTATTGCATTTTTATTTCATGTATCTTAATACAAGATGCTTAATTTTCTTTTTTTTAATGGTAGTGTAATGTGCACTGACAGCGTGGTATTATCTTGACAGTGCAATATAATCTCTAAAACCTTGCACTGAAAGGCATCATCTCGATGTATTATCAGATTTCCAGACTTTGGTTGACATCCTTCCTTTAACCATTGTCTTGACATAGTAATGTCTTCTAATACTCTATCATTGAAATAATTTTTCTATCAGTTTGACATGGCTTTGTCTCCATTGACTTATGCTGACATTTAAAGTGAATGGAGAATTAGCATTACCATTTTGAAAAGATATATGTCACAATATAAGTCCACTTTAATTACTGCCTTCAATTTTTTAATTGTTACTTTTTTTTGTGAGAGCTTGTTATGAAAAATCCTTTGTAAAATCAGACCTACATTTCATTTCTTCATATAAAAATGGATTTATATATTGAAATGAGTTTATTTTAAAATAAAAACAGAATATATAAAAAAATTGCTTTTATAATAATAAGGATAAGTAAACTAGTTTGCATAAGGGGAGATTATGCTTAGGGGCAATCAACATGGGTTCATTAGAGGCAGGTCCTGTCAGACCAACCTGGTGACCTTCTATGACCAGATCACAAAATCCTTAGATGCTGGTGTAGCCATTGACATAGCCTTTCTGGACATTAGGAAGGCTGTCAACACTGTCTGTCACCCCATTCTCATTAAAAAATCTAGGGGACTGTGGCATCGACACCTACACAGTCAAATGGGTCACTAGTTGGCTGGAGGGCTGCATCCAGAGAGTGGTGGTGGTTGGATCATTTTTGACTTGGAGGGATGTGAGTAGTGAGGTTCCCCAGGGCTCAGTCCTTGGGCCTGCACTGTTCAACATCTTCATCAGCAACTTGGACGGGGGTGTAAAAAGCACTCTGTTCAAATTTGTAGACAACACTAACAATACTAAGATGTGGGGAAAAGTGGGCATGCTAGAAGGGAGAAATAGGCTGTAATTGGACCTTGACAGATTACAGTGGAGGGCGGATGAGAACAGGATGGGTTTCAACATTCGCAAGTGCAAGGTACTGCACCTGGAGAGGAAGAACCAGCAGCATACCTACAGGCTGGGGAACTCCCTTCTCATCAGCACAGAGGCAGAAAAGGATCTTGTTGTTATTATTGATATCAAAATGAACTTGGGCCGACAGTGTAGGGAAGCATCCAGGAAGGCCAACTGTACCTTGTCGTGCATCTGCAGATGCATCTCAAGCAGGTCCAAGGAGGTGATCTTCCCTCTCTATGCAACATTGGTCAGGCCACAGTTGGAGAACTGCATCCAGTTCTGGGTGCCGCACTTCAGGAGGGATGTGGACAACATGGAGAGGGTCCAGAGGAAGGCCACTTGCATGATTAGGAGTCAGCAGGGCAGGCCCTATGACGAGAGGTTAAGGGACCTGAACCTGTTCAGCCTCCACAAGAGAAGGCTGAGGGGATCTAGTGGCTGTTTACAAACTAATCAGAGGGGACCAACAGGCATTGGGGGTGTCCCTGTTCCCCGGAGCAGTCCCAGGAGGGACAAGAAATAATGGTCACAAGCTGGCGGAGGGTAGATTCAGGCTAGATATCAGGAGGCGCTACTTCACTGTCAGGGTGGCTAGGATCTGGAACCAACTTCCAAGAGAAGTGGTGCTGGCTCCTCCCCTGGGGGTCTTTAAGAGGAGGTTGCATGAACACCTCACCGGGGGTCATTTGACCCCAGTACTCTTTCCTGCCATGGCAAGGGGTTGGACTTGGACTTGATGATCTGCTCAGGTTCCTTCCAACCCTACCAATTATGAAACTATGAAGATAAAAATCAACCTGATCCTTCAATACAGACTATTCCAAATGTTCTTTTACTTTTCAAAACTAAAATTGCATGTATCTATGTATACACACAGATATATAAACGTGTATGTACATACATACTTATACACATACATAACAATGGCAGTAATTTTTATGCAAATTATCAACTTTTCTGTATCTTGGATAAATGCCAATATTTTTATTCAAATTATAAAAAGATGCTAACATACAACAGGAAAGCTTGTTGTGGTATTTTCAATTTATCCAGAAACATGATGTTTAGAATTCTAGCGGAAACTGGTCTTGAGAAATGTTAAGTCCAGTTGTATGGACTCTAAGGGTTTGGATGTTCAAATATGTATCCAGATGTTTGGACATGTACCTCTAAATCAAATCATTTTGAGTTTCAGTCTGAGATTCAGTTATTAAGATTCACATGATTACCACTTTCCTGTCACCGCTTTTTTATTCAGTTGATTTTTAAAAATTATTATTGATAAATTATTTTAAGGAATAAGGCACTACCTTCATGATATCATATCGTCAATGATACCAAAACCTGGGGTAAAGCATAAACACCTGAGGGAAATTCAGGCTGACCTTGACAGGCTCAGAAAATGGGTGGATGAGAATCTGATGGTATTTAACACCAAAAAAATGCAAGATTCTTCACCTTGGGAGGAAAAATCTGCAACATCCCTATAGGCTCGGCAGTGCTACACTGGCTAGCACTATGGCTGAAAGGATTTGGGGGTCATGATTGACCACAAGATGAACATGAGCCTGCTATGCAATGCTGCAGCTAGTAAAGCAAGCAAAATGCTGGCTTGCTTCCATAGATGCTTAGCAAGCAAATCCCAGGACATTATTCTCCAATTGTACCTTGGTGAGGCCACAACTGGAGTACTGCATCCAGTTTTCGGCTCCACAATTCAAAAAAGATGTGGAGAAGCTTGAGAGAGTCCAGAGAAGAGCCATGCACATGATCAGAGGTCAGGAACACAGACCTTATGTCAACAGGCTGAGAGCTATGGGACTCTTCAGCCTGGAAAAGCGCAGGTTCAGGGGTGATCTGATGGCTTAGGTTCAGGGATGATATGTTTATCAGGGGTGTTCACCAGTATCTGGAGGAATGTTTATTCACCAGAGCTCCCCAAGGGATGACAAGGTTGAGCAGTTATAAACTCTTGCAAGACTGTTTCAGGCTGGACATAAGAAAGAATTTTTTTACTGTCTGAGTACCCAAGGTCACATGCTTACAGTGGCTGAGGCCAGAAGAGGTGCTAAAACATGCCTGTCTGGCACATAGCCAGTGTGGACCGTGTGTTTGCTTCCTCTTCCTGCTGCCCCCCAGTTCTCTGGCATTTGCAGGCCAGTATCACAGCAGCAGGATACTACAGGTTTGTTCTTCACTTCCTTCTCCCATTTGCAGGTGCCTCTGTGATTTGTAGTTCAGTCTCAGCCAGCAGTAAGTTCCCCTAAGTTTAGCAACAGGGCAGCTCAGCACTTAGGGAAAGGTGGGTTTAACCCCTCCCCTTGGCCCCAGACCCTAGCTGGGGTTTTCCTAGTGGAGGCAGCCCCTGCCTCCTCCCCTTGCCCCCCAACCTTTCTCTGCTGGAGCAGGCAGCACAGCCCAGCCCAGCCTAGGGCTGGAAAGCATGCTGGAATTCTGGGGGATTATGATTTAACTTGAATCAGGAAGGAGTCTGGAACAGAAGTTTCATAAACCAGTTTGACCCAAATCAGTTAAGTTCATAGGCAGAGGGAGAAAAAATTATTTGTGGGGGCTGAGTGTATGCATGCATACATGTGCATGCCCCCCAGCAGGTAAGTCTGTGGGAAAGGGGCAGGAGGAGGGGATAGGGCCATGGGGGGGAAGGGAGTGGGAGTGGGAGTGGGGTTGGGGCTGTGGCAAGCCCTGCACAGCCAGGGTGGGGCACAGGACACAGCTGTGAATGGCTCATATGGGGAGGTGCCTGGTGGGGGGGTGTGCCAGATGTAGCGGGGTCAAGCTGCCACCACTGCATGCACACTGAGAGGCATGGGGAGCATGTGCCCAGGATCTGCACAGGGGAGGGTGAGCTTCTGCTGTGGGCTGGGGTCAGGACTGTGCTGGTCTCTTCCCAGAAAGCTGGGCCACTTGGCACTTGGGGTGGGCAGCAGCAGTGCTGGGAGGGGAGGTGGGGGGATCTATGGTAAATTTGGGGGGGCTGCAGCCCCCCCCATAGCCTTGCTTCTAGCGCTACCACCACCTGCCCTGAATGCAGTGCAGCCCGACCCCACCCCCTGCTGGGAAGAGCCCAGTGCCACCACAGCCCACAGCAGGAGTCTGTCCCACCCCATGCAGATTCAGGGCACATGCCCCCCAGGGCCTCCTGGGGTGCTCTTAGCAGCAGGATCTATGCCCCCGAGATGAGACACTTGAGGCTCAATCCTGCACTCTGCCTTGGCTGTGCAAGGCCTGCCTCAGCCTCAGCCCCAGTCCTACTCCCTCTCTCACTCCTTTGTGTGCTCCCATTCTCACCCAACCCTACCCCACCCCTGCTGCAGCCTCTGAAAACCCACAGCTGGGCTGCTTGCAGCCCTACCACTGCTCTGTGTTTGGGAGGATTAAGACTGTTATTCCCTCACTCCTGCTACCTATGGTTAACTCTGATACTACATTCAACCAGGTTTATCTTAAATCAGTTTCAACCATTTTGAAACTGGTTTATGTGCACTGAACTTCTGTTTTGTTAGAGGTTTAAACCAGTTTCTAATCACTTAAACCAGTTTATGTGTAATTTCTGTTCCTATAGTATTAGCCAATACAATAGGAACATAAGAAAGGTCAATATGTGACCCTATAATATATTATGTGAGTTTTTTTTCTAGTAAAGATAGGAAAGAACTAATATTGTTATAAAAAAGACAGGTAAGAATTCATCTGGAATACATTTCTGGCTATTCATATTCAAGGAAAATGACTTCATACTTTAAAAACAGGCAAAGAAAGATTACTAGGATGATCAGAGGATTGAAACTCCTATGTTAAGTGAAGACAATAAAATAATTTGGCTTTCTTAGCAAAATGCAGACTAAAGGGGATGTAACTGCTAAGTACATCAAAGGGGCAAACACCAAGATGGAGGAAGATTCTTTTAAGCTAAAGGACAATACCGATACAGGAACATATAGCTATGAATTGGCCATAAATAAATTTAGGCTGGAAAAGAGAAGATTTTGAAGCATCTGAAGAGTGAAAAAGCCTTCAAAGAGTGGAGACAAGCAACTCAGTCAGCTACAATGGGGTCCGATACATTTCTGAAAGTGAATACATAATGGAATTCTCCTCAATAGTAGGAGAATGGCCTCAGTGACCAGGACACAACTCAGTCCTATGTTCCCGAATTCTGTATCTGAAAAAGGTTGCAGAGCTCCTGTTCTGCACACTTCAAAATGTTTTTGATACGAGTATTTCTTTGGAATTTGGGGATGGTTCTCATGTATCTGAAAATGATTCTGAGTTGTTCCAACATTACTAAAGATATAGCATTGGGTTTTTGGTGAAAGGCAATTGTTAGCATTGAGAAAAGTGACATACATAAACAGAGGGAAAGAGAGTGAATGTGCACTTGATACATTTGTAGATCTCTTGGATCTCATGGATCCTACAAGTTTCATCTATGCTCAAGGGAACTGCTTAAATGATTTCAAGCTACTTTGATGCACGAGAAAATAGTCTGAAACAAGCTTCCCTTCATATTTAGGCTATGATACAAGCCTTAACAAAAAGAAGTTTGATTTACACGTACAATAATGTGCAGATGACTTGTATTTTGTGCTTTCACCTGTTGATAAGAGACACAGTGCTTTTTCCAAACCATGAAGAAATCCAGAGATGGCTGTAAAAAATTTATATTGACTCTGATGATGTGATGCTACAGTTAGCAGAGCAAACAATACACTGGCATGTGCCAACTGATGCATCTCAAGCAAAACTAAGGAAGTTATTCTCCCACTCCACTCAGCATTGGTGAGGTTGCAGCTGGAGTACTGTATCCAGTTCTGGGCACCACACTTCAAGAAGGATGTGGAGAAACTTGAGAGAGTCCAGAGAAGAGCTGCTCATATGATTAGAGGCCTGAAGAGCAAGCCATATGAGGAAAAGCTGACAGATTTTGGGACTGTTTAGCCTAGAAAAGAGAAGACTTTGTGGGGATTTAGTGGTAGCTTATAAATATATCATGTGTAATCACCAGGGGGTAGGCAAACAATTGTTCACCAGAGCGCTGCAGGGGAAAACCAGGAGCAATGGTCAGACTGGATATAAGGAAAAACTTCTTCATGGTTTGTGTGACCAGACTCTGTAATAGATTCCCAGCAGAAGTGCTGCAGGCACTTACTCTCAGATCTTCAAAAGGAGACTGAATGCACACCGTGCTGGGGTTATTTGACCCCCCGGGATTTTTTCCTGCCCAGAGCAGGGGGCTGGACCTGAAGATCTCACAAGGTCCCCTCCAACCTTAAACTTCTTTGAACCTGTTAACCAGCAAAGCTAAAGTGACAGTTGCTGAAATCTGAATACAGGTAACTCCTGCTTAAAGTGCTTTTGGTTAGCACTATTTTGCTATAGCACTTATTTAAAATTCATACCCAATTTCACTGAGCACTCAGTCAGTTTTGCTATAGTACTCAGTAGAATCAGAAAGAAGGTGGGGTGCCAGTGCTCAGGGCCATGCCGGTAAGGGTGCATGCACAGGGCAGGGCAGCAGGAGCATCAGTGCCATGCTGGCAGGGGCCTACACCCAAACCAGGGTGGCAGGAGTGCCAGTGCCCAAGCTGGAACACAGGGCTGGAGCAGCCAGCCAGTGGGCAGACAAGGGGGTGGGGAGAAGCAGTAGTGGTAAGAAGCAATGAGTTGGGGGTGAGGAGTGTGAGTGCGGGGCCTACACCAGTGCTTGAGATGGCAGAGGCCCAGGGTGGGCAGCTGGAGTGGGTCCAGGCTGGCACATAGGGCTAGAGAGATGGTGGTGGTGAGAAGCAGCAGTAACCAATTATTTCTATTTACATTCATTCCTATGGGGAAATGAGTTTCGCTTAGCACAGTTCCGCTTAATGCTTGGTTTTTTTTCTGGAACCAGTTCAGAGTGTTAAACTGGGACTACCTGTACTTGTTTTCTTTGTCCTAAGAAACATATACAGTAGAGTGTGTCTAGAAATTATAAATAGCATTTTAAACAGATAAGCCACAAAACCAAAAATGAAATATTTAAATGCATACATTATGGCCTGCATCACTATGTGCTTTGAAAACAATATTCAAGTCTCCTTGAACCTCGATGGAACTGCTGGAAGTAGCACTAGAACTTTAAAATGAAGTGAGCTGAAATATCAGGTTAAAGTTGATTTAGTACATATTGGACTACTTGAACTATTATTGAACATAACAAAATGACAGTATGTTATATATCATTGAAAAAGAGCTGTCAAAAAGGCAATTTCTCAAAAAAGTATGCCCAAAGCACTTGTCATATTTTGAATCATAGGTTTTCCTGCTTTCTTCATTTCAGGGCCTCATCTCCAAAGCTTATAGTTAATTTTCATCAAACATTCATTAACTGTATAATTAGACACATGAAAAGGATCATTTCACTAAAAATATTTAAATCGTAAGTAAAATCCCAGATGACTGGGAAAGGACAAATATAGTGCTCATCTTTAAGAAAGGGAAGGAGGAGGATCCAGGGAACTACAGACCTATCAGCCTCACCTCAGTCCCTGGAAAAATCATGGAGCAGATCCTCAAAGAATCCATTTCTAAACACCTGGAGGTGAAGAAACTGATTAGTAACAGTCAGCCTGGATTCATCAAGGGCAAATCATGCCTGAACAACCCCACTGCCTTCTATGATAAGATGACTGGTTCTGTGGATGCATAGGAGACAGCAGTGGAAATGATATAATTTTACTTTAGCAAGGCTTTTCATATGGTCTTCCACAATATTTTCACAAGCAAGCTCACAAAATATGGGTTAAATGAATGGACTGTAAGGTGAATAGAAAAATACCTGGATAGTTAGGCTCAGAGGGTACTAGTCAATGACTCAATATCTAGTTGGCAGTTGGCAGCCAGTTTCAAGTGGAGTACCCCAAAGATTGATCCTGGGGCTGGTTGGGTTTAATATTTTCATCAGCAACCTGGAAGCTTGGATAGAGTACACCCTGAACCACTTTGTGGATTACACCAAGCTGGGGGCAGGACTAGATACGCTGGAGGGTAGGCCTTGGATTCAGAGAAACCTCAACAAATTAGAGGAATTGATGAAGAGAAATCTCGTGAGGTTCAATAAGAACAAGTGCAAAGTCTTGGACCTAGAATGGAACAATCTTATGTACCAATACAGGCTAGGGATTGACTGGTTAAGCAGCATCTTTGCAGAAAAGGACATGGGTGTTATAGTGGACAGTAAGCTGAACATGAGCAACAGTGTGCCTCTGTTGCTATGAAGGTTAATGGCATACTGGGCTGCATTATTAGGAGCATTACCAGCAGATCAAGGGAAGTGATTATTCCCCTCTATTCAGCACTGATGAGGCCACATCTGGAGTACTGTATCCAGTTTTTGGCCCTCCACTTCAGAAAGGATGTTGATAAATTTGAGAGGCCACCAGTGGGCAACAAAAATGGTTAGGGGCCTTGGCACATGACTTACAAGAAGAGGCTGAGGGAACTGGGTTTATTTAATCTGCAGAAGAGAAGACTGAAGAGAGATTTAATAGCAGCCTACAACTACCTGAAGGGAGGTTCCAAAGAGAATGGATCTGAACTGTTCTCAGTGGTGACAGATGACAGAACAAGGAGCAATGGTCTCAAGTTCCAGCAAGGGTAGTTTAGGTTAGATATTAGTACAAATTTTCTCAGTAGAAGGGTAGTAAATCACTGGAACAGGTTACCTAGAAAGGTTCTAGAATCTGTATCCTTGGAGGTTTTTAAGACCTGGGTAGACAAAACCTTAACTGGGATGATCTAGTTAGGGATGGTCCTGTTTGAGCTGGGGGTTGGATGACATGACTTCCTGAGGTCTCTTCCAGCCCTAATTTTCTATGATTTTATACGTATTAAAGGTATAAAATCATTGGTTAGAAATAGTGGAGGTTGATTATCATCAGTTACTGATTGTTACAAACCATGGGTTTGTTGAGTGTCATGTATGTTTTCTTTAGTATTACTAACCACTGGAATAATTTATGCAGGGATATGATGGAGAAGTAGGTATTATGATAAGGATGCAGAAATTATGAGAGGGTCTTTGACTTATGTTTTATAGCTGGGGTCATCAACCTCTGGCCCATGAACCAGATTCAGCCCATCAAGCTCTGGGACCCTGGAGACTTCAAGGAGCATCCCAAAGTGAAGCGTGTTTTCAGACATGTGGAGGAGTTGTGGCAGCAAGATAGTGAGCAAGATAGAGTTGCCAACTGTCAGGTAGAAGTGTGTGATATGCTCATGACACAAAAATCAGACACAGAACTAACTATCAGACAGCTTGAAATAGATTGCTAACTAACAGACAGCCTAGGATTGCATAACTCACAGCTAGCTTAAAGCAAAGCTCAGCATACTAACGGATTTTTAACTACAAAAATCAGGAAGCAGGCCGCAACTCACAGATTAGAAAGACAGGGTCGCAGTGCTTAAAGCAACCAAAGAAGTAGAACGCATGTGTTTCCTGTCGTTCCAGACAAGGAATACCACAGAGCTGAGCAAAAGGGGAATTTTCAGCACAATGTAATTGGACAGAGATGTCCAGTGCTTGGCTAAGAATCATAGGCTAGGAGCTTGTCGCTGGGTAAACTCAATATGCGCCGCCATAGGTTAAAATTTGCCGCAGTATAACATAGCACGCTTATGCGAATCCAAGTATATGTATCCCACTGCGGAACAGGAAGGCAGAGAGACCCTCCGAGTGGCAATCCAGTCACTTCCTCATCTCATAAAAAGGCCTTTGTGTGTTTGCGGTAGCTTACCTTAACGTAGTTTCTATAACTCCGTGTTCCTGCAGCTGTTCATCATAACCTGCATTCGTGGTTCCTCATAATAAAACTTCACCCTGCTAAAATCAACTGCAGAGTAAGTACTGTTCTTTGTAACCGATACACGTGGTTAACCCAGCCAGCTCGTCCCGTCTTGCACTCAGTAACAGGAAAGTGCAACACCAACATGTCCCCAACCTGCCCAGCGCATGGTGCAAAACAGCTTTGAGCTACATGAAGGAACTGCAGCCACAGGCAAATTATCTGTTGTGTGGTGTGTGCCAGGCTGGTCTGGGAGATGCTGGCACCTCTGTCCCAGTCCCTACTGCTGTAACTGCTGCCCAGTGCACAATACAGAATGCACTACATGGCTTCAGCTGTGGTTCCTCCAAGCATCCCAAATCTGTTTTGAATCATGTGCTGGAATTTTTGGGGATAAGCTGGTGCCTCTGTTCCAGTCCTTTCTGCTGCCAAGCATGTGGTGGAGAACAATCCACATGGCTGCCACAGCTAATTCACACATTTGCCTGCTCCCAACTCTTTTTGTGTGTACATTTTATACACATAGACGTTTTGCCTATTGCTTTTAATCTTATGTATTGCCTTGAGTTTTGCATTGCCAGAAGAAACTCCATTTTGTATTGCTCTGTAGCTTGACGCAAGTGTTTGACCTTCGTATGCTGTATGTGTGAGAGAATGGGTGAGATTGTGTCTGTGAAAAAGGAAAACATCAGCCTGTGACTGGCTGAAGAATGCAGACAGATAAAAGACCAAAAGAACAGCGAGAGAACTATGACAATTGACCTCCAAGTAGTGCCCCTGCCTTACCACCCATGCTCCCCATCCTCCTCTTTTTTTTAAGGTAGAATGCTAAGAGTGAATATTGATTTATGTAAAACTTCATAGGACACTTGTAAGTAGTGAAAAACAATAGATTTTTTAACAGAAACATCAAAGAGGCAGACAGCATTCTAACCTATTTAAGCTATCAATAGGTATTTTCTTTCCCTTAAAAGAATAGAGCTCATTGGTATGCATAGGACTTTGTCATATCTCTTCTAATATCGATTGCCTATACAGGTGTTGGGGGGCACATTTTAATTACAGCAGTTCCCTTAGAGCCATAAAACTCCTCACCATCATATGTATTTAGCCCCTGTGGGTTTAAAAATGACTGTGGGGTGCTTTATCTAAACCTCATTCTTAGCAGCATTGGTGTCAGCCATGGAACAAATTAAAGGACAAGAGCTCTCAGAACCTAGTAGCTCCCTTCTACTTCTATGTCTTATGTTCCTATATTGTCAACACAATGTAATTCTTCTGATAACTGTATTTAGATGTATGGTAGGTGTTAAAAATGTTGCTTTTACTAAGATATAATAATTGAGTTGTTTGATACTGCATAAAAGTTAGCTGTTATTTTCTGACCATACAGTGGGTCTTTATTGACTGTGCTGGTGACTGAAAATTAAAGTTCACAGATTTTGTTTCTGAACTAATGAATAAACCATTGTACAAGATTGCAGACCTTGTTGAAAATGCCTTTTGACCTACAACATGTTTACAAGTTAACCAATGGGAAGATGGGCATGAAGGCTAAAGGGGATTAATTGATTATGCTGTCACAGTGAGCAGGTTAACTCTTACATTGCAGAATATTTAGTTTGACACTGTAAGTGGGAAAAGACATAGAAACAAAGAAGGCAAGATTAAAGCCATGACACTACAAAAGAATGCTATTGAAAAACAATAAAGTATATAATTACACAGGGTGGACAGACTTATCAAAGCTGGTAACATTTCAAATGTAGTCATACATGTAATCATATAACATGTAATTTTTACCATGAATCTCTTCAACATAAAGGTTTTCTACCTGTTGTCTGACTCTACCTAAAATGATGAAAGCTAGTGGTGTTAGCAATGAAATGAGGGAAACCAATGTCATTATAGCCAGAACATGTACATTGGGGCACTTACTCAAAATCATGTCTTTAAAAAGGATTTTTCTCCTACTTCAACCTTCCATCTAAAGTCAAAAGAAAAAAAATCTACATTTGGTTCAAAATAGGATATGGGATTATTGGGTTGTTATGCTTTTGCTGTTGTTGTTTGAAGCACAGGATCACATGGTTTCAGAGACTGTGAAGTTCAAATAAATTCAGCTTTAAGGCAAATTGTGAATAGAGCTAATTAAAACATAGGGAAATTATTTATGAAAAAAGGCTCTCTTTTTCCATGAAAAATATTAAAAGTTAAAGTTCTTCACCTAGATGAATAGCAATTGCAAATTATTTCTTTGCACGTTTATTTGCTGGAAAAAGAAGGAATAGTGGCCAGAAGGTTGGAAAAGACAAAAAAAATTACAGGCATTTTCTTACATGAGCCCTTGAAATCAGTGAGGAGAAAGATGCAGAAACCCACAGAGGTCCAATCTCTGCTCACCAGGTTATAATTAATTGTTCTATCTTATAATTGCTGCTGATACACCATGTAGGAAGTCACCTGCAATTACTTTCATAAAAATGTTATGTACACATCAGGGAACATGGTTAAGACTAACCCCCAACTTGGTTGCTACCTATGTGGTCATTAACACTGCTTGATATCCCATGGTTCAGCTCCTTAGTCTCCCAACTCTCTTAAAGCCACCCTGTCTATCTGAGCCAACCTGTGTTGACAGGATAAGTCTAATGTCAGACATAAGCCTGGCACCATTCCTTTCCATCATTCTTGCCACACATCTGTTCATGGCACTATTTCACTCGTAAATTGGATTTGAGTTGGTGACTTTAAGATGAAAGACTGTAAATCTCATTAGCAAATCCTCTGAGCTGTCAAATGCTCTACCTCTTGGTATTTCAAATAATAAATTGCTGTTTTGTTGTTGTTTTGTTTGAAATAAAAGAAAAAGATTCTCTCAGTAGCAATCTCCCTTGTTACCCATAGACTTCTGAATGAAAGAAGATATTTGTTTATACACCTCCAGGATGACCATAGTTTTTAAGAGGAAAAGTTTCCTGTAACACTTAAAATGGATATTTAAATTAGACCTATATCATCTCATACTGATTTTATAACAATATAGGGAGGAGTTTCTGGGAATGCAATACAGAATGATCACTATCACAGATACAGGTTATTTACTACAGACCACTATGCAGGCTCCAATATGTAATTTACCAAATACAGAGAATCATTTATATTCTGTCATTTTGGAAAGAAATCTCTTGTTGGATTCTGTCATCCAATCTCTGGACTCAGGTTTCTTTTTCTCCTTTTTCCCTTTTGAATACTTCTATACATAGAAATATTTAAATTAATTAACCACAAATTCCTACCTAGCCTTGTAAGCTTTTGCCCTTCTACCGTTAAAGCACAAAATGAAAGCACCCTTTAAACAGTCAGTCATTGATATCAAGAGCATATCCCTGGTCAATTCTGCCATTTCCTACAGAGGACAGCAATTTTTTTCCAGTCATCTTTGTCTTTTAGATTCCATATAGCAGATCTCAAAAAAGTATTTCTACAGTGATAATTCTGCTTGCTTTCCCTCAGACCCATAGGAAGACCTGACTATTGAAAACAAGATCTGCTATTCAAATTTAAAAGCATAATTCTTAAGTTTTCCTTTACATTTGAACAAGTATATAATAACTTTTTGGCTGTGTTTTTTCTTTAAATGTAACAAATCATAGTATTCCTGAACAAAACCTTTTCAGATAAATCTTCATTTACAAGTTCAAAACACAACTGGTTTTGTTCCATTAGAATTCTAGAGTAATGTTTCCATGCAAATTCATTACTTCTTGTACAATTTTATTCCATTATATCCCATATACAAAGGTTACACTACCATTGTTTTAGGACTGAAAACAGGTATACATAACAGAATTTCAGAATAGTCCATATTTCAGAAATGTAAGCATACATTTATTTGGATAACTTGTTGTTTTGCTAGCAAATTTAATAATATTTTAATCAAGCAATGGTTCAGACATTTTCAGAGCTGGATGGACACTGTTTTCACTAATTTACTTTGGTATGAGAGAGAGTCAGTATAGATATGCATCTACAGTTAACCCTAGATTTGGTTTTGAATTAAAAAGCATTAAAAATCTAATGGTGAACATGGAAACTCTTACTTTTTATTGCATGTTAACTTTCATTTTCTTAATCAAGAGAAAACTGGGATAAAACATCTGGCAAAAACCACTTATAAAACTAGCACTGACAACCATGTTGCCATTAAGCCCATCCAGTAAATGATTATATGCCTCTCAGTCTCTATGTTTAAGTCTGTTTTCCATAATTTATTGCCTACTTTTCCATGATATGTGACTCACTCATAAATGACTCATTGTAGGAATAAATAATTTCAGGAACTCAAGGTTTTTTTCTGAGATAAATAAAGATGACAACTTATTTTATATTTATTTCAAATTTTATTCTACAAAATGTATCCACTTTTTTATTTTGGCAGAGCAGATGTAACACAGAATACAGATACTGCTTTTTTTTAAACCAAATGATTCTAAGTGAATTACTTCTTCTTCATTTAGCCAGATGCCTGTCAATCTAAGTGAATATAAATTAGTCTGATTTATACAGAAAAGAGAAGAAAGAAGTCTGCTTAAATCAACCATATCCTTTGGTTGCCACAATCCTTTTTGAGAAGTAAGACAGTAAATTTAAACTACTTTAGACACATACAAATGGGGACACATTCATTAGAATGTGTAAGTGAGAATATGAGATGATATTTAAATGAGTATAAATCTCAGGTAGTCTAGAACATGCCTATTAGGATATATTTAAAACTTGTTGATCTCTCAGTTTAATCCCTAATCTAGCAAAGCACTTAAAAATACATAATTTAACTACATAAATATTTTCATTCATGAAGAACGGTTAAAATTATGCTTGCATTTAAGATCTTTACTGAATACTGGGTGCATCCACACAAGATGATTTTCTGTGAAGTACAACTAATTACTATGCAGTAAGCATCCATGTCTACAAGTGCATACACTTACTGCACAGTACTTGGTTCTAATCTTAAGTAAATTTGCTACCTGAAAATGTAAGTAGCAAATTTACACATGATTAGTAACTGTGCAGTAGTGCACACCACAGTATGCGGACAGATTTTGTATATTTAGTATATGCAGCCAGAGCCCAGTATATTTTGGTGCATCTACATCAGATGCTTCTATGCAGTAGTAACAAGCTCCTTGCTACTGTGCAGTAATGCTGCTGGTTGCTAACCATGACGTGATGCTACTGTGCAATAGTAACGATGTTACTGTGCAGTAGTAGGTCATTGCTACTGTGCAGTAACATTAAAAAAAAAAAAAA
>JAGPOW010000127.1:553832-599367 GCA_030014935.1 Caiman crocodilus
CTGGGGTCCTGTGACCCTGGCACTCATTCCTGCCATTGGCGGGGGGTCAGACTAGATGGCCTGCTTTAGGCCCCTTCTGACCCTAGATACTATGATACTGTGATACTATGTCTCTTACAGGTCTTGAGAGAATAGTGGGAGCAGGAAGAAGGACCCTCCCAGGAGCCGAAGACATACCAACAGGTGTTCCAGCAGAGGATCAGTTTGGCCCTGGACCTAGCTCAGGAAAACCTAAAAGAAACCCAAACCCATCAAAAAGGCCAGTATGACTGCTGAGCCAAAGAGCGAAAATTCAAGCCAGGGCAGAAAGTCCTGGTGCTGCTCCCCACACCCATGAGCAAGCTCCTAACGCAGTGGCAGGAGCCGTTTGAAATTCTCTGACAGGTGGGACTAGTGGATTATGAGGTTCACAAGCCCAGATACCTTTGGGAAAAGCAAGTTTACCATGTGAACCTCCTACGAGAATGGTGGGAGCCTGAAAGATGGGCGGCCTTTTCTGAGGCTGATAATGAGGACCTAGGACCCCAGGGGTTAGAAAGAGGGACTGAGCCCTATCTGGAGAGAACCCCAGTTAGGATAGGAAAGGAATTGTCCTTTGTTCAGCAGCGAGAGGCCCGATGCTTGATAAACGAATTCTGAGAAGTATTCCGCGAGAACGCAGCTGGGTTTGGGGCTTGTGCCACACTGTAAAAATGCTCTCTGGGGCAATAGTGAGGGAGAGGTGGTGACCCATTCCCCACCACCTCCTGGAAACCGTCCACAGAAAGACTGATTCAATGTTGAGGCTAGGAGTCATTCAGCCTTCAAGAAGTCCATGGAGGAGCCTGCTGGTGCCAGTGCATACGCCTGACAGGTCTTTAAGCCTTTGTGTGGGTTACAGACGACTGACTGCCATGGCAGTTTTTGACGCATTCCCCATGCCTCACGTGGCAGAGCTGGTAGGAAGGATAGGGGATGCCCGGTATATATCGACCCTGGCAAAGAGATATTGGCAGATTCCAGTGGCCAAGGAAGACTGGCTGAAGATGGTGTTCAGCACCCCATGGGGACTGTTCGTTAGAATGCCCTTCAGATTACATGGCATTGCTGTAACGTTCCAACATCTAATGGACCAGATCCTGGCACCCCACTCCGAATACACAGCGGCATATATGGATGATATAGTCATATACTCCCAGACCTGGGGGCAGCACAAGAGCACCCTTTGAGCCATCCTCACAGAACTGAGGTGTGCCAGCCTAACTGCAAACCCCTGAAAATCTGCCCTGGCTCAGAAAGAAACAAAATATTTAGGGTTCTTGGTTGGCAGAGACATGATTAAACCCTTGGCCAACAAGGTAGAAACCATCCGCAACTTCACAGCCCCTCAAAACTGCCACCAACTATGGTCATTTTTAGGGCTAACTAATTATTACAGGCAATTTGTACCGCACTTCACAGAGCTGGCAACACTCTTATCAGAGGCCCTTAAAGGGCAGAAAACGAGGACAGTAAAATGGACGAGAGAGATGGTGCAAAGTTTTGAAAGATTGAAAAGGGCATTGTGCGAAGATGTTATAATTCACACCCCTGACTTCTGAAAACCCTTTATTTTACAGACGGACACCTCAGAGATGGCGGTGGGTGCCATACTCACCCAGGAAGAGGGGGAGAATGAAAGACCCATGGCATACGCAAGCTGCAAACTGCTACCAGCGAAGAAAAGGTATGCAACTATCAAACATGAGTGCCTGGCAATTTGGTGGGCAGCAGACCACTTTACATACTACCTGATGGGCAGAGAGTTTAAACTGGTAACTGACCATGCCCCGCTGAGGTAGCTGAGTACAACCAAGACCGATAATGCCCTGATTACCCGGTGGGCCTTGGCACTCCAACCATATACGTTCCACATAATACACCAATCCGGAAACACCAATACAGTGGCGGACTTCTTATCCAGGTGTGGAGGTGAAGACCAGATCGGGAACCAAGGAGGTCAAGTAAAGGGACAGACTGACCCCACAGGTACGACCTGGATGGAGAACAAAGATGCGCCCCAAGGCATCTTAAGACGGGGGTTATGTCCCAGGGATACCAGGGCTAGAGGGAAACCCCAGCCCAAAACCAAAGGAAATAAAACCGCATACTTACCCTTTGCAGGAGTCAAGGGCAGCAGAGGTGCACATTCTGGGAAACCACCTGCACGGTTTATTAGCTGTGCTTACATTCAGCTGAGGCTGGGTGATGTCAGTGAGAGACGCCACCCAGCGGGAATAAAGCGCGGCCCCAGGGGCACAGGAGGGGTGCTGCAGGAGAAGGCGAAGCCCAGAGGGAAGCCTGAGGGCAGAAGCAGGCATCCGTGGGGTGTCTCTGCTTTGGGCAGGGTAAGCTGCAGCAGTGCCGGGAGCAGCGAGAGCAGCGAGAGTTGTAGCCACGAGGACTCCAACTACAGAGCCAATGCAAAAGCCGGTAGGAGAGTGGGGACGAGAACCAGCAGTGAAGGAACCGGTGGAAGAGCCGGCAGGGATGCCGGTGAGGGAGCCACAGGGAGAGCCAGCAGGGATGCCGGTGAAGGAACCAGTGGAAGTGCTGGCAGGGACGCTGGTGAAGGAACCAGAAAGAGAGCTGGCAGGGACGGCGGTGGAGGAACTGGTGGGAAAGCCGGCAGGGACACTGGGGAGGAAGCTCACAGGGGCAACAGAATCTTGGGTCTCATAGTCCTCAGACCAGAACCCAGCTCAAGTCACTGAGTCCAGCGGGTTGGGGACAAGGGAAAAGCCGAGGCGGGGCCAGTGATAAGAGGCTGAAAGATCCACAACTGAAGGTGGCGTTGGCCAGGGTGTAGGGGAGGTTGGAGCCCCGTGAGTGCCCGCCAAAGGCGTGTTGGCACTGGAGGCCGCGGAGAGGGGGACCCCACCACTGAGGGTCCAGTTAAGACCACAGCTGGCAAGTTCTGGGTGTCTGACACTGTCACTTGGGGCACCCTGTGGGGACCCTCCCGTGGGACTGGGGCAGACCCTGTCAGCTACCTGCACAAAGGTAGCCTGGGAACACCTTTTGGAGCAGAGGCGGGCACACCTTTACATACTTATTGATAGCCACCAAGTCCCCCCTCATCTTCTCATCCCCAGACTGAACAATCCCAGATCCCTTAGTCTTTCCTCATAAGGTTTGTCCTCCAGGCCCTTAATCATTCCTGTGGTCCTTCTCTGGACCCTTTCAAGATTCTCCAAATCTTTTTTGAGGTACAACATCCAGAACTGGACACAGAGATCCACCTAGGGTCTCACAAGCACTAAGTAGAGAGGAACTATCATTTCCTCAGGCCTGCTTGCAACACATAGGCTAATGCATCCCAGTATGCTATTAGCTCTGTTGACTACAGTGCTGCACTGGTAGCTCATATTCATCCTGTGATCCACCATAACCCCAAGATCTCTTTCATCCATAGTGCTGTCCAGGACATCTCCTCCTAACATATATTCATGTCACTGGTTATTTTTCTCCAGATTAAGCACCTTGCATTTATACTTATTGAACTTCATGCAGTTCCACTCTGCCCACATTTCCAGCTTGTCTGGGTTAGCCTGGGAGATTATGCTTAGGGGCAATCAACATGGGTTCATTCGAGGCAAGTCCTGTCAGACCAACCTGGTGGACTTCTATGACCAGGTCATAAAATCTTTAGATACAGGTGTAACATTGGTTGTAGTCTTTCTGGACTTCAGGAAGGCCTTCAACACTGTCTATCACCCCATTCTAGTTAAAAAACTAGGAGACTGTTTGGTCGACACCTGCACAGTCAAATGGGTCACTAGTTACCTAGAGGGCTGCACCCAGAGAGTGGTGGTGGATGGGTTTTATTTGACCTGGAGGGATGTGGGCAGTGGGGTTCCACAGGGCTCAGTCCTCGGGCCTGAACTGTTCAACATCTTCATCAGCAACTTGGATGGGGGCATAAAAAACACCTTGTTCAAATTTGCAGACAACACTAAGATGTGGGGAGAAGTGGGCACACTAGAAGGGAGGAATAGGCTGCAATTGGACCTAGACAGGTAACAGGGGTGGGCAGATGAGAACAGGATGGGTTTCAACACTGACAAGTGCAGGATACTGCACCTGGGGACGAAGAACCAGGAGCATACCTACAGCCTGGAGATCTCCCTTCTCGTCAGCACAAGGCAGAAAAGGATCTTGGAGTCATTATTGATGCCAAAATGTACATGGGTGACAGTGTGGGACACGGTCAGGAAGGCCAACCATACCTTGTCATGCATCCATAGATGCATCTCAAGCGGGTCCAGGGAGGTGATCCTCCCCCTCTATGCGACACTGGTCAGGCCACAGTTGGAATACTGCTTCCAGTTCTGGGTGCCACACTTCAAGAGGGATGTGGACAACATGGAGAGGGTCCAGAGGAGGGCCACTCGCACAATCAGAGGTCAGCAGGGTAGGCCTTACTAGAAGAAGTTAAGGGACCTGAACATGTTCAGCCTCCACAAGAGAAGGCTGAAGGGGGATCTAGTGGCCATTTACAAACTAGTCAAGGGGGGACCAACAGGCACTGGGGGAGACCCTGTTCCCCCAAGCAGTACCAGGAGTGACAAGAAGTAATGGTCACAAGCTGTCAGAGGGTAGATTTATGTTAGATATCAGGAGACACTACTTCACTGTTAGGGTGGCTAAGATCTGAAACCAACTTCCAAGAGTAGTGCTGGCTCCTACCCTGGGGGTCTTTAAGAGGAGGCTAGATGAACACCTTGCTGGGGTCATTTAACCCTAGTACTTTTTCCTGCCATGGCAAGGGGTCAGATTTGGTGATCTGCTTAGGCCCCTTCCGACCCTACCAACTATAAAACTATGAAACTAGGTCCACTTGGATCCACATCCTATCCCCTAGTTTTCCCCATAACTTAGTATCATTCGCAAATGGCCAGTGTGCTTTCTGCATCCTCATCTAACTCATTGATAAAGATGTTCAACAGCATGGGACCAGGAACTGAACCCTATGAAACACCACTGGCCACCCCCAACCAAGACAATACAGACCCATTCACTAACACTCTCTGGGTTTGACCCTTTAGCCAGTTTCCAGCCCACCTGACCGTGAACTCTGCCAGCCCACAATCCCCTGTTTTATTTACAAGAGCATTCTGGGAAACTATATCGAAGGGCTTTTTAAAATCCAAGTATATGATATCAACCACGTCTCCCACATCTAAGTGGTTTGTTACTTAATCATAAAACGAGTTGAGGTTGGGCAGATATGACATGCCTGCAATGAAACCATGTTGGCTATTCTCCAGCATAATGCCTTCTACCAATCTCTCACACATGGAGTTCTTGATCATTTTTTCCATAATTTTACCCAGTATTGAGGTCAAACTGACCAGCCTATAGTTCCCCGGACCCTATCCCATCCCTTCTCAAAGATTGGTACTACATTGGTCCCTTTCCAGTCTCCTGGGACCTCTCCCAAGCACCACGAGTCTTCAAATGCCCTCATCAATGGTCCTGCAATGACTCCAGGCAATTTCCTCAGCATTCTTGGGTATAGTCCATCTGGTCCTGCTGACTTGAAGACCACTCTAAGTGCTCCCTCACCAGATCAACACTGACTGTTGGTTGGCAATCACCCCCACTGCATCTATCCAGTATCTGGCCAGGTGGACAACCACCATTTGTATGCAGGAACACCAATGCAAAGTATTCATTAAAGAGTTCAGCTTTCTTCTCATGGTCTGTTATCAACTGTCCCATTCCATTCTGCAAGGGCCCCACATTTTCCTTGATCTTCCTCCTGCTCCTTATATACCTAAAGAAGGACTTCTTATTATCCTTGATTTTGGTTGCCAACCTGATCTCGGTCACCACCCTTGCCTTCCTTACTCTTTCCCTACAAATACAGGTTGTGCTTGATGACTACCTCATGTTTCTCCTGTCCATAAGCCTTCTTTTTCTTTTTTAAACACTTCTTGACTCCTCTGGCATTTTATGAAATGCTCTACTGAAATAGATACAATTTTTCATCTAAAAATTGGTTATTAAAAGATATATTCAAATTAGTCTACCATTAGGAAATCTATTTTGATTTTATGCCATTTTACATTCATTACTATGTCCTTAATAACTTTTTCCCATGAAAATTGTTCTTAACCTTTGCATGCTATTGAGGTCAGGCTAATGGGCCTATACCTGATTGTGGAGTATCTCTCTCTTTTCTTAACTATAGGCACTCCATATGCTGTTCTCCAATCAGGTGGCAGTATTTCTGATCTGACAAACTCATAAAAACCTTGCTAACAAGCTTGCAATTGCATGTACCAGTTCTTTCTGTAGTTATCTGGTCCTCTCAAACAGAGCACATGAAGCTCTTTTGAGATTTGCTTTCACACCAAATGTGGTAATTTCTGTTTTTATACTCTGATTCCCAGTAGCCAATCTAAACTTGCCTCTCCTTCCTTCCCCTGCCATGTCCAACATTATTGTCCTTATTGAAAGCTTACAGAGTATTCAATTGGACACTTTAAAGATTTAGATTGTTTATAATCTTACTAACCCTCATTGTATAATGGCCTTACTTCTTTTCTTGTTTTATTTTTATTTGTGTAGATAAGGAACCTTCTGCTCTTCATTTTAATGGTCTTTAGAAGGTCACTCAACCTCGCTTTTGTCAATTTTCACTTTATCCCCACATATTCTTACTTCCCAGATATAGCTTTCTTACTCTTCACTTTCTCATGTTTTAATTCTTTGTATGCTCTCTGTGTTTTCTCAGTATCTTTCTTGAGGTGGTTATTCATTCAAGTAGATCTGGATACCTCTACTACTTTTCTCCTCTTGGTTTAGAGCTAAATTCTCATGTTCATGTGTGTATAATTCTCATCTTCTGCTATCAAGGGAAGAATAGGATCCCAAATCAGCAATACAATCATTTAATACTATATGCTAAGAGAATTATTCTGGTAAAATATGAGCAGCAAAAAAATGTGACAGTATTATCCAATTAGACTGACAGAATACAGTCCTTTTTTTCAACACAAGAATTACAAATCTCTTTCCATATGACAATAACTGCTTAGAGTCTCAAGTATCTTTGCATAACAAATATCTGCAGTGTTGTTCTGTATTGTCAAATTCTTCCTCAGAATGTTTCTTCAATGCAGCCATTACATTATACTAAGCAGGCATGATTCTAATTTTTTTTTTTTTAAATCAGCTGCAATGAACATTAACCTGCAACACATAGATTGATGTGAATTTGTATGGTATAAATGCCATATTTATTTGTATGCCCCATGCACCTTTTCAGGAAAAAATAGCCATCCATAATTGAGCTGCAAAGAAAAAAGGATGATTTCTGCACCGGTGTGGAGGCAGAGGAGCACTGGAATGGTGTCAGGGGGCTGTACTTGGCACCAGCTTACCCAGGGCTGAAGCCTTTATCTATATGCAGTAGAGACAGAGTCCTGTTGCCAGCATCACTTTCTCTTCCCCTGCTGTAGGACCAAACAACTACAGGTTTAGCCCACTCACAGCCACTGACAAATTGGCTATAGCTTTTTGACTGAAGCATGGAAAGGAGTGTGATGTAAACAATGGGACTCCACCTCCAGTCCATGCAGATGAAGTGAGTCAGTGCCAGGACAAGTAGACCCTGGAACATCTATTTTCATTCTTTCTGCCTTTTGTTTAACATTTTCATCAGTAACCTGTAAATGGGGTGCACTGTAAAACCTCTAGATTTACAAATGATACCAAATTATTCCAGATTAGTAAAGTCCCAAACTGATGGAGAAGAGCTGCAGAAAAATCTCACCAGGCTGACTGATTGGGGAAAAATATGGCAGATGAACTTCAGTGTGAAGAAATGCAAGGTAATTCACCTGGGGACAAATAACTTCAATGCATACACAATGTTGGATTCTGAATGAGCTGTTATGATCCAGAAAAGAGACCCTGGAACTCTTTGACAGTTCTCAAAAGTGTTAGTTCAATGTGTAGCAGTGACCAAAAAGCCAATAAAATGTTGGGCTTCATAAGGAAGGGAACTGAAATAAAATAGAGAACATCATCATGCCATTATACTAATCCATGGTATACCCACATCTTGAATACTGTCTGTAGTTCTGGTCCCAAAATCTGAAAGGACAGTATACTGACATTCATCTCACCCAGTGGGCACATCTACACAAGATGCTATGTCACCATAGCAATGAGCTACAATGATATAGCTTGTCACTATGGTGATGTAGCATCAGCAGGCACTAACTAGGATGCTACAACTACTGCACAGTAGAAATGAACTACTTGCATTGCTACTGCGCAGTAGGGTCAAAAATGACCTGTGCATCTCTGGGACCATGCAGTACTAGTGAGTACTGCACAATGGGGCACACGTGTAGATGTGCCCAGTATGGCACTTCTTATGCTCTTATGCCTTCCCAGAACAAGGCATTCTGCCTTATGCAGGAATGTGTGTTATGTGAATAATTATGGCATTTGTGTTTGCTGTTTTGTTTGGGATGCTCAGTCAAGGCACCATTTTCATAATAACTAATACCATGACATTAGGAGTTACTTGAAAAATAAAGTCATCTTAGTCTGATTTAAGGCCCTCATAATCTTTATTCTGCAGCTATAGGCCTGGGCCCTTCTTGCTGTTTCACAGCTTTTGCATTTCAGCCTAGCTGTGCAGCTGAACCTCAGCCATGCAGCCTTTGCAGATTTGTTCCAGGGTAAAGCCTGCCATGGTTTGAGCCAAGGTAAGACCTGGTACTTCTTGTTGTTGATCCAAGCCTCAGTGTGATATAGGCCTGCCTGGCTTTTGCTACCTAGTTCAGGCTCAGTGAGATAGGCCTGACCTCTCCTCTCCTTCAAACTTGAGGGTGGGGCGGGTAGGGAGGGCTGTGTTGGGGGGGGGGAGTTGTTGCAGTTTCTGCCCAGCAGAACTGGGATGGGAACTAGGAATTTTAGGGTGCAGTATGCTGACAAAAGCTGCACCCCTCAAAGCCACCATGCCCAAGTGGAGGTCGGCATTGTACCACATCTTCAGGAGCAATGGAGCCCCTTGCAATGCAGAAGAGCCCACACTCTTGAGCAGCTCTGCCTGGACACAGCGAACTCAAGGAGCAGTTCACAGGACTCACCAGGGTGGGCCCCCCTTCCAGCCCATTACTGAAGGACAGGTATAGTGGGAACCCCCATTGGGGACCTGCAAGTCCCAGACTGCCTGGATGAAGCCTCCCCCAAGAGGGCCTCACCTATAGACTTTGTTTGCTAGGTCATTGTGTTTTTAAATTATATTTAATATTTCTTTGTGGGGGGTTAATTTTCTGTAATAAACTTTAGTGTTTTTGTTTACATGGCTTGCAAAGAGGGTTTTGTTTGTTTTGTTTTTGTGGGACACCCAAGTAATTCATTTAATGTTTCCCATGTGGTCTGGGTCAAGGCTCAATCCAGGGTAAAATATATTTAGTACTCCAAAATCGAACCTACCCCTTGTTGCTGCCAACTGGTGCCTGGCAGAAGGGTTACACATGTATTATGTCAGTGGAGGCCAACCTTTTTGGCAGGCATGCTCCAATTTATCCCACACCCTCCCCAATTACTACTCTGATCCTCTTTCCCTGCTTGACCAGCTGCTCTGCTTTCTACTTTCTGCCCAATCTGCTCCACTATTTTCTGCATCCTGCCCTGTGCTGCCTGCCCAATCCACTGCTCAGCTTTCTGATTTAAGGTCCTCATACTCTCTGTTACATTGAGTAATATTTTCTTCATGACTACTGTTCATATTAGTGGAATGGTACATCATATATGATGATACAACTCGTTATGAGAACTTGCTGTTAGGGCATAACCTCTTAGTGAGGGATTTATGTTCTGGGTATGTTTGTATGTTATGTGAACATACTAGCATCTTTCAATATTATTAAAGTAAGCATGAGATTTACTCTTTCATTGAACATTTATTATTTCTTATTAGATTTATCCACCACTCTTTCCACAATGCTCTGGGAAGCTTGTAATTAAAGAAAAAATATATAGAAGCAGAATAAAATATTAAAATAAGAAGGTATCACAAAATCAACTCTCCTCCTACAAAAAGATCAATTCAGAAACAATCCACTCCCCTCCATTCTCTCCACCTCTGCTAAAAGCTAACATCCCCCCTCGCTCTCTAACCCCACTTCACAACCCACATTCAATACCTCCTTATTAAAAAAAACAGCAATTATTTCTCCATAATCCTTCTTATCTCTATCTACTCTCAAGGAAACCAAGCAACCAACAAGCAAATAGCCTTTTCACCATCACTGACCCCTTCAAAGGGCAATTCTAAAGAGCATTCCTAAACATTGTACTTCATCAGTGCCCCCCCCATTCCTCCACCACGAGATGGTCAGAACTCCCTGTTAAAGCTGGGTGGCCCTTTCTTTTTCAGATTGGCTATCCACACTATTTGACTGCTTAGCATCCCAGCACTTCCTTATCCCCAGATTCAGTCCTGAAAAACAGTGAAATGCCAACATATAATCTTCAGTAATCATAGGAAACTTTTGATTTGGAACTGAAAAGGGTAATCTACCATTCAATGAAAATACACCATACTGTCTAAGTTATTGAAAAGTGTCTCTCTCTATTCATACTTAAATAGAACTTGAGTTCAGAAAGAGGTAATTTTATTCAAACACTATCTGTTATGCAACCCTGAAAAGATAATTTTGTAATCCCTTTATCATTTTAAAACAAAGATCATGTTGGTTAAGTTTAATTAAGAAAAAGAAGATTGCTTTTCCTTAAATATATTAATATATATCTATGAATCATGACCCTTTTATTTCATGTACACTGGAAAAATTACTCAAAATGATAGTCCTTTTCAAAGTATTTGTAGCAAAAAGAAAATGAATATCATCATACTAATCCTTCCTGGGATGACAAACTGTAATGCTTCTTCTATTTGTTCCTATAGCAAATTGTCCAAGAAAGGATAGAACTTAATTTGTAAATTATATTAATTCCACTTTTATCCCTTCCATTAGCCCCTTGAGTATATTTAGACATGCAAGGCCAGATCCTCAGCTGTGAAATCTGGAATGGTTACACTGATTTAATAGCAATAATACTTATTCCCTGTCCTCAACAGCTGATTTAAGTTTGTATCATCATCCTCACTTTAAGGAAGCTGAATATATAAAGGAGACATGCCTTGCCCAGAATCATGCAGCTGGCTAGGAACAGAATCCCAGTTCAGTACACCAACCATTAGACATTGCTGTCATATTATGGTGCTGCTGGTAAGCCTCCATATTATCTGTTATTTTACATTTGCTGGGGATCTGACTCATGGCTTATATATTCAAATCGGCTCATATACAGCATTGTGTAAATGCCATCTTAAACAATGGAAATCTCACTGGACACATTCAAACTTAACATAAACTGTAAATAAACTGTCCATCTCATCAAAGTCTATGAACAGGCTTCTGCTACAGGATAGAGATCAGTTTTTCTGATAACTCCACCTGAATATTAGGGTAGAGGACTGGCTGAGGGGCACCTCAGAGAGGAAAATTCTTCTGCAGAGGCCAGCAGGCTAGGCAATAGCTTACATGCCCAAAAGTCTTTCTGGTGCTAAATGAGTTTCAAAACCCCAATTAAATGATATTCGGGTGATTGTGTTATACTGCTTCATGCTGAGTAGGATTTTTACTCTAGAAGTATCATTGGGAATATATACATATATACTATTCAATAGGAGGTGATCAGTTCATGAGAAGAGATTGTTGCTTTTGTTAAATCGAAATAGCACAGGAAGGCAGTGGAGACAGGAAGAGGTTAAATACATCTCTTAATAAAACGATGATTTATTCTAATTTAAAGATAAATAATTTTAGTTTACACATTTTGTCACAAATCCCACCAAGTCCTGTGATGTTTGTGGGATGTCATGCAGTTTTTTTGTGCCTTTTCTACTGACATAGCATGTGTTGTCCTATCGGAAATCCACTGTTATGCTGTATCCATTGATGTTGCTTTTATCATTGGATAGATTATGTTATGCTGCCTGCATGGCTTTATAATTGTGGTCATGGTTTAATCCACAGAACGGAAGGCTGCATATTTAAGGAAAGACTTGACAAACGTTAAATCTGTGGCAATTGTGTTATTAGATCAAGGACAAATGCACTACCAATCACAAATAGGAGTCATTATTGTTATGGGTATCCTAGTTATTCTCTGCTTGTAATGGGCAAAACAACCATACAATAGTGGAGGCATCTGAGAGAAATGGCCCATAGGCCAAAGGAATGCCAGATGTTCCACAAAGAGAAATTTCTGGAAGATTGTGAGACTCCTGAAGAATTGGGAGAATGCTGATGGGGCAGGGGTCTGGCTTGGAGATGTTTTAAGGGCTGTCTGTGAGGTCTCCAGGAGCCTTTGGATCCCAGGCTTGGAGGGTCCAGGCCCCAGCAGTCAGGGCTGGCAGGATCAGAAAGAAGGCTGAGCTCTGAAAATACTGCCAGTTTTCTCTGAAAGATTAGATGACAGTCAGATGAGAGGGTAAGGAACTTTGTTTGCCTTCTAACTTATGGTCAGGGTTTTTCTACCTCCTATAGAATAAATGTTTTTGCTGTTTTGTCTTACTAATTGCCTGTGGTATAAAGTGATCTCAGGGTTAGAGTGATATTCCAAGCTAACTTGTTCTATGAAAAGGGGGACCAAAAGTTTCTTTTACAGTGCAAGGAGAAGTCACCTAGAGCTTCACAGAGATTCCTGCACTACACCTGTGTGGTCAAGTATAAGGAATGGCTTGCAAGGATAAGGAATTACCCCTATAAGGCAGGAGAGCAGGAAGAAATTTGGGCTTCTGGATTTAGCCTCAGACAGATGTGATGTATTTCCTTCTTGTTATGCACATCTAGAACTGAGAGCAAGTGCTTTCAAAGGACATCTAATTCATCTCTCTGCAACAATTATTCCTAAACAGTCCAAGACTGGTACTTGTAAAAGCTTCTTCTCAAAAGTCTCCTAGGAAGCAGATTGCACAATTTTCCTTGGCAGCTGGTCCCACTGTTTCACTGTTAGAAAGTTTTCCCCTTAAAATTTAATCTAAATCTCCTTTTCTGTAATGAAAACTCCCTGCATATTCTCCTGCCCTCTTTGATAAGGGGAAACAATGTTTCTCCCTCTGCTTTATGGCAGCCATTCAAATATTTGAAATTTGCTTTTATGTTCATAGGCAGAGGAAGAAAATATTATTTTAGAGGGCTGAGTAAAACTTAAAAGATATTTCTACTGTGCTGCTACACAGACACCATCCAGCACATAAGTGTGTTGGGGGGGGGAAGATATGGGGGACAGATCAAGGCCACCACAGTGAGGGTGGGAATGGGGCAGGGGCAGGGACTGGGGTGAATGGGACCCCAGGGCAGGTTGTGGGATGGTCGGAGCCCCAGGCATCACGTCCAGGGGTTCTGGGGAGCTCCTGCTGCTGCATGCACCCTGGGGGAGGCATGGGAGGCACGTGTCCCCTGGATTTTTGCACAGGGCAGAGTGGAGTGGAGTGGGTTGCCACTGTGGGCTGGGGCTCTGTGCGCCACTGTTGTTGCCCTGGGAGCCACACAATGTTATGTGCCTCCTGCCACTGGGCAGGCAGGGAACATAGCGCAGTCAGGGCATGGCTTCCAGGGCAACAGAAATGGAGCACAGAGCCTCAGCCCACAGCAGCAGCCTACCTCCGCTCCATCCCGTGCACAGATGTGGGGGGGCATGTGCCCTCCATGCCTCCCACAGGGTGCACGTAGCAGCAGGAATCCCCTTCACACCCCTTGATGAATCACAGTAGAAATCACAGTAGGGTTCCAACTATCCCATGACCTAGCCAGGGGCCTCATTCTCCCCAATCCCTGCCTCTGCCCCACTCCCTCCCTCACCATGGGGTCTCAATCTGCACCCCCACACACCCCTTCCCTCCTGTGTCTGTCCACTCCTCTTCCCCAACCCATTACAGCCACCCAGAGGCCGCACTTGGGCTGTCCTGTTGTCCTCTGTGCTACCACCACTGCCCCATGTTTTGGGAGGGCTAAGCCCCATTATCCCCAGCATTCCACCATCTATGGTCATGTCACCACTTAATCTCCTTTTCTGCAAACTAAACATACTTACGTCCTTCAATCTTTCTTCATATGGCTTATATTACAACCCCTTTTATCTCTGTATTCCATGGTTTAAAAAGGGTTGGAATAAACCTGGATCTTCTCTGGCTTCTCTATATCCTTCTTTAAAGATGTGTGCAGAAATGGACACATTTCCCCAAATTAATTTTAACCAGCACTGAATACAGGGCATTACTTTCACCTTCTACATCTTATATTAATGCAACCTAAAATTATTAGCTTTCATGACAGCATTGCATTGTTGTTGTGTGTTCCATTTGTGACCCATTACCTCAAAAATTTTTTCAGCCATGTTATTTCTAAGTAAGATATCCTCAATTCTATATTTATATATCTGTATTTTCTTCCTTGTATACAGCATCTTACGTTTCTCTGTTGAACGTCATAACTGTCTGTAACCCAGTTCTCCAGTTTATTAAACTACTCTTTGAATTTCATTATCCTCTAAATTATTTTCAATATTAACATTGGTAGTCATGGTGTTTTTTGTGTGAAAACTGAAGCAAAGTATGTATTGAGCAGCAATGCTGCCTTGGTATCTTCCATTAACAGCTCATCTGCTGCAACAGGCAGTAGGGATGTGCGAAACAGCTATGTTTTGATTCAGTTTCAGATTTGGTTGTTTTGGAGGGACAGTGATTCATTCAGTCTTTCAGATCACTGTTCCATTTCGATTTGGCCAAATCAGTTTCAGAGTTTTGACACTGTTTCGGTGATTTGGCCATAGGCTATAAGGAGAAATCACTAACATTCCTATAACGTTCTCATTTCTTGCCTGATTCAAAAGAAACTTACTGGGATGGTAGCCCCTTCTGAGGACATGAAGCTTGCCATGTTTCAAGGAGATAGGTACAGGAGTTTTTGTGAAACTGCACCTCAAACTATTCAAAGCAAAACTTGTGGCACGTATGTGTATGTAGGCACAACAAGATGAAACCAGCATGGATGATAGCCTGTAACAGAGGACCTTCCCAGTGCTGGTTACATGTCTGCCTGCCCACCTGTTTCTGGGCCAACCACCAGCCCCTCTTTTTCCTGCCATGCCTTGATGGAAAACTGATTCAGATATTTCCTAGGCAGGATGCTGCCCCTTTAGGTGTCTTGGAGTAACATCCATTCTGCAGCTTTGTACCTCCCCTACACTAGGGCCCATACCTCACACATTGCATTCCTCACCCCCTCCAGCTGTGGTCCCCTCTCTGGGACATTTGTCTCCCCCCTAGGCCCTGGTCCCACCATCAGGCTAGTCAGAATCCTGAACCTCTTGCTCTTGGCATTCCTAGCAGTGGGTTCTGGCCCTTTGAGCTCACTTTGGGTCCTGGCCACAGCAAGGACCAGTCAAGGGTACCTCTGATATCTTTTATTAGACCAACTAAATAGTTGGAAAAATATATCTTAGCAAGATTTCAGGTTTAAAAACCCTTTGTCAGGCTGAGAAAGCATCTGCAGTTGGTGTGTGTGGTCTTCCTGGATGGAAGGAATAGTAGAGAAGCCAAAGTCTGGCACAGAATGCAAGCAAGAAAGGCAGTCAGTGAAAATGTAAATTGAGATGTCAGGCGTGAGGGACATGCTGGGGTGGGGGGAAAGAAGGATGTAGCCAGTAAAAGCCAAGTGGTACCTGGGGAGTCAGATGTCAGGCAAGTTATAGTGTGTCATAAATCCAATGTCTATATTGAGTCCATGAGTTTCTTTATCTAGGAGGTTGATGAAGTGAAGTTAATAGGTTCATCTGTGAAAAGTAGTTTGTAAATTCAAACAAACACCAAACCTCATTAACCTCACCAACAGAAGCAGACTTCTTACAGCCCAAAACACACCAAATCGATCCAGACCATGAAGGGTTGTAAACCCAAAAGATTGCTAAGCTTTTAGGCTAAGCATTTAGGCCCCTGATGTCTAGGGGTGACATCCATTCTGCACCTCCATGCCTACATTGCGGCCCATGGCTCGCAGATGACATCCCAGGCAGCTAAGCTGAGCTCACCTGGAGCCTCACTACTCCACTGAAACCAGCAAGTCTCAGGCCTCTCAAAGATCTTACATGTCTGGGGATTCCCTAGCCAGGACTGTGAGCAGGCGGTGGCTGGAGCTTACAAGGTATCTCATATTTGCCTTTCACCAGGGAGGTTTGCAGTCCTGGCATTTCTTAGGGACTGTCATGCCACTGGCAGTCCCACAAGGCCTCCTGACCCTGGCAGGGTTCAGTTTTAGGTCATGTCCAGGACATGGGGCCTCCTCCCTCTCCATAGATCCAGCCCATACCTGCAAGTTCATCCTGGCACTGGAGCTCAGAAGGGAGATGTTCTTCCCCTGCTGGCTGGTAATACGGTGAGTGCCACCTCCAGCTCTGAGAGTGGAGCATTAAATGATTTTTTTTAATGTAAAAAAAGAAATAGGTGCGGACAGAGTGAGGAGGATGGCACTCACTCTGTCTGCACGTGGAGCTTAGGAAACCCCAGCAGCAGGAGGTTCATTTTGAGGAACACCAGCTGCTCTACCAAAACAGGATCCAAGGATGTAAGGTGAGGTGTCAAGATCCCCAGCAATGCAGAACACTGGTTTGTGGACAGGACAGGTGTTCCCTGGCAACCATGCCCAGATCCTGCCACATCTGGCTGCAGCTTGCCCAGTAGGCCAAGGGGTCACAGAGCAATGGCTCCATGTCCTCGGTGAAATAGGTAGCTACCAAAGCCTCAGCATTACCTGTCCGATGCTGGGGTCTGGTGTCTCTGGACCCCAACATGGAAGCTATGCCGTTGGCCCACAGTGGCAGTGCCTGTGGTAGAGGAGACTGGCTGGTGGATGGAGTGTTGACACAGGACAGTGGTTCCCCCTTTTCTACATCCAACTCTACATCCAACTCTGCCCTTCAGCCTCCCTGACTATTCACCAGCACCTCTGTCCAGTGATCCAGGGTTTTGATGGTTCACATGCTCGCCTTCATCTTTGCATCACACATGGTCACCAGCACATGGACTGTAGAGGACTGCAACAGATCTAGCCATGTCTTGATGCCCTTCTTCAGCCACCTCACCAGTGCCTGCACCTTTGGTGACAGCAGCTTGCCCCAGCCAGGGACATTGATCCCCTGGAAGCTCTCCATTTGGTTCTGAACCTCCCTTACTACAGGAAATACCTGGCTAAAGAGAGCATCACCAGTGTTGAGGTTCTTGGTGGCCTTGAGGAATGTCTTGAGGACCACCAAGATCTGGAAGATGGTATCCCACTGTGTTTTTTTTAAGGGCCCCACTGATCCCAATCTCCCTGAGTAAGGGCATCTCATGAATGGCCTTCTGTTGCTCAAACAGCCTTTGATATGTTCATCAGGTATGTGGAGTTCCACTGAGTCTCCACATCCTGCATGATTTTGTGCTATGGGATGCTAAGCTCTGCCTCTTTGTCCCACAGCATCTTTACCCCCTTCCTGCATTTTGAAATGAGCTGGGCGGTTGTGATAACACCCTCACCAGCAGCTCCGTCCCCCTCCAAGGCGTCCCTGACTATAAGGTGGAACTTGTATGCCACACAGCAAGTGACAACAAAGTTGGCATCATGCACTGCCTTGACCATGTTAGCCCTGTTGTCAGTGACCATGAACTTGTGAGTTAGCTCTCCCTGCCCAATGAGCCACTCCTGCACCATGTAGTTCATGGCCCCCATGATGTCCATTGCTGTGTGGGACTCATCTGCTTGAAGGAGAGTCCACCAATGGCCTGACTGATTGCCCCAGTGCCTTATGAGGGAGAGATAGGCATGATCTCCACTCTATCTGCTCCAAATGTCCAAGGTGAAGTGTAAGGCCACCTGTGGACCTGATTTGCACAGCTCCTCCCTCAAGTAATCCCTGCATACCTCATACAGGATGGGCAACACCATCCTGCTGAAAGTGGTACATATAGGCATGTGGTATGATGGGGCCACAAGCACCATGAGCCACCTGAACCCTGACCACTCAACTAAGGAGAGGGGCTGGTCACCAACAGCAAGCATCTCCCCAATGCTCTGAGTGACCTTGCTTGCCCTTGGAACACCCCCCCTTTCCCTCCCCACTGTTCCAGGGTAACCTGTCTCTGCTTTGTGGTGATAGGAATTTGGAGTGAGAGGGGGACTTCCCTTTGCATGCTCCCACTGGTTCCAGGCTGAGGAGCAACAAGGGCAAGGGAGTGGTGCCTCCAGATATGCATCAGCATCCCTGTGGTGCTGAAGCATTTCTCATCCTTGCCCCTGCTGGTCTTGTGCAGTGCAGGGAGATAGCATATGTGGGATTATCTGCCACCTCAAAATGATCCTACACTACACTGTCCCCTCACTTATGGAGTGTGAGTGGGGATCCTGACTTATCCCCCTCCTCAGCAGGCAGTGGCATGACAACAGGAGGAGCTAATTCAGCTGAACCACTTGCCTCCACAACCTCAACTTCCTCGAGGTGCTTTCTGGAGAAGGAGACTGGCACTGAAGGAACTTTGAGGGGGTATGGAATACAAACTCAGATTCTCCCTCCTTCCCCAGAACTTCTCTGGCTATGGCCCTCAACTCCCTTGTTTCCAGATCCAGCTCCTCCTCTGGCATTGGAAGACTCAGGTTGGGAAGTGAAATTGGAATGAAGGAGACTGTCATGCTTGTTCTTGTTGTCATGCTGGTGGTGCTGGGAGTTATTATTATTGCTGATGTTAGTGGAGGTAGAGCAGGTGTGGACACTGCTCCCACTTCCTTGCTGTCACTAGCAGCAGAAGCCTCATGCCTGCTACAGAAGACGGTGTGTCTAAGTTGTGGGAAGGAGAGGGGAACTTGCATCTCTCCCTCTGCCCCCTCTCTCTTCTGCCAGAAGACCTGGCACCTGCCTTTCAGCACACTTCATGCTTAATGTACTGGAAAGTGTGTGTATAATTTATACGTGTTGTTCTTTCCTGCACAGTGATGAATGACACACTGCCAGGCAAAGCACAACTTTCTTTTTGTTTGGGGTGAAAAAAAACCCCCAAGAATAAACAAGAGTATTTTTAGGGAAGAAATATTTGAAAGGGATTAGCAATAGGGATGGTAGACAACAGTAAGTGGGAAAGGATTGGCTAATAGCTGGCTACAACTTGGTAGCAACAGACTACATAGTGCTATCAGCCTAGACCCTTCAGATACTGTGCTCTGCTGCTCATTCTACAAGAGACAGATCTCATAGAAGGCAGTGTTCACACAGAGCCTTATATGCTGTTTCTCCATCCCTCCCCCAAAGCACTGGGATTGGAAGGGACCTCAGGGACAGATCGCAGACACTGATCAGCTACAGATGTTAATATCAGAGCAGTCCTCCCCACCCATCCCCCCTCCCTCTTCCGAGTTTCTGTTTCCCCACAAGCTCGCCTCTGAAACATTCCAAAACATCTGAAACATTCTGAATTTTTTTAGATGGTTTGGTTTCATTTCTGAAATGCTTCAGAGCCTTCCATTTCATTTCGGATTTGGTATTTCAGGTGCCAAAATGGGCCAAAACACCTCTGAAATGAAACAGCTGCCAAACTTTCACACATCCCTACTAGGCAGTGGACCCACAGTCTCCATGGTTTTCCTTTTCTAATTGACAAATTTGTATAACCCATTCTTGTTATCTTTAACTTTTCTTGTTAGTTGTAACTCATTTTCCATCTTGATTTTCTTGATTTTTCCCCTTGCATATTTATGCTATTCCTTTGTCTACTCATCTGCATTTTCATACATTTAACTTTTTGGCTAAGAAGCTCTTGCTATTGTCACATTGGTTCTTATTTGTCCACTCTGTTGGAATAGCCTCATGATGAGTCTCCAACAGTATGCCTTTAAGGAAATATAAGATGTCTTGAATTGCTTTTTCTTTTTAATCTATGTTTGGAACCTTAGCTACCATTTTTGTCAGTCAGTTGAAATCTGCCTGTTTGAAGTCCAAGAGCATTGTTTTAATGATTTGCATGCCTGCAACCAGTTCATCTCTGTTGTCCAAAACCAGAGCCTTGTAGACTCCTACAGTCTGCACAGGGAAATTCATAGAAGCATCACTGGTGACCAAGCAGATGAATAGGACTAGGTTCAAGGGCCAAATAAGTTTGGGGCCTAGAATTTGCCACAATTTTAAAAGGAAAGAAAAACAGAATTTTATTATCATGACCAGAAACATGCCCAATATGAGTTTTTTGCACCATTATTTGACTACTTTGTAACACTATTTCAGCCCAACCCTTCTAGTGATGCTCCTTGATATTTTTCATTTAGGGCTATGTTCACAAAGCCACAACTACCATTTTAGGCTTCTAAGTACAAAATGTAGTGCCCCAAAACCCCTCCCTAAATTTGGAAGCACATAAAATTCCCTAAATATCTAATTTTCTACCAGAAACGTCCCTAGGTACTTACATTTCTCCTGCTAGTCATTTACAGAACAAAGTCTTGACAACCTTTTTATATCTTATCTGGTATTTTATTATTAAATTATTAGATTATTTAGGATACAAACATGTCCTGGCATAAGTGAACACCTACTATTGCCTTAAAAGTGAAAATAACAGTTTTGCCACTTATAATCTTCAATTAATTTATTTGGAATTCATAATTTCCTATATCTTTCTTAAAGCATCTGAAAATATATATTTTAATGTAGTCTTATAAAAAAGCACAACAAAACAATTATGAGATAACATCTGTCCCTTTCAAAGGACTACTGACTGCCAGATATCACTGTAGTGTCTAATACTACAGCCTTTACTTTATGTCAAGAGGCCCTTTGCTGCCTACTAGAAGCATAGGATCAAGGACTAATGTGACTCTGACCCCTCCTTCCCTATTTTATCCCTCTCTAATTGCATTTTCCTTCTCTTGAAAGCAATTTAATATTTCACTAAAATCTAAGAATAAAATAAGCCAGCCACTTCTGAGGTAGAGGAAACCAGAATCCCAACTGAGATAGTTTTTGAAGAAATGACAAGTGATGGATAAACTTCAAAAGATTAAGAAGCTTTGATAAATAATAACCTGAATGCCTGTCTAAAAATGTTCTTGGCAGACAAGGTTCTTTGGGTAACTCTGATATCTTTTATTAGATAGACCAACTAAATAGCTGGAAAATGTTTTTCTTAGCAAGCTTTTGGGTTCAAAAACCCTTTATCAGGCTGAGGAAGCATCTGCAGTTCGTGTGTGCTCTTCCTGGATGGAATGAATAGTAAAGAAGCCAGAGGCTGGTATGCTTGCAAGACAGGCAGTCAGTGAAGATGTAAACTAAGGAGTCAGTGAGAGATGGCTGGGGGTGGAGAGGGAAATGAATGTAGCAGGTATATAATGGAGCCACCCACTGACTCCTCAGTTTATGTCTTCACTGACTGGCTTTCTTGCATGCATACCAGCCTCTAGCTTCTTTACTATTCATTCCATCCAGGAAGAGCACACAGCAACTGCAGATGTTTCCTCATTCTGACAAAAGGTTTTTAAACCCAAAAGCTTGCAAAAAAAAACATCTTCCAACTATTTAGTTGGTCTAATAAAAGATATCAGATTTACCCAAAGAACCTTGTCTGCCTATGTCCTTAGACCAACATGGCTCAACCTCCCCCCGTGAAAATGTTCTAAACATTTTACAAATGAATGTGCAGACAGTGTCCCTCACCTGTGGTATATCAATCACAAAAGATAGTATATAGAAGAAAGAGGTGTAATGAAAGCAAAACACTGATTGGTGGTCTTTATGATGCATCTAATTAATGTTGGGGGAAGGTTATTTTCTTTTTGATGGGAAGAAAAGAGTCATGAAGTGTGTATCCAACATTCATAAGATCCACAAATTAGTCTCTCAAACACTTTTTTTCATGTTTTATACTCCACTTTAGCCCCACCAGAAACGCTACAAGGATTGCAGCTGGCCAAGAAAAACAGTCGATGAAACTTTTCCATTGAAAAATGATGTCATCAAAACCAATATGCATTATGGCAATGTATTAGTTTTGAAAAATAAAATTATTGGGAAGATTTCACAAGTCTGGAATAGACTTTCTGGCCAAGCTTAGAGATGGCAGAATCTCATAAGAACTTGCTCATTAGGGAACTACTTTGTCTTTTTTCAAAGGAATTAATTGAACTCAGGTTGCCAAAATTCTGAACTAAATACCTTAGCCACCACATTTTTGGCTACTCTGGCTATCTTTTTGTTCCTTGTCTCTCTTCCTGTGTCTAATTTTTTCATGAACAATTCTGAGAACTTCTGTGAAGTATTAATTTTGTCTTGCATCAAAACAAATAAATTTTAAAACCTCATTTTTTCATGAAATAGAACTCTTGTTTCTCAAAACCATAATAAGACCAGTTACCGGGACAATTTAATTCCATTTCCAATTAGCACCATGAAACTGACAAACACTGAAAAGGGAATTGATTGGGGTTTTTTTGGCATATGGGTGAATTAACTTCAAGAATGGATTGATTTGGAATCTGTTTTTCGCAATTCTGACTATCTATCCATTCCTGTCTCTTACCAGGCCAGTTCCATCTCCTTCTCCACCATCAATTGGCAGCCTGCTTGCTCTTTTCTACTATCCGGTCCTTATCTATGGATCAGTATCTGTGAGCTGATCCTTAAACCATTCTCTTCCTTCCTTTACCTTCCTTGCCTGGCAGAAACTTTTTCCATGATACCTACACAAAGCTGGGCAAACAAATAATGGAAAGTGTGATTAACAACTGTATTGAGATGTACATATTTATTTTAGAAAGTGTTTCTAACGCACATAAAAGAAAAGAAAAATGTTATCTCTTATAATTACACCCACCCACCTTCATCCTTTGCATGTTGTTCCTTGTCTATGGTTACAAGTAATTCAGGAGTATATTTTCTTGTACAAGTTGTGGGTGCTCCCCGAATACATACATGTAACAATGATGATGATGTTATAAAATTTGGCAAAGTGGTTTGGGTTATTTTGTTTGCATGTTGTCTGCATTTATCTCTAAAATGTACCCACTCCTTGTCCTGGCAGTACCATAGTTTTACCTTCAGGAGGACATGACCTATTCATATTCCCATCACTTTCCACTAGCTAAGAAATTAAGTCTCTTTCAAAAACCAAGTGTTGGCCTCTTGAGTGGCAGTGTTCAGCTTTCCAGCTGTTTTGCTGAGATCTTTAAATAAACAGAACATTTTTCAACTAACACAGAGGCAGAATATATCTAAAAGAAAATGTATTACCCTGTTTCCCAGAGCAGCTCTGTAATTATATTTTTGAAGACATACCTGTTTAAAAATTCATAATCAATTTATCATTCCATGGGCTAAAAAAATAAAGCTTTTTTTGTACATACCATCTGTGCCTTGGCACTAACAATGGGGAGGGCTTTTAATGTAATAGGAGCTATAGATATGCAGCCAAGTAAAACAAGGATATAATTCTATCAAGAGGTCCCACAGGCATCATAAAGTATGAACCTGGAGTTTAAGCATCTTGTCACTAGAATCCTGTGATGGGTTATTCCCTTCCATGTTCCATGTTACTGCACACTATATTTTGTTTCTATGCTACACATTATGATGGAATTGTTCCTTTCTAAAGTGATTTTGATTTGATTAGATTAGATTAGATTAGATTAGATAGATTTCATCCTATGTTCTCTCTTAACAGTACTGGAGATTTTTTACATAGATAGTATAAGCAATCCTACAGCAGTTTGTAAATCTCCTTTTAACTCATTTGCACTATCTTAGATCTACTTTATATCTGAATTTTCCTTTACCTTCAAACTTGCACCTCGCTGAGATGCTTTTCCCCAAATTGCAAATCTGGTCAGTTCTATCCCAAGCCCTTTATCATTTTCCTCATAATGTCAGCCTCAACATATCATTGTTTTCTTCTCTTGCTCTCTGCCCCCTCTTCTCCACCATCCACGTATCTTATTTTCCCCATGAAGTGCTTTTTTTATCAACTGACTTCTTAATACTGGCACTCCAACCCTTCATCATCTCCTGAATTAAACCCTGCTAAATACATCTTTCTTCTATGTTGCCCACACAAAGTAAATTAAAATAATTATTTGAAATATTTTGAAAAGAAAACTGTAATCAAGTTCCTGTTCTTTTGTGAGTTATTGTGTTCTCTCTTTTCTATTTGCCACAGTTCTACAAAGTATAGCATAATGTTGAAACCAAAGCTTCCGGAGGCTTTAGAGTAGACAATGGGATCTTGTTTTGCAAAATCAAGAGCCATCAGCAATGATCACATTTCTGCAAGGAGAAAAATCATTCATAGGATTTATTGTGAAAGATAACTGTTTTTTTCCATAAGGAATTTAGATCAATACTGGCCAGGAAGCTCTCCAACCTCGCTATCAAACTTGAACTTAGGTACATTTCTTTCAGGTGTTGAGGACACCCAATATTCCAAAGTTTTCTGCTCCCTCGCCCTCCACAGGAGAGTGATATCTAGCAATGGCCAAGGACTTAAACTGTAAAATTAATTAATTAACTAAAGTAAAAATTTAAAAAAATATTTCACTGTAATACAGATGCTTCCCTTCAATGTTTCCTTTTTGTTGTCATATGGGGTACCTACAGACATTCAGGGCCCGCTCTTCCTTGAAGCTCCATTCCACCCACCACCCCTTCTCAGCTCAGGCCATTCAAAGCAGTCTGTAGCTCTGCGCTGCTGTTCTGCCTCCCTCCCCCACTGACAAACCCTAGGGCAGAACTAGGTTGATACTCGCAGGCTCAAGTACCAACCCCACCCCACTCCTGCACCAAAAATTAACCTTAGAGAGAACACAAGTTCTCTAAGTCACTGTGCTTTAAAGTATCTCCATCTAAAATCTCATTTGACCAAGTTAATTTTTCACATGATCAGCCATTTTAAAAGCACTCTGCAACCATGCATGTGTGTTAAGTCACGGCTGTACAGCACTTTTAGAGGTCTGATTGTGAAAAAAATGTAACTTATGTAAGCACCCATGATTATGCATATGCGGGTGTTAAGTGTTTAATGGAGGAGTCCTTCGGTGTATCCAGACAAGGATAGATATGTCTGTGGCACAACATGCCACACATGTAGGCATTCCCCACACTGCTACCTTGCTGCGCAGAGTGTGGTTTTGATCCCTGAGGTAAAAAAATGACACCTAAAAAAATGGGGCAGCACACATGGTGGCAGCGCATGCCACTCAAAACTGGAAACTGGCTGGCTGGAGCCATGCTATGGCTACAGTCTAGGCTCCCTGCTGCAGGAGTGCTGCAGCTGCAGCTCATGGAGGTCCCCAGGACCCCAGATAAGGCTTCTTGGGCCAGCACAGCCTCCCTTACCCCACTCAGGGTAATGTGCTGTGTGCCAGAGTGCGTGTGACACAGGCACTCCCCAGGGACAAGAAGCAGTGGGTGAGCCACTGCTACTTAGCCTCAGGGAACACATTCCCACTTGTCACATTTGGTAGAAGAATCAGGGTCAGGTATAGGAATGGCGTCTCTTATGAGAATCTAATAATGACCACTTCTTAATATGAAGTTCTATCAGAGAAACATGAGTCCACTTTGTTTCTACAGTGGGAATGTTTGTAGGAAAGAATATGTCCAGTTCTAAGTGATTAAAACAAAACCTAGCAACAGCCTGAATGTAACAAATTTTGGGTTCAGGGAGTCCTAGGTGCAGTTGTATTAATGAATGGCTGAAGAGTACAGGGGCTTGCAGATAGATCTGTTCGCCCTATATAATTACTGTGGGGCGAGGAAGTGGTGTGTTAAAGTATGCATGTATAACACCCACACACACGTGGGGTTGTATACTGTAGGGGGTGGGGTTGTGTATCTGTTTTAGGTAGGCAAGATGGCCCTTGTTGTTCTGCCCATGTGTCCAGCAATGGGCAAAGTATGTAAAACCTTCTGGCCTCATAGGTCAGAGGAAGCAGAAGATCCTCCAGGCAAATTGAATAAGAGAGAGGCTGGAGCATGGTACTTCCTAACTGGACACAGCTTGGGTGATGTCATACCAGGTATATGAGACCGACTCAGCCATAAGGTTTCTAACTCATTCTCCTGTGGCTGCTGAGAAGCGCACAGCTGAACTGAGCGCCAAAAAACATGATCCCTCTGGGCAGGTATCCCCAGCTCTTCACTGAAGAGACAAACAAAAGCTATGGGCCAGGAAAGCCAAAGATAAAAGGAGAGAAAGTCTGTCTTGGACTTTGAGATTCCTATTTCCTTCCTCTTTCCCCCTTTTTTTCTTAAGTAGGTTAATTTCCCTCGAGCAAACTGCCCAGGAATGGGTCCTGGCTGTTACTGGCCCCTCTCTTTTGTAACTGTATTGTCTCAGCACAATGGTATAGCTGAGTCCAGATGTCTAGACCTGGGCCCTTTTTGCTGTTTCACAGTTATTGCATTTCAGCATAGCCATCTGTTTGGCTGGCATATTTGGGCCAGGGTAAAGCCTGGCATGTTTTGAAACAGGGTGAGACCTGGCATTTCTTGTTGATCCAGGCCTCAGCTGCTCTGCTTTCTGTGTCCTGCTCTGTGGACACAGTGGATTGAGCAGTGCTCAATCAACTGCTGTGTTTTCTGCTCCCTGGTCTGTCTGCCACTGTGCCGCCTGTTCCCTCCCTGCTCTGCCACATACCACACATGGTCTTCCCATGCTGCTTGTAACACATCTGGCAGGTTGGCCATCCCTGTATTATGTAATGGGGCTTGTATGGATTGTGTGTGCTGTGCCTATATCTGTGGTGCTGGGTGGGTGTCTACGCATATCTCTGTGTGTATGTTGTATGCTACATGCTTACTGAGTGTGCACATCATGTGCTACGTTTCATGTGTAAAGGCCAAGTCTTCTATGTACCACCTTTCCTATGGTACTAGGCACTTCAATAGCTGTGCCCAGTCCTACATGGGAATTTGTCTCCATTTTGCCCCCATCACCCAATAGTCAGATCAGAAGAAATAGAGCACCACTATACCTAGAACTATTATACAGGCTCTCTGCATCATTTCTTCATATTCATATCCTATCCATTTGGTGGAATGCAGTCAACATGGTTCTACTCTCTTTTCTCTGACCATGCCTCCAGTAATGACAACAGAATTTCTCATTTGGATTTTCTCTTAACTGCTCAGGTCAGCAGATGCTTAGTTAAACGATAGGAAGAGAACTACATAGTAAAAATGACAGTGTTTACTTGTTTTTCGTTATTTGTATATGGTGAAACCCCATTCTCTAGAAAGTACTAAGAAAGAAAGTAAACAGAGCAGCAGAGTTAGTTTTAGCTAGAAAGACTGGAAGCATATGACTAATATTCACCAACTACAAGACAGAGAGAAGGTTGTTTCACTTCAGCTGTGATCACCATTAGTGAATTCATATAAAGGACCATCATGTAACATTTTATTCTCATTCTCTCTTTATCAGATATGAACTCTTGCATCAGGATATTCTCTACCCAATTAGAGCCAAAAAGGCATATACCGAAGAAACAACAACCATTACCTTCCTGATCCAGTTAGTGAGGATATTTCCTGTTTTCCCAGGAATTCCTAAAGTTTTATCCACCCTTAAATTCTAGTCATTAAATTCAGTCTTTTTCTTAGCCAAAAGTAGATGCCATGGAAGCAAGGTTGTGCAGTGTGACAGGACAACCTAAAGGGAGGCTGGCTTTTTGGTGAACCATACAGCTAGTTTACTTCTCATATCGCCAATTCACTCCTGGAGAAAATACTATTTTACACATAAAAATAAGTAAACCAAACAAATATCCTAATGGATACCATCTCAGAATTGCATACATTATCTCTGCTCCTTTACAGACATGCATTCAGCATAATTTTCAGTTTCATTATTGGCTTGATTAGTTTAAGAAAGCAGCCCCAGAAATTATATAACTAACTTGTATAGATGCCATTGTCATTCTCCAGCTGACGTGGGGGGGTTTATTCCACAGCCTATTTCTTATATTCAGATAAATTGATAATATAAAATACTGAATTATTTTTTTTTGTTATCAAATCTGTATAGATGCTATTACTCATTCTATCAGTTGGGAAATTTCAACATTGCCTGAAGAGCTGTTTCAATGTATTTTATGCCAGAAGTACCTGATATTTTAGAGAAAATACTAAGGGAAAATAAAAGGATAGCAGCCTAGAAAAAGTTCTAGCAGCATAGAATGACTAAGAGCTCATTATTAAAATATTCACCAAATGCCTGGCAGATAAGTGAAGGTCATTTCATTCCTGATTATATCATAATGCCCTTTGCTGCATGCTGTACTCTCATACGATGGACCATTTTTTTATCACTTTCTTTTTAAAACTCCAGAAATACTATGCATTTTAAAACTCAATCTTTGTCACCCTTTTGTGCTCAAGATAGCATGAATAAACATTATTTACATCAAGTATATTAGCAATTCATTTGTTTTAATGGACTTCTTTAATTAAGGGATCTAGCCTTGCCAAGCCAAGGACAGTGGTTTTTAATAAAGTAAATCTGGACGTCTGAGCCTGGGTACAAACACCTCTATATAATTATTTTAAATGTTATAGGCCGGCCATACCCTATTCCACTTTTAAGTATCTACATCAGTGATTCTCACCTATGGTGCTTGGAGGGATGCTGCCGGATCTTTTGAAGGGTGCTGTGAGGTATTCAAAGATAAGTGTTAGAAGATAAGCAGATACACTAAGAATAAGTGTGCAGGCACAGGCTCATCCCTACCTAAATGACCACCCATTCCCACTGGCAGGCACAGGCTCATCCCTACCTAAATGATCACCCATTCCCACTGGCAGGCCCCCCTGCAAGGAGGTAAGTAGTGTATTCTATACTTTTTTTTAATTTGCTGCTGCTTGGTTAACAAAAGTAATGGAGGGCTTCCTCGACTCCAGTGAGAGAAGCCTCTGTAGGCTTGAAAAGCTGCCTTGGCATTACTGGCAACAGGCAAGGCCAGGGTAAGAATCGATAACTGCCACACATCATCCCTCCACAGGTGGATGCATCCCACTTGACATTAAAAGAGTGGACTCTTACCTTATACCTGGAGTGTTGATAGTATATAAACTGAAAGCCTTGGTATGACTGATGTCATCTTGCTGTCTGAATGGACACCATGAGCAAAACTGCAAGCAAAATACTCACGGAGGCAACTAGGCACAAAGTTAATGTAAACAACTATGGTAGACAAAACAAAAGTAGATAGCTGTAAACCAGGGATGGGCAATTATTTTGACTGGAGAGTCACTTAATAAGTTTTGGGGACCTGTCAAAGGCCACATCCATCTCTCTCTCACCTTCCCTCACCTCTCTTGTCTCTGCCTCTCTCTCCTCCTCCTTTTCTCCTGCCAGAACTCAGCTGGAGCTGTAGTTCACTAGGAGCCCCAAAGCTCATCTGTGGACCCAGATGGGAACTTCTGCCACAGCAGATGGGCAGCAGCTTCAGCTCAGGCACAGCCAGCAGGTTTCAAAACCTCAACATAGAACCTGCAGGTTGTGTCACAGTCAATGCTGCTGCCCACCTGGTGCAGCAGAAGCTCCTGTCTGGGTCCACAGCTGATGCTGCTGGCAGGTTCCAGGTTAGGGCTCCCAGTAGGAGCTTCCACTGTGCTTGGAAGCCCACCCCTGCTGTAGACAGTAGGAAAACAAGATAGAATAGAGAAATATAGCAAAACCAAGCTGTATCCATTCACAAAACAAATCCAAGGATCGCTCAACAGGGGAGAAGTCATTTGAAAAAGAAGCAGGCTGGAACTAACAGAGAGTGACACACTGATTCTGTAAAAGGTAATTGGTGAGGATTTATAACAGGACCATGTACAAAATATATAGAAGAGGGATGTAAAAGGATATAAAAGCCTAAGGAAATGACTCCAGTTTGGAGAGTTGTCATCAAGCCAGACGATTATGCCAGTCAATACTGCAACCCTCAATGGCGTGACAATGCTTGGCTAGCTGAATAATTGTGCATCATTAGAAAGGTCTCTGTAAGAATACATTTACAGATTGTTTAGTATTTTGTGTGAGTAATAGTAGTATATGAGCCTGGGTAGCTCAGTTGGTAGAGCATCAGATTTTTAATCTGAGGGTCCAGGGTTCAAGTCCCTGTTCAGGTGTTGCTGTTTGTTTATGTGTTCAGTGAAGATGGATTTGGGACTAGAATGGGACCTTTGATTGTTTTATTCCATTTGTGCCACGCCTAGATTGAAAATTGAGTGTAACATCTCAAGTCCAAAAAGGTTGAAAACCACTGATCTAAGTGCATCTCCATATATAGTACGTAGTACTACTCACACAGATTTTTATATCCTACTACCATCTGTGCCATTGTATTTATCCTTTTCAGTATATTCAGCAGGAATCTGCTCCCAATGCTGCTTTTGCATTTTACCGTATTGATTGGAAAAAAAACAAAAAGATAGCATTAGGAATAGAAACAGCGGCCAAAACTCTAGGCAGTTTCTTTTTAGAGGCAGTTCCTATCCTAAGCCACAGGGTTGGCCTCTGGCTTGCTGTCTCTCTGACTCATCATATCTTCCACTCTTAGATATCTAGTATAGCAACTTCATCAGAAGAGTTTGCTCTCAGCCTTACTTTGTCCATGGCATGATGATTAGGGACCTTTTCTAGAAAAGTGGAAAATGTAGGTTAAAATGCCTTCTGGCTAGAGATGAGGGGAACAGCAAGAACCAGGATCTCCTGCTTGCTGGCTAAGTGCCTATTTACTAAGCTATTGGGATAAAGCTTGAGTGTTAAACTTCTGTTCTTCCTCCTACATCAGTCAGTCTCTAAGGATGCATCCAGATGAGCGTGGATGTTTATTTCCATGGGGACAAGTAGCAGTGATATATAAACCTTATAGTTTATAGATTCATAGATGCTAGGGTCAGAAGAGACCTCAACAGATCATTGAGTCTGACCTCCTGCCCTGGGCAGAAACGAGTGCTGGAGTCAGATGACCCTAGCCTTCTCTTAAAGACCCCCAAGGTAGGGGAGAGAACCACCTCCCTTGGAAGCCCATTCCAAATTCTAGCGACCCTTACCATGAAGTTCTTCCTGATGTCCAGCCTAAATTTGCTTTCTGTCAGGTTATGACCATTGTTCCTTGTTACCCAAAGAGGCGCCCTGGTGAGCATAGCATCTCCGGTTCCTTGCTGTGCCCCGCTAATGAATTTGTAGGCAGCCACAAAATCACCTCTGAGCCTTCTCTTGTGGAGGCTGAAGAGATCCAGGTCTCTTAGTCTCTCCTCATAGGTCTTGGCCTGCAAACCATTAACCATATAAGCGTCCCTCCTCTGGACCCTCTCGAGAACCTTGTGCCATTTCTACTTGTCCTGAGGGAATGCCCATACCACACACACTCTTACACGTGGCAGGTTACCCCGGGTGGGGTTCTGGAGGCTGGGGCAGTCTTATGTGGGGTCCTAAGGGCCTCTCAGGACTGCAGCCTTGGCATGAAGCTCAGCCAGCAGCCAGAGCCTGGCTCTAGCCAGCCAGGCTCCAGTTTTGGGTGACACACGCTGCCACCATGTGCACCACCTCAATTTTTTTTGCATGGTTTATTTTACCCTGAGATTGTCCAGGGTCAACTCTCCCTCACCTGCCACAAGGCAGCAGTGCAGGGAATACATGCATGTGTGGTGTGTGGCACCACAGGCATGCAGCACCACAAAACACAGATCCACACTTGTCTGTACATGTCCTAGGTGTGGTTTTCCTCAGACCAAAGTTACAGAGGCCTAGAATTATGCACATTACAAGGTAGAGTAGAATTGCAACAGAGTATATATTGCATTTATGGACCCCTTTGGAACATACTCAAAAGGACAAATATAATCATGCACGTGCTGGTAGGATTTACTATCTGCGTGAAGAAGAAAGTCCCACCTAAACACCTGCCCATGAAGGGATATGTAGCACTTAGGTGCCTTAAATGGGAGCAGGAGTAGGCTGTATCATGTATAAAAGTTATTGTGAATTTCTTGCTTTGTTCCATCCCATAAGCAAGGCAGATGTTTTTTCCACTGTTTTAATTTTGATAGAATTTGACATAAAACAACCTATCTTGATATAGGGGTTTAGGTTGATATATATATATATATCTTGATATAGGCACAAAAATACTTCAGACACTAGGAATCAAATATTATATCCAAAACAGGTATTGATTAAATAATAAGAAACCAGTGAGGTCAGCTGGGCAAATACAGAAGACTACTTAAAAAATAAATGTTTGTTTTTCCAAAGCAGCCATTACTATAAATATAGTAATTGCACTATCAGCAGAAGTTTCTCTTTCATGTAATGGTTTATCTCAGTTACAGTTCAATAAAAATATTGATTCAATAGCACAATTAGTGTTTTAACAGGAGATTTGGTATGATGTGGGTGAAAGAGGGCATATTGCTTGTCACTGAACTTCTCTGTTGATTTTTTTTTGCTATTAGTTTGTAATACATTGGAATGAAGTAAATATGAAAGAGCTTTTTTAAAAACAGTCAACCTGTTTGTTAGTTGAATGTTATGATGTGGATTTTATTCAGTAGACTGTATTTCAATTAAGGCTACAATAGGGTATCTTAATGTTATATCAAAACTCCACAGGCACGGACTGCTCACTAATGTATATTGTACTATCAGGATTTTCTGACTGAATAGGATAAGCCCACATAGTATTTAAATCCAAGAATATTTTAATCAGGCCAGAAGTCTCCCACAGCAGTGCCCGATCTCCCAGAGCTTATTATGGGCAGGAACTTAGTCAAGAACATTTTCTTTCTCACTTTTGAGTCCCTGAGCCACCTCTCAGTCACAGTTTCTACCAAATGCAACCAAGCTGGTGTGGTAGAGAAAATCCTATACTGTATTTTCCTTACTGCATTCTTCAGCTGACAGAATAATGAAAGGACTGGCTCATTGGTACAATGCTTCATAAAATACATTCTCCCCTTTTTCCTGTTCATTGTCATCTTCTGTGTCCATATGTGTTGGCAGTTTATCCAATGAAATACTGATTACCTGCACGGTGACGTTGTGAGCATTATGAGGCTGACATGTCATGCAACTCCAACTTCTACTGAGCTGTGTTCATAATGCAAATTTTGAACCATGTAATTCTATTAGTAAGGCAATGGAAAACCCATATAGTCAATGAAGATATTTACAGTTTATTAAAAGCGGTCCTATTATTTCAGTGATATTTGCATATCCCAAAGTGCATTTTACTGCCAGCTCTTCAAGCTTCTTTTTTCCATCTGCCATTATACACGGTAGAGACAAAAAAGCAAATGTCCAAGAGACTCCTCATGTGTTACTGAGCCCTTGCTTTATTCTATGACTAGTATCATGCTTCAATAACATTTGATGTGTCCTGTTATTGAAAATGGTCCTATAGTTGTTCTGGTACCTAAAAATATTGTAGGAAAGTCATGCATTTTGTGATGATAGATGTGAAAAGTAGTTGATTAAAAACAAAACACAAGCACACATGTGCCTGTACGTCCAGTATCTCAGCTCTTTCAAAATAAATAAAGTGTTTATATCTATTCCAGACATAAACTATTTCTTTTGATGTTCAGCAAGCTCTGCTCTCCAAGTAGATTCGTACAAAGACCAGTCCACAAGGGACCCTTGTAGAAGTTTCCTCAGATGGATTTTACTTTGGAGGGTCCCAAACTGTCTAACAATGGAGTGCTTAGAAAAGAAAGCAAAACTTATTGAGTCACTTGTTGCTGTTTACAGTCAACAGGAAGAATAAAATACTGAGAAAACTCACTGGCTTTATTTAAGACAGCATCAAAAGAGAGAAATGGTTTACAGACATGGGTGGGAGCTGCTCTGTGAATGAATGATAGTGTAAGCCAGTTCTTTGGTGAAGTACGTAACTAAGGACTCCCTCTCCTATAAATTTCACTTTAGCATCAATATTCATATTTTTTATTCATAACAACAATATTTTGCATTTCAAAGGCACATACAGGTATAGCATAAGTGCCTACATAATTTTACTTACCCCATTAAAATGCACATTCCTATAATGAATCCTTTTAAGAGCTAGGTTTGTTTTGGATTTTTTGCCTTTAAAACACTGAACCATTTTTAAAACAAATAGAACCAAATGTGTAGACTTTGATTCAGTACTTAACTGTACATTTCAATCTCATTGAAGTCAAAGGCTAGGGATAGAAGTTACACATACATCAGTTTAAGTCATCAGAAACTGTTTCAAACCGGAAACAGAACAGAGGCTAAGTGCACATAAACCAATTTCAAAATGGTTGAAATTGGTTTGAGATAACCCTGGTTGAAGACTTAACTGATTTAGGTCAAACCAGTTTATGAAATTTCTGTCCCAGACCCCTTCCTGGTTCAAGTTAAATCACAGTCTCTCAGCATCCCAGGCTGATTTGCAGCCCTGGGCTGGACTGGGCTGTCTGCTCCAGAGAGCAGGGTTGGCCCCATCCCTCTTCTCTCTTCATCCACGGTCTCAATGGAGCAGTGAGGGCTCACTCACAATGGGGCAAAGGTGGAAAACCCAACTGGGGACCACAAGCAGGTCTGTTGTGGGGTGGGGGAAGCCTTTGCCAAGCTACTCCCTGCTTGATGCTGGGGTAGAGGGGGTGAGTGGAAATGGGTGACAGATTGGGGAAACAGATGAGAGGGATTGCCAGTAAACAGGGAGATGGCAGGAGACTAGCACACTTGACGCCCTCCCACCTCTGGCAAAGACTGAGGCAAAAAGTAGATAAAAAGAGGAGGGTATATAATTTCCCTCAGCTCCCCCAGGCTATGGGGGAGGGAGAAGAGGCTGAAAAACTGGGGTTTGAGGGACTGGTCCGCTGCTATCTGTAAGCACAGGGCCAAGCCCTGCAGAACCAGACTGATTGGTGGGAGGTATTGGCAAAGATCTGGCACAATCATCAACTATATGTGCTGGAGATGGAGCTAAGGGAACAAGAGAGGTTCCCAGATGGCTTGGGCTGTTGTAACCAAGGGAAGCACAGAATTACATTTAAGTTTCATAGATTTCATAGACATTATGGCTGGAAGGGACCTCGGAAGATCATCGAGTCCAGCTCCCCACCCAAAGGGCAGGAAGTCAGCTGAGGTCATAGGATCCCAGCAAGATAAGCATCCAATTTACTCTTGAAGATGTTCAATGTAGGTGCTTGAACCACCTCCGATGGTCCAATTTACTCTTAAAGGTGTTCAATGTAGGTGCTTGAACCATCTCCGATGGCAGGCTGTTCCAGACCTTGGGGGCTTGGACAGTAAAGAAATTCTTCCTTATGTCCAGCCTGAAATGGTCTTGCAGTAGTTTATAACCATTCAGCCTTGTCATCCCTTGGGGCACTCTGGTGAACAAATGTTCCTCCAGATACTAGTGGTCACCCCTGATAAACTTACAGGTGCCCATCAGATCACCCCTGAGCCTGTGCTTTCCCAGACTAAAGAGCCCCATAGCTCTTAGCCTGTCATTGTAATGTCTGTTTTCCTGACCTCTGATCATGTGTGTGGCTCTCCTCTATGCTCTCTTAAGGTTCTCCACATCCTTTTTGAATTGTGGGGCCCAAAACTGGATGCAGTACTCCAGTGTGGCCTCATCAAGGCCAAGTACAAGGGGAGAATGATATCTCGGGATTTGCTTGAGAAGCATCTATGGATGTAAGCCAGCATTTTGCTTGCTTTACTAGCTGCAGCATCACATTGTAGGCTCATATTCATCTTGTGGTCAATGATGACTCCCAAGTCTCTTTCTTCTGTAGTACTAGCCAGGTAGCACTGCGGATCCTATAAGGATGCTGCAGGTTTTTCCTCCCAAGGTGGAGAACCTTGTGTTTTTCAGTGTTAAACACCATCAGGGTCTCATCCACCCATTTGCTGAGCCTATCCAGGTCAGTCTGGATCACCTTCCTGTCTTCAGGTATGGATGCTTTGCCGCTAAGTTTGGTGTCATCCGCGAACTTGGTCAGTCCACTTCTGACTCCAATATCCACATCATTAATGAAGATGTTGAACAATATGGGTCCAAGGACAAAGCCTTGGGGGACCCCACTGGTCACAGGGCACCATGATGATTGACTTCCATCAATTACCACCCTCTGGGTCTGAACATGGAGCCAACTTCCTAGCCTGCAGATTGTGGTGGACCCAAGGCCATAATTGGCCAGCTTTGCCAAAAGGTGATCATGGGATACCAGATTGACGGCTTTTTTCTCTTCTCCCTTGTCCAGGTGATAGGTCACCTGGTCATAAAAGGAAATGAGATTGGTCAAGCAAGACCTACCCACTACAAACCCATGCTGGCTATCCCTCAGGATTTTGGCATCAGCCAGTCCATTAAGGATGGCCTTTTTAATTAACTTTTGTAAGATCTTCCCCAGGATAGAAGTCAGACTGATGGGCCTCTGGTTTGCTGGATCCACTTTCCTCCCTTTCTTGAAGATAGGCACCACATTGGCCTTCTTCCAGTCTTCGGGCACTACACCAGAACACCAGGAGTTCTCAAAGATCCATGCCAGAGGCTGGGCTATCATGCTCGCCAGCTTCTTGAGTACCCTGGAGTGTAGATTGGCAGGGCCAGCTGACTTGAAGGTATCCAACCTCTCAAGGTGTTACTTTACAAGGTCTGCATTGATGGAGGGCAAGGGATCTCCCTCACCCGGACCTTCTTGTCCCGCAGAGGGCATGGGTGTCGCATGGGACTGATGAAAGACCGATGCAAAGTACCCATTTAATAGGTTGGCTTTTTCCTGGGCATCAGTTTTCAATTGTCCCATCTGTTATAAAGCTGATCCTGTAAAAGGTGAGAGACTGGAATACCTAAGCAGAGACAAAAAACACTGAATACATGAGAGTCCTGCCAAAGGTGCTCTAGGTGACAAGCATACTAGAATCAAATCACCCAAGATGGATAAGGGGATGCAAGTGCACCTGTAAAACCCTGAGTAGAGATGAAACCTGTGGGATCTCCAATCCAGCACCTAAGACCATGTGCTGATTTCCCAAGAAGGGCTTTCTGAATACCTGGCTTTAAGGAGACACTTTATCCTCAGGATTACATAAGATTTATACAAAGGTTTCTCTTGCCTTTTTGGTTTATTAAATTCCATTTTAATTCATACTAAGTCATGTGTACTCTCATTGTCTTTTACTGGGCTGGATCTTACCTTAGGCAAAGATTTTTGGTTGTTCTTTGTTGTATGCTCAAGGTTGCAAATTGCTGTGTTCAGTACATGCTCACTTCAGAGAAAAAACTATTCTCGTTCAAACTTTCATGAATTCAATGCCACTATCTTTTTCCTCACCCCCTCCTTAACCTGGTAGGGGCTGCCTTCCTCCTTTCCCCCCAAGCAAGGATCAGGGGTGAGAGGGAGGGGCAGAAACCTTGCAGTTGTTTCCCGCCTGCCCAGGCAGACCTGGCCAGGGAGGGGATTTAAACCCCCCACCCTACAAATGTTAGCCCAGATCTGGGGCCTGGCTATACCACCTCTGTTCAAACAGGGTAGGGGGAAATAGCCTTGAAGCTTCACTCCTTTCCCTTTGGCAGTGGTTGGCGGGCTGGGATGCATGCTTTAGCACTTCTTGGCTTCTGGCCTGAACCACTGCAGGCATGTGGCTGCATTTCCTGAATGAAAGCTAATGTCTGTAGACTTGCTTCTCAGTTTAATTTCTGAAATTTAAACTAATCTGCAAAGACTGAATTGATTTACCTTGGTCTTTTTGACTGTCTGCACTTCACCAAAGAGGCTACCTTCAGGTTTAAAGCTATGCTGAAGTGCTTTGCTTAATTAGAGCTACAATGGTCAGCTAATATGTTCCCAAATGTGGCAATACAATGGATAAAAACAATTGTTTCACAGTGATTCTATAAACCTCAGAACCACTTTAAAGAACATTGCTGTTAAACTATTGCCCAGGGCTACTAATACCAACATCCTTATAACCCACAACAAGAAAAAGACTGATGGAAGGGATGACAAGTCTTTGATCAAGATTATAGTCCAAGTATCCCCCTATAAAGAATTTCTATAAAATTTAACAAAAAGGAAAGAGTTCTGTAGGATCCCATAGAAACATTATACTTACCTATAGAACTGAATAGACAGCAATCTCCTTTATCTAGCTCTTTTCTCACTTGTTCATGACTATCTTATCAAATTCTCTAGCAAGGATAATCCCCAATTAAATTCTAGAGGATCATTTTAAAATGTAGACAAAATCATCAATCTCTGTTGTTTGATTCTAGAAAACAGCCCTCCTCAGATACTGTGTTTAGCTATTTTGACTAATAATGGAAATACTTAACTTCTTATATAGCTTTTTCCATCAGAAGTATTCAGGGAATTGAATGCAGTAATTCTAGAGAAATAGCAACCGGTTTCAGAATGAAAAACACTACATAAAAAAACTAGCAAACACAGTAGGTTAGACGTTTTACTCATGTATCACTTTGAACTGTCAGTGTTACAGTATTTAAAAGTGTCTTAATAGCATTGTGTTTTAACAAGGATTCAAAGCTAACTGTTAGGGTTTAGGCACTTAACTCACCTGAAGCCTTAACTCACTTTATCATTATTCATCAGGAACTGTCCAAGCTAGAAATTACAATTGCTTGAACAAAGTTAATTATTAAAGTTGTTTTCTGGTTTTACACATTGCCTGGAGAAACAAGGCATATAAATGCCTCAACTGGAATGGAAATAGCCTCTTGTTCCATTCTTTGAAGTTTGAAGCCACTCCACCTGCTGGAAACAATGAGGTAGATATGCCACCAAAGAAGGTATGCTATTTTATAGTCTCTGATGTGTGACTACAACATATGTTTTTTTGTTGGGTAAGATAAGAAAGTGATGTTCTGCCCAGAAGGAAATATGGTACGGAAAATCAGGAAGTATATGACCTGAGAAGTTACAGGCTGGATGTGAAGTGAGAAATTGTGAGTCTGTCTTCATGTGTGAAATGGCAGCAAAAGAAAGACTTCTGCAGACCTCTGTAAGCAGAACATGAATAATGTATTTAAAAAACCTGCAATCCTTTGCTTATAAAGTTTGTGTCTTTTTTTCTTTCACAGAACAGACATACAGAATACATGTTTTATATATGACAGCCAATCCCCTCAAATTTCACATTTAGGTATTTGTTTCTGTTTTTACATCATAAAATATTATTGAAGGAAAATCTCTTTAACCATCACATTTGTTTTTGTTACTTGTACTTTTATCCCATGGAATAAATGCTCCTGAAAGCCATGAAGGATTGAGTTTGTAAACAATCCAGTATTTCTTTTTTCATTTACCTTTCTCAGCATTACTTAAGAAGTCTGCTTAAATGGAGCAGTTAACTAGTGTTCCTTCTAATAGCTGTAAAGTGAAAGAGCACAAAATGAAGTTTGACCTCCAGGAATATCTACATTATCACACTAGGCAATCTGAATAATAGGAAGCACTTGGGTACTATGCTGAGCTGATACTAGTACCTCAGTGGATATATTTTGAATTTCTTAGTTATACTCATGGCTAACTCCTACAGAAAGGACCTCTATCATCTGCTGATCTGGATTTATTGTGGTGAAATTTCTTTATAAAAACTTAATGGTTTTTGAAAGAAGTTACTGAAAGAATATTTCTAATTTTTACTTTTCTATAGTGTGGGGTTACTTTGTTTTTGTTTTTAAACCCAACAAGCAGAGATGTGGTAACCAGCTACATAGGTTAGGAGAAGATGTCCTGGCCATCACAATGGCTGAAAGGGACCTTGGAGTTATAGTGATCATCAGATGAAAATAAGCCACAAGTGTCTCGCTGTAGTCAACAGAGCTAATAGCATACTGGGATGGATTAGCGAATGCTTTGCAAGCAGGGCTAAGGATACTTGGCATAGGTGAGACCCCAGCTGGGATACTGTGTCTAGATCTGGGTGCCACACTTCAAAAACAGTGTGGAGAATCTTGAAAGCCCTGGACCAGCCAGACCCTGCATGCACACCCCTGACCCCAGCTAGCCCTGTGCCTGCTTCAGGCTCACCCACCCATGCTGAGCAGTGGTAGCAGCCGGGCAGAAGCTGCTACTCCGTGCTGGGAAAAAGCAGCCCCTCCCTCTCACCGGTGCCAGGCCTTTCTTGCTGCAGCTGCCCAGAGCCAATGCCCAGGCTGTCCTGTAGCTCTTTTCTGCTGCTAGCACTGCTGTACTTGGCCACCCAACAGGGTTGTGGTGGCAAGGCAGTCTGGCCTCAGACTCAAAGCAGCTGCAGCAAGAAGGGCCTGGCAGCAGGGAAAGGGAAGGGCTGCTTTTCCTCTACACCAGGCAGCAGTTTCTGCTTGGCTCCTGCAGCTGCTCAGCACAGGCAGTGGGTCTGGAGCAGGAGTGGTGCAGGCCAGGATCAGGACTGTTCTCATGGGCCATATGCACATGAGCGCACACATGCCTCTTGCCCTACCTCAAAACCCGTTCAGGTCCCCGACCATGCCCTTAAGCAACCAGAGGCTGGGTCCTCCACAGAGATGCTCTGGCTGCCAAAGCATCTGGACGGTTACCCCTGGCCCTGGCACTGAAACAGGCAGATGGCCAGGCCCCACAATTCAGCACCAGGGCTCCAGTGCCGATGAATAAGGGTTGGGGGGCTAGAGGAGGGGAAAGGGACTGGGGGGGGACCTCCCAATGGCCCCGCCCACTCCCCCACCCCTCCTACCCCTGCCAGTCCCCCCCCCGAGGCCCTCGACTTGTCCCGGAACTGGCCTCTCCTCCACCACCCCTCAAGGCCCCCAAGCCCCCACAAGGCCCCTGACACTTGCTGGGGCTGGCCCTTCTCCCCCACCAGTACCTCCAACCCCTGCCACGGCTGGCCACCAGTGCCCCTGAGCTCTCTGACCCTGCTGCAGCCAGCCCCTCCCCCCCACCAGCCCCAGCCCCCTGCTGTGGCTAGCCTCTTCCCCCCTGCCCCCCTGGGTGGCAGCCAGCCCCTCCCCGCACCATCCCCCCTAAGCCACCCAACCCCTGCTCTGTCGAGCCCCATCCCTTCCCCCGCAATCCCATAATTCAAAAAAAGAATTAAAAACAGCACTTACTGGCAGCTGCAACTGCCCTCTGGCTACCTGAGGTCCTGCCTGTATAGTGCAGGGCAGAATGACAGCCCCAACTGCTCCAGCCTGAGCCTTTCTGTCCCTCTGCTGTCCTGTGCTGCCTGGGGGCTCTGCCAGGAGGCCCTGGAGCCTGCCTCACCCCCCATCCCTGCCTCTAAGGTAAGCAGAGGCTTTTTTACCATTTTTTTCCTATTCTTTTTCTGGGGTTTTTTTTAAGTGATGGTGCCTGGGGTGGTGGGGGTAGCCTTGGAGGCCTTGGGGTACAAATTGGGGGTGAGGCTGGGTGAGGAAGCCATTGGAGGGTCTGGGAGAGTGGGGAGAGTGGGGCTGGTGGTCAGCCATTGGGGGGCTGCAGCAGCTGGTGGGGGATGGAGCCAGGTGGGGCAGCAGTCAAGGGGCTGGGGTGGGGCATGTGGGCCTTGCAGGGCTGGTGGTAGCCCCTGTGGGGCCATTTGGCCTCGTTTGGGGGGCATACCCCTTGTGTGGGGGATGAACTCCATGTTGGGGTGCTGGACCCCTTGTGGGTGCTGAACACCCTGTTGGGGGACTGTACCCCTTGTGACAGTGCTGAACCCCTGTTGGGTGTCTGAAGCTCTTTTTTTGGGGGGGTAAACCCTCTTTTGGAGGGGCGAACCATTTGTGTGGGGACAAATCCCCTGCTCAGGGCCTGAACCCCCTGTTGGGGAGGTGTAGCTCTTGTATGGGGCCTGAACCCCTTGTGTATGAGATGAACACTGTGTTGGTGGCCATAGCCCTTGTGTGGGGGGCATAGCCCTGTGGAAGGGCAGCAAAATATGTATTCAAGAATTCATGAAAACTGTATTTAGAGTTCACTTCATTATTAAGAAACTTGCTTTAACACTATAGATATATCAATAAAACATTGTCCAACTTGTCACTGTCTCTGTCTCATACTCTCTCTCTTCCTAGTGGTCTTCTGTTTTACTTGTGGAGGAACATGGATTTGGTGTATTTTAGAGAGTGATTTGGGGATTTTTTTTTAATCAGGGATTTTTTAGTTTTTCAATAGGGAACACAAGAATTCCTGCTGGGGAGGCCAGTGGCAGGACACTTCCTGCTCAGAACTGGCACCTTAGACCCATTGGGCTGTGGCTGACCTCCTGGCCAAATGGGGCAAGCATGACATGCTTTGACAGTTCAAATCAGGCCACCACACCCAGAACATCTTCTGGGTGATAGCTGCTCAGAGCCGGGCAGGGGACACAAATGACAGTAGTACTGCACAAAGACCAACCCTGCAACCGCAGTCCACTGGCAGCCTGTCCAGAGGGGCAGATGCCTCTACTGGCTGTGCAGTCCCCATCCGGGTCTGGCAGGTACATAGCAGGGCACAGCCAGGCAGCAGCCCCCACTGCCAGACTGCTGCAGTGGGTAGAGGGTGCAAGGAATTCCCAGGGTTGCTTCAGCAGTCCAGCTGGCACAAGGGGTAGTAGCCTTACGTACCAATTGGCTGGGCCTCAGAAGCTCCTGAGAGCTAGTAGCCCTGAGCTACTTGCCAGGGTGGCTTTTTATACTGCTGGGGACAGCACAGGTGCTCAGCCTGGGCTCTACCTCCCCCTGGCTGAAGATCCGGGAGAAGCCAAGCAAGGTTATTTTTCCACTAGTGGCAAATTTGCTTCACAACAAAGTGCATGTCCGAGCATGTGTGCTGAGGCAAAAAGCCCCAGCTCAAATCTGCACCACTTCTATTTGAGCTGCTGCAAGTGCACAAACTTGCATGTTTGGACACGCCCATGGATTCCATCTGGTCTACACTGGCCAAGGCAACTCTGGAGCAGGCACAGAGTGGGCCAGGAGCAGGAATTCATAGATTAATAGATGTTAGGGTTGGAAGGTGTCTCAGACGGTTAAAGACGACTTGAGGAGGATCGCTGATTTAATCGGGATACTGCTCGGGTTCGCAGACGACTTCTTTGTGCACTTGCAGATGTGGTTGACGAGGGTGTGGAACAGTGACCCAGACTAATTCATCTAGGGGTGAGCTTCAGCTTTCATGGTTGGGGCTTTTGAAGCTCTGGTTCATCCCAGGGGTACTTGTCTTTATATATATACAGGCGTTGTATTCATGACAGCGTTGACTTGGGTACACCGTAGGAAGTGGTTCCATCCCACCGGAGACTTTTACCCTGGGATCCATCAGGGCCTGTAGCTGTGGCATCTGGCTTAGCAAGTTTTCAGCCGGCTGACCGGCCAGTGGCCCGAAGAGAAACCTGAAAGTCACGGCCTCTCTTCCCCCGTAAGCCTCTACCACATGCCTCAACACTGTCCAGGGAACTGTTCAACACTGTACATCCCTGGGGTGACTGAGATGACAATGGGGCTGCGACACATTGCTCTGTGCCTGTGTCAGTCCCAACAGGTGTACCCTCGGGTTCCAGGACGTGTAGAATACTCCGATGATGGCTAGCAGCAGCTGCTTTGTGGACGGTTTCGGTGGTTGTCTATTATGCCACGCATTATATTTGTGGCACACTTGACATGCAACGAGAGCTGGGAGTGGGATGGGCCAGTGAACATTGCTCGCTACCACCTCTAAGTCAGTGGCATGCCCCACACTTCATGAGGCTTGATGAGTTAGGAAGCTAGCCTCTTCCAAGTCTAGCAAGTCTGACCCAAATTCTACTACTAGGTGCCCTAGCCACATAGCTAGGGTTTCACCAGGTTTCACTTTTGATCCTCTGCACAACTCCAGCAATTTGCCCTGGGTGCAGGTGCAGTATGTGGTGGTAGTACGAGTTGCACCCTGTGCATCAGTAACTTGCTTAACCAGTGCTATCGGGTGAGCTGCAGTCGGGAGAGGGTTAAATTTGTCGGACGGAAGCGCTGGATACAATTTCTCTCTCCCTGTGTCAACTGGGATCACTGGATACAATTTCTCTCTCTCATGGGGGGGCGGGTTTTCTTTCTCCGTCACGTCGAAGGGCAGGCTGGGGGTGTGCCTGTCCATTGGTGTCACTCCAGGGGGCGTGCTGTCTTTTGGTGTCACTTCGGGGGGCGGGGTCAAGGGCGGTGATGCAACCGGCCCGCCTCCCAGGGGGATTTTCGCGCCCTTTCTGCTTTCCTCAGCGCCATTTTTTGGCAGCATCTCCACATGGCCGGCGACATTTTCTAGCGGTGGCTTGGAGCTCCCAGCCACCTGCTGCAGTGACTCCATGCCCGCTGTTCATAATTGCGTTTCTAAAGTTATATTTTCCCTCAGTAGACCCACTGCAAAACAGCACATCTATCACTTTCCCTTTACTCCATTTTGGGCCCCCCCCAGGCCAGACAGTCAAACCAATTTGGCGGGGCACACTTTTCCTCTCCTTCCCGCAGGCACTGGGTGCACCGGGAAAACTCTTGAGCGGGGTCAGATTTTCCACCTTTTTCGCCTTCCCCCCATCCAGGGACAAGTTTACTATTTCATTGGGGGCTTGGTAGTGAACCCGGTCACTGTTCATCACGCATCTGAACGCCCCAGGAAACAGCTTCACTCTCCACTCCTTTACCACTGCTTCTTCCCCTTTTACCAAGAAGTAGCTGTCAATGTTTCTTCCATCCCCTCCTATCGCCTGGTGGTTCCATCCCCTCCTGTCACCTGGTGGTAGGCGATATGCGCCCAGTGTTCATCTCCGTTTTCCAGGTGGTGGGTCCAGCTGCGCCAGAGGTAGCACTCAATTAAATTCATCTCCTCCACCGTGCCCTTGGATCTTGTTTGTAATGCCATGTCTCAGATGGCTAGAGTTGACTTGAGGAGGATCGCTGATTTAATCGGCCATCAGGTGGGCTGGTGGATGGAGAGGCCGGACACAGCGTATTGGTTGCAGAAATTAACTTTTACTTTAAATCTACTTACGCCGCTGGTGGCCATGACGCAGGTGATAAGGTTGCTTATGTAGTTACAGGTAATGAGTTGCTTGCGTAGTTACAGGTAATGGGATTAGACGAGTTCATGAATGAAACGAGCCAGCAGGATGAGGGGTACATTAGGAATGGTCAGTGACAGGGAATTGTTGGTGGGTGATCAGTCCGCCAAGTTTACTCTGCCACATGTTCAGAGCTCTCCGACTTGGGTGGAAGCTGCACGGAACTTTATATTTTTAGAGTAGCCAATGACAGACCGCTAGGTGAGAATAGGTAATGAGGCGGAATGTACCAAATTTAAAAGTGACTGCAGTTGCTTAGGGCAGTTCTAGTGTGACAGGGGCACTCAACTGATTTGGTTAAGACAGAAGGGACCTCAATAGATCATTGAGTCCGACCCCCTGCATAGGCAGGAAAGAGTGCTGGGTCTAGATGACCCCAGCTAGATGCCTATCTAACCTCCT
>JAGPOW010000129.1:0-11984 GCA_030014935.1 Caiman crocodilus
ACATTTCCTGACCTTTCTTAACATAAGCTTTCATGTCTTGACAAAACTTACAATTAGTAACAATGTATTCTGCCTGTCTTTTGGTAACAGGCCAGCCACACCTGGCAGCTTGTTGAAACAAATCATAGGATCCTGTGTGGCCCAACCATTCATGCAGTCACTGCCCTAACCAATCTACGTTGAGGTCACCCGAGATCCCCGCTGTATTGATTTGGACGAATTGATCAGCCTGATTATTCCAATATGTAGCAGGTGAGGCATCTTTCTTGTGTGCAGATACATGTCCCATTGACACTGTGATCGCGTTAGCAATTTCATAATGTGTTTCCAATAAGGCTTTCCCTATACTGCTCTATTCCCTGCTTGCCAATTATTCTTGTGCCAATTTCCTAACCACTGAGTGGCACCAGCCCAGACTGCATATGGGTCCATATAAACAGTGGTAGCTCTGTTTTCCAGGGCTAGCAGCACCACATGTAGCTTGGTGAGTTGAGCTGATCCCTCTACGTCCTCCGTGAGGGCACCGTTACTTTCAACAGAGATGGCCGCAGCTCTGCCTCTCCACTGCCCATTTAGCTTCTTTGCAGCTCCATCTGCGAACCACACTCCTTTGGTGATCTGAGGGTCAGATAGAGGTGCTTCTAATGGGGGAACTAGGTGGTGCAAAATATTCTTGAGGCATACCTATTCATGAGACCACCTCAGTGACTTTGTGCTCTGCAGTCAAGCCATCTTGCACCATCCAGTGATGAATGTACAGGGCCCATCTCTGCACAGTGGTCTTATGAGCCATGCCTAGTTCGAAGCTGGTAAATGCCTGTGTAGTGATTCATGGGGGTGGATTCTCCTGTCCACCCACAGAAGTTTGCTCTTCCCTTTTTATTATTGGGGCCATTTGGATAGGATCTGGTGGGTCCTCATGAGCATCTCAGCTCAGGTGTTTCCCAAACGTCTTCCTCATCCTCAGAGTCCCTGCAAACAGCACTCATGACTTTAATGGGGTCAACTGCAGTAGCAGAGAGTAGTTTTCATTTATGCTTCTCTGCTTGTTTGATGATTAGAGGCTGCAATTTATTTTCTAAGTACCAGATCTGCCGGTCTGTGTTGGGCTGAATTTTCCCAAATGGTTTTCTGTAAGTCTGCCTTGGCCCTTTTTAGTCCTACTGCTTCATCCTCCAATTCTGTTATTTTGTCAGCCGCAGCTCCGACACAGCACCCCAACCACCAACACATAGCATCCTTTCCTTTCCCTTTCTTCTGCTTACTAGATTTCCTCCATTTTTGAAACTCCTCCCATATGTCATCTGGACCAATACAATTTTCCTCTGCTCAGTTCACATCTCATTTGGGGGTTTTTCCACCCCTCTTCAGTGAACTTACTCGCAAGGTATTTCCACCCTGTATCCATACTGCATCTGGAGTTTGAATTGGATCCCAGACACCAAATTAATGTTACAGCCCGCTAGGGCCAGGTTTTGGTGATCCAAATTCAGGGACTCGAGACAAGAGGATTCTATACTAAGTTTTTATTACAAGGATTGATCAAAGTACACAAAACCTCAATCAATATTGTTAGTATGTATAACTTATTCTACAGTTAGTATTAGAGCTTTGCCATACTAAAATTACAGATTGAGCTAAGAAAGAAACAAGAGGGAAGAAAAGCAAAAGGTTAAAACAGAAAGATAAATCAAAACAATGACAATGTCAGGCTTAAACTCTATGTCAGTTTTAATTGTGATTGTGCACACAAGCATACAGGTTTGATTCTTACCCCCGGATTGAATCAACAGAGCGCTTGACTGGCTCTGTCCGTCAAGGTGCGGGCGTCCCCGTCACACCGGGGTAGGCTATGAGCATCTCCAGGCCAGCAAGAACTGTCTCTGCACTACAAATTGCTAACTAGACCAAAGGACCTAGTTCATTAACAAGGCATCTTCTGTTGATACCATCACTGATTAGTTTTTTCCTCAGTCTGGCAATAGGGGGCAGCATCACTCCCATCTCTGGGGAGATTGATTGTTTACAGAAAGGCACAGGGATGACTCAAGGTGTGAGATGCAAGATGATTGTTCAGTGTACATGACCCTCTCACTTAGGACTGATGGTGCTGCTCTCAGCATGCCACTGTCCCAAACTCCATTTGGGTGGGGGGGGGGTGTCTTAGCATAACTTGGGGCTAGTGTGGGCAGTCATACCTGGCTTGGAGTAAGAGAACTGGAACTACCCATAATTAGCATTTCAGCCACAATAGAAGCTATAAGAAATGCCACTGCAGATGCAATTCAGGCTCTGCAAGAAGAGATCTCCCAGATTTCACAAGTAACTATATAACACTGCATAGCCCTAGATTTCCTACTGGTATCCCAGGGAGGAGTGTAGACTTCAGTAAACTCCACCTGTTGTGTCCATGTCAATCAGGACATGCAAATAGAAACTGACATTTGTAAGATTTGAAATCAGTAAAAGGGTCCTACATCAAGTGGCCTCAAAAAATACCAACTGGAGTCTAGAAAAAAGTGTGGTCTTAACTAACCTCCTGGCTCCCAGATTTCAGGGCCCCTGGCAAGAAAATCCTGTATGGAATATTGTCAGAACTATCAAGATGAACAATGTTTTATGTCTTAGTGCAACTGATCCTCTGCTGCATGAAAGCCAGCATGAGATGCTTTAGCAAGGCAAGAAAACACATGGCAGTCTGGAATAGTGGTGTTTCATGTTTTCTTTTAATCTGCTCACACTTGTAAGACTGCATGATGAAATAGAGGGACTCATGAGAATGGAAGTTTAAGGCTAAAGTGAAACTAAATAGTTTCAGAGCAGGTACTGTGGAATCAGAAAAAAAAAAAAAATGATCAAAGTTTAAGGCATTTGAGTTATAAGATTGCTTTGTGGAGAATTGCTGGCTCTGTACAATAGAAGAGAAAGTATTTGTTCTTTGTAACTTCTCTGCAACTGCTTCGCTCACCACAGCCTTGAAGATAGCAAAAAGTAGGTACAATTCTGATTTCCAGGTGCAGGCAGGGAATGTTGTTTCTCCCTTGCCTCCTCCATAGTTCTCATCCTGGTAACAGCAAAAAAGTAATTAAGTAATGTTGATAGCTGCTTTTCTAGCTAATTTTACTATATGATCACTTGAGTTGTAAGCAACTGTTAAGTAGTATATAAGCCTCCTGATTTTGTTCTGGGGGGGGGACCCCTTCCAAGTGCTTGGGAGATCCATGTCACTTTGAAGTCCCCCCTACAGCTGTAGTTTCTTTTGAATAAAAGCTTCTGCTGCCCTAACACAAAAAAAATGCGCTGCGTGTTTCCACGACACTACTTAGGTTTAGTCTAACAAAAAAAATACCACCCCTAGCTCAAGAGTTTTGTTTGTCTCTTTTTTAGACCAACATGACTACAACATATATCCCTGAAACATGGCCATATTCAGCCATTTGGAAATAAAACTTCATTGCTAACCAAGACAGAAGGAATTTTCCCCTTCTTGCCCGACATCTGACAGCTCCAGGGAAGCAGCCTGCCTAATCTGCACATCACAGAGCAACTCTCACAAAATGACTCTGAAGAATCCACAGAAACAAATTTCCACCCTCTATCTCCCCTGTGCAAAATGAAGCTTTTTTTCTACGTGGGAAAACTTTCATAATCCTTGAATTCTCCTTAGCCTGATACAGGCCATTTGGGCTTGAAAGCTTGCAAAGGAAAAACATTTTTTTTGCTACTAGTTAGTTGGTCTAATAAGAGCTATTGCTTCTAGCCCAAGTGCTTTGTTTGTCTCCATTTCTTAGACCAATATGGCCATGTGCAGACAAAATGATATTTCCCATTTACACCAAAGCAACCAAGTTAGTGTTTGCACAACATGGGATTTCCCACTGCTCTAGAGGTCATTTAAACTAACACTACTCAGAGATGTTAGTATTTGCAGCACTCCCCAACTGGATTTGCTCATGCAAGCAGCCAGACTCCAAAGACATCTAATTAATCCCCTTTGCCGTGAGGAGGTGCTGTGTTCCAGCCATTACCCAGTAAGTGCCAGTGTTCTTTTTTTTATCCTCCTTCACTCCTCATCCTTTCCTCTTCCCTTAATTCTTCCATCCACACCACCCCCTGCACCTGTGCCTCCCACAGCCTCTGTTGCATGCTGCCACTGCAGTGGATGCAACTCCCAATGACAGCTGGACTATCACCGTAAATTGCAAGTTTTTTGCAAGTAGTTTGAAATTTTGGAGTGAGCGGTTACAGGACTTTCTCCAATAATGCAAACCTTCTGAACGTCATTACATTCCATTTTAGAACCATAACACCACCCCCAGTGCAGGACTGCCTGCCAGACCCAACGCCCAGGATATGCAGTGTCCCAGGTACTATTTAAGTAATATGTCCCACTAACTTTCTGTGTATGTGTTGGGGGGTGGGGAAAAGGGGCAGAAGGGAAGGAGGGGTGAGTGGGGGACTGCTGCAAAAGCTTGTTTGTTTTTGGTTGGTTTTTTTTTGGACTGTTCTCCAAGCCCCCCTCCCTTCCTCTGTCCCCTTCCTTGCAGAATTCACCGAAGCAGCAACCACCTATGAATGGAGTGAAATATATTCAGAGTTGCAGAAATGTTTGGGGTATTTTTTAAACAATATAAAATATACACAGTTAGGCTCCTACTTTTTGAATACAGCAATTTGAATAAAAAGCATTACATTTTTGCTCTATAGGGGTCATGTTTTCTTTGAGATGGGTGGGTAGTTTTTGGGGACTGTACCCACCTCAGCATGGGGATACTGTGCTTGGGGCTTTTTTTTTTTTTCTTTTTGTCATGGCATTACAATTCTTTACTGGGAAGAATGAATACTTGTTAAGTGCTAGGGTGCAGTCAGCACTTCTTGTAAGAAGAAAAGACAACAACCCTACCCACACCCAGTGGTAAATAGGCAGTTTGCAAAACTTTTCCATGTATGGCACTCCCAGGGCCTTTACCAAATCTTTAATAAATTAGAACGTATTTCATATGCATGGTTGCCAAGGGCAGTGGTGGGTTCGGACTAATAACCTGTTCCTTGGAGCTACAGGAGCAGGTTTCTCCTCCCCCCCAAGTTTTTTTTCTTTGCAGGCTATACTGCTATGGTAGATGTAATCCCTCCCCAAAATTTCAATGCTTTCTTTGCAATTGTTTATTTACTTACATACACAAAAGTCCTGTATGTAGCACCTTCCATAGCCAGGTTTGCAGACTGCCCCCCTAACCCCACCCCAGCAGCTGCAACCTGCTTTCCCCACCCCTCCACTGCCAGAGAAGAGCTCATCAGATTTTGCTCAGGATTGCTTTGTCCCTCCTTGCCCTCTCTCAGCCTTCTCAAAAGGAAAGGGAAAAGGTGAGAGGGAAACAAGGAACAACACTACCAAGGTAGCATAGGCTAATCTGATCAGCAAGCTTTAGGCCGCTGCAGAATCAAGTCTATCCAAAGAAAACATTGTTCTAGGAGAACTTCTTTTCATCCAAATTCAATAAATTTGTAATACCTCCTTCTCATACACCAGATATTGGCATGTCTTCATCAGACAGGGTAGTGCTTTCAGGTAGCTGAGACTTAACAGGAAGTTGCCAAATCAGCCAAGGCCTGGGTTTCAAAAAGCACTCTGCTTCCTATAGAGAGGCCAGAAGTGTTAGCCAGCTGCTGCACATCCACAGACATTAAAAAGGTGCCTGGAGGGGAGGCCAACCAACCAGGCCCTAACCAGCTGCATATCAAGCCTGGGAAGCTACTGCACTCCTACCCATGGCCAGCTCCAAATAGCTCCCCCTCTCCCAGGTCCATACCCTGAAGTCAAGCAGGTGCAAGTATATATCAGAATTTTGTTTTTCATCTTTATTTCCCCCCTCCCCCATAATAAACTGAATTGCAACCCATTCAATAAAAAAAAAAAAAAAAAAAGAAAAAAAAGAGCGAGCTAAAACAGTATACATTTGTTTTACTCAACAATGCTACTGGTAGTCAATTAGTGAATTTATTTTATTTTTTTACAATATACCCATTGCCAGTAGGTGCAATACGATAGGCTAAAACACCAGTTCACAATGTGCTCCCAAGGTTCCTCAAGTAATCCCTTGATATTTCCCATAGTATTACTACTATGAATCAACTGTATAATAAGTCTGAGCGTTCTCTTTCTCTAAGCACATGCAGCATGTCACTTGGTGAGGGATAGATGGAGGGCTGTGTGGTGGGAGGGTGGCTGGCAAGCAGCCAGCCTGATTACTGGCCATGGCCCAGTGGTGTTTTGTTTTTGATTTACAATGGTATACATGCATGCCTAATGGGAGGTGGGTAGGGTGGTTTTTGGAAATACAAACAGTTGCACTAGGCTCTAGCACCCTGCCATCACCTCTGTGCCAGGAACAGGAGAAGAGACTGGAGGTGTGCTGCCTCAAGTCCTTCCTCCACTGCCCGCTCAGACCCATGGGTGCACATGGCAGTATGGAGCTGATGCTGGAGCCTGGCACAGCAGTTTGGAACCTCCTGGCTGCTGCTGGCCCTGGCTTTGGGTAGCTACTGCCAGCCAGGAGCCCTGGCTACTCCTTATGCTTAATTTTGCTTTTCTGGCAAGCCAGCACTCCAGCACCTTTCAAAAGTAGGGAGTGTAGTGTTTTTCAACTCTCCAACCAAAAAACAAATTGCATACCCCTGTGCTTGGGGAAACACACTGCTCCACCTATCAGAACAGCCACAGCCCAGGGGCAGAAAAAAAAAAAAAAAAAAAAAAAAAATGGCCCACAGGTCAGATCTAGCCCACAGTCTAAAAAAAGTTTTGTAAACTAGTATTTATTCACCCTTGGCTCCCTACAGGCTTGAGCAGCCTACCCCTAGCCAGTTCCCTGGCTTCCTGCCCCAACCCCGCATGTATACCACATGGCAGTGGCTCCCAGCTACATCCCTAGACTACAGAGAACAGGGTTGTGTGTACCCCTCTCCCTCTCTGCAGGCACAGAGGCAGAGTGTGTTTGTGCTCATGAGTCCCACATGTATATGCCACCATATACATGCACCCATGCCTCCATTTACCCTGCCATACATAAATCCCAGCCCCTCTCCCTACCCCATATGCACCCACACCCCATGTATCCACACATACCCACGGCCCCCACAAACCTATACTCTTGTATATTATGGGGAGTGGGCAAGACTTCATTTTAAGCTACTGTGCAGTCATCTCTATGTATACTACACAAACATGTAAATTAGGACAAATATTTTTTTAAAACAAATTAATGAACATTATAGATGTTCTATTTTTAGAACACAAGTTTGTATTTTCTGGTTCCAAGATGGCAAAACTCTTCGTTGAAAGGAGTATTTCTGGGGGCAACAGGAAGGATTTCTGGAGGCAAAGGTCAGGGGATAGAGGGCAGGACTTCTGATCACAAAGGTGAGGACCAGGGGCCAGGCACCTGTCAAGGGGTGGGGCTACCCACACAGCCCCCAACAGCATGTCAAAACTTAATACTTGGCCCTCTACCCAAAACAGTTGCCTACCCTGCCACAACCCTTTCTATAGCTAGACTTACACTTACTCCAGCAGCCCCAAACCCAGGCCCCAGGCTGTAAATCCCTACACACCCAACTGCTAAAGTTTGCTGGAGAGGCCCCCTAAATATTTTCCTTCAATCTAGCTGCAGACTCCCCACTTGGAAGAAGCTGTTTTAGCAAAAAAGGAGCCTGCTCCCACACTGCAGGATATAAGCATCCATCTAGTTTACCATTAAACTTCAAGGTCACTGGCTGCCTGTGCCTTGCATTTGGCTGTAGGGGCCCTTTCTGCTCCAGCTACTGAAATGGCCACAACTTTTACTCATTCTTTTTCACTGGAGTGTTATGCTTGTTTTAGTTGCATCAAGTTAGCCTCACACAGAGGACATAAAGCCAGTTAATTTCCAGTCAGGCTCATAAGGCCTCAAAGCCCATACCTTTAGCCAACATTTCCCAAACTTGACTACCAGAGACATACTTTTTTCAGTTTTAAATTTGGTGGCACATTTACCATTGCACCCAAAAAGCTGAGGGAGAAGAGAGAATCTATATCTAGCTACATGTATAGCACAACATAGAGCATGTCCTGGATAAAAGAATTCATACCAGTGCTGAGAGAGTTAGTGTCTCTCAGCTGTACAGCATAGGCAAATGTTGTAACACCCAAGGTGAAAAGTCACTGAGATTGGGTTCCCCACCCCATATTTTGACCTCACACCAAAATGAACAACATACACCACAAGAACATAGAGGGAGCCTCAAGGCTTGCTGATCTAGCTGTTACTGCTCAAGGGAGCCAGGGAAAGAGACCACTGTACAGCAAGGTGAGATTTCTCCTGTTTAACCCATCAAGACCCTTTATCTGCTCTTAAGTGGGCAAATGGAGCCCCCAGTCCTGAGGCTACTCCCACAGGGTATCATGTTGGTAACCAGCCCTGGATTCTCTCTGCCTGCCCTGAGAGTGCAGAACAAGTAGAGGGGACAAGCCTGCCGGCAAAGTATAGCAGCATCTGTACATCCACCCACTCATCTACCTAACAGTAGAGTGCCCTGGGCAGTGGTGTACCATAGGCCTCCAGTGCCTGGGGGCCAATGCCTGTGTTTATACCTCCCTCCCTTCCCCCCCAGGGATGATTTGAACATGGTGTAGGGCTCCTCTCTCACCCTACAGCACTTCCCCAGGGAAACTGACATCACAGCATGCCAGACATTTGGGGGGGGGGGGGGAAGGCAGCAGCAGACAGAATTACCAGCCATAACAGGTACAAGCTACCAGGCACATGTGAAGGTCAAATGCAGGAGTCATGGCCCCCTCCCACCACCTCCCATCAGTATATGCTACTGCCACTGGAAACATGGAAGGGGGAAAGCTAGAGAAACTCATGTCAAACCAAGGCTGGTCCAGTTGTAGATGAAGCCTACAGGCTCCAAGTCAATTTGACAAAACAGACAACATGAAGCAGGCAAGGCAAGCAGAAGCATAGCATTGGTTGGCTTGGAGACCACTGGAGGCCCCAGCTGGCTCAACTCCTAGTGTTGAAAAATGGAGGTCTGCCTCAGGCTGTGTTAATAGCTGGGGCAAGAAGGGCTCCTCCAAGCTAAGGTAAGGGCACAGGTAGGTCAGGCTCTTGAGGCCAAGGGAAGGCCAAGCCTATGCTTATGTCCCACAGCTGAGGGGAGAGGGCCTAGGTTAGCACTTCCACTTCAAGAACCCAGCCTGCCTGTGCCCTTAACTCAGCACAGGAACCCCTGTCCTCCCCTGCCATCAGAACAGTCAAACATCCCTCACTTTCACACTAACACTGAAGCCCATTACCAATAGGGTTTGTTTGGGTTTTGTTTTGGTTTTTTTTGTTTTTTTGCCAGAGCCCTCCAGGGATTGACCTGGCAACTCATCCAATGTGATATCAAATTAATGTTAATAGTAACCCCTGGACAATAACAGGTTTCCTCCCTGCAATACAACCTGGCAAGTGGCTTAGACTTTACAGCAGCAACCTTTGGGACTACCAGGCCTCTGGGTTCTCCACTAGGTGTGCAGGCTCTTTATTTCTGGCTTTCTGCTGTTTAAGCAGGGACCCAGCAGCCATGTCACAGCATGCCAACATATATGCACACACTCCTTTGTTTGCCCCTTACCTTTGTAGCATTTATCACAAATTGCCCAGTTGCCTGGTTCTGGGCCAAGCATTCCTTATACGGTATACCAATCCCTGACACTGTTTCCTTATAATGAAACTGCTGTGCCTTGTTCACCTAGTCCCCAGTTACAACACTTGCATCTCCCACTGCCACAGTAGATGCTCCATTTTGTTGCTTTAGTTCCAGGAAGGCTGGACTATAGCTAAAAAAGCCTTAGCATAACTTGGTTTGCCTGCTACACTCCCATCCTTGATGCCTCCAAATACAGTAGCATCATACAGAAGAGTTGCATGCAAAAGGTCAACAATTTAAGGCATGTGGGTTGCTGCCACATCCAAGCCATGCATCTTCTCACGAGCAGGCCACCAGGCCCTATAACTTTATAGAGGGGTTTGGAGGACTTCATCTCTTCCTCCCTTGCTCTAGCTTCAAGCCTGGGTCAAGAGCACTTGCAGCTGGCAAATGAGTACACACTAGATCACTGATGTGACTCCCAGAACCAAGGCCACTACAAGCATGTGTGAAACCACATTAAGTCATCTGTTGCAACCCACATCTTAACCCAACAAACCTTTTCCACCTATGGCATTAAGTAGCTTCTTTAACATTTTGTAAGACTGAAATAGTCTCTTGATTTTTTTTTAAATCACAACCAAGGTCCTATTAGCCGTGTTATGGACTTCCTTGACTTTTTGCTGCTAGGTCAGATCTTGTAAGGTTTTGAGTAGGTTGTCAGGCTCCATTCTTAACTGTATTTAAGACCTTTTCATGAAGGTTTTGAAGCTCCAGTTGGTTCTATGTTGACAAACTAGCTTCGCCAGGGGATGGGCCTGCCAGGAGAGGAGAAGATGCTCTGCCGCTAAGCCAGGTAAGTCAGAGGAGAGTAGGTGGTTGTAGCTTGGGTGAAACACGTGGAGAGGGGGAGGCAGCAGTGGGTAGCCTCAAATGCCTCTATACAAATGCTCGCAGCATGGGAGGCAAGCAGGAGGAGCCATCTCTCCTGGTGGCTGTGGAAGACCCAGATCTGGTTGGGGTCACAGAAACCTGGTGGGACCCGATGCATGACTGGGCCATAGGTATCGATGGCTATGCCCTTTTCAGGAAAGGCAGGATGGAGAAGAGGCAGTGGGGTTGTGCTCTGTCAAAGAGCATTTCTCTGCATCGAGCGTCAACTTGGTGGTGACTGAGGACCAGGTGGAAGTGATTTGGGTCAGGCTGCAAGGAGTATGAGGGGAAGGGACTTGATGGTCCACTTGGTCCAGGAGGTGCATGGCCCCACCAGGGAGGATGCACTGCTGGATCTGGTCTTGGCCTTGGTGGATGATCTGGTTGGAGGGCTCCAGTTACGGGACTCCCTGGGAGATAGCGATCATCGCCCGATAGAATTTGCAGTGTAGCTAGGACCCACACTATGATGAGGGTCCCAGACTTCAAAAGGGACAATTTCAGAGAGCTCAGGAGGCGCTGTGGGACTGTAGGGTTGAGGACATGGGCGTCCACTCCTTAAGGAGATGATCCTCTGTGCCCAAGGGGCGACCGTTCCTGCACGATGCAAGATGGGCAAAAGTGCCCAGAAGCCCCCATGGCTTAATAGGGATATTTTGGGGGACCCCAAGGGCTAAGTAGGAGGCATACTATCTTTGGAAGACAGGAGCAGTCTCCAAAGAGGAGTACTCCTCTTGGGCTCGGGAGTGCAGGAGGGCTATTAGGAAGGCCAAGGTGGGAATAGAGCTCCACCTGGTGACTAGGATCAAGGACAACAGGAAGTCCTTTTTCCAAGTATGTGGGGAACAAAGAGAGCCCTGGGCAACGTCAGGCCCCTGAGGGACTCGTTGGGCAACCTGGTGCTCACAGATGATGGAAAGGCAGAGATCTTCAATGGGTTCTTTGCCTTGGTCTTCTTGCAAGGGGACCGGGACTTTCCTCCCATTGGAAGCCCGTATTCCCCCTCGGGAATCACTGCTAGGCTGTGGGTGAGGGTTGACCTGGAAGGGCTGGATGTCTAAGTTGGTAGGCCTAGATGACCTACACCCAAGCACCCTTGGTGCTTGGCAGGGGTGATAACCAAGCCAAAGGCTCAGCAATATGAGCTCTCTTGGAGCTCTGGACAAAGTGCCAGAGAACTGGAAGGTGGCCAATATGGTCCCCATCTTTAAAGAAGGGGAGAAAGGATAACCCGGAGAACTACAGGCCTGTCAGTCTCACCTCAGTTCTGGAGGAAGATATTTGAGAAAATTCTCAAGTCCCACATCTGTGAGGGACTGGCAGGGGACTTTATGCTGAAGGGCAACCAGCACAGGTTTGTTAAGGGAAGGTCCTGTCAG
>JAGPOW010000129.1:24234-43122 GCA_030014935.1 Caiman crocodilus
TCAGTTATAGCCAAAGGCTGGTGTTTGTGTTTATTTGTTGTTGTTATAGCCAGATGGTTTATATTTAAGTTACAGCCCAGGGGCTTGTGTTTTGGTTGTTATACGAAACTGGTGGTTTGGGCGAGGCTGTAGGGGTTGGAGGAGGCCTCATAAAGAGACCCCAGCAGTGCGGGGATCCCAGCGCCTGGGAGGGTGCGATTCAGTGCCAGCAAGGGCGCAGCTTGCGGGGTGCACAGACCCCAGCCCAGACCCCAGCCCAGGGAGGGGTGTGTTAGGAAGCCCAGGTGGGGCACAGCGAGCCCCAAAGGGGAGGGGCCGCATTGTAGAGCCCCAACAAGGGGCAGCGTTGAGAAGCCCGAGAGGGGGCAGTGTTGAGGAGCCCGGGAGGGGCCATGCTGGCAGGCCTGAGAAGGCAACGTTGGAGCTTTGGGAAGCCCAAGTTTGGGCACTGGTGGCCCCTGGTAGGGGGCCGCATTGATTTAGAAGTCCAAGTTGGACACGGAGAACCCCGGGAGGGGGCACACTAGCATAGAAACAACAGTGATTCCTTGCGCGAGGCTTGGGCTGCAGTATTGCGGAGAAAGGCGCTGCAGACAGCGCCCCATAGTGGAGGGGCAGTAGAAGGGCAGCCTCCCGCCAATTAACCTATTAGCATCAAAGACATGGCAGGCAAGATAAGGCGGGAGGTTGCCTAGAGACGGGTGCAGGAGCCATATTGAGGGTGGCCCCGAGGTGCATTGTCATACCTTCGTATTTCCAATGGCGTTACTTTGAATGTCACAGGCTGCTATAGAAGAATTAGGTAATAACTAGTTACTTGTGGTGTTTTGTTGTACTGAAATGTTCTCCTACAGTAATGGGAGCCTTTGATAAGCACTGAAACAGTGCTGTAAGACAGTGAAAATTTGTTTGCTGTTTAATTAAGAAGCCAAGAAGCCTTGTTTTCAGCCTTCCATTTTATTGTTGGTGGTTCCCCATCTAATTTTGGGACACGCATAAGAGGTGAAACTAAAGAAAGTGTTCAGGATAAAGCTTTTGTTGTCCAGAAATTCTCAGCTTGGGAATTCTACGTCCCACACTGAGTAGAGCTCTGATCTCTGGGTGCTCTACTATGGCTCAGATCTTTTACTCTTCATCTTTTTGGAATTTTTTTCCAAATATTTTGTTTCTTGGAGCAATCGCAAAATAACAGTTCTCCTCATATCAACTTCTTGTTTCCCATAGTCCACTTGAATCTTTTATAGGCCTGAAGTTTTCTTCAGTCAATTAAAAGTGCTAGAAACAGATGACACATTTTGTATATTCTCTAATTAGTAAAAATGAGAAATGTTAGACTTACATTTCCAACTATGATGACAAGATAACATTTCCAAACTTAAATGATTAAAGCTATTCTTAAACCGAGATGTATGTATTTAAGAAGTGATGAACATGGCTTAATTCTACAGAAGTTGATGAGAATGGCAGATAGTCTGCAACCGTGAAAACTGAACCACTTTTAATTAGTGCTGACATTTATGAACCTCTCTCTCATAGGTTGATCATGCCCGTTAAAACAGTTCATATATGTTCCAGTCAAATATATTTTATCAGTTCACAGCTCAAGTGGTTTGGGAACACTAGAAAATACAGGTCTAAAATATTTCTAGTAACCAGATAATCTTTTTCTGCATTGTTGATACAATGAAAAGGAATAGTCTGAACTGTTTAAAAAGATCTGGTGGTTGCAAAGGTGGTGACAAGAATACACTTCTAAAAATCATTTGGTAAATTACACTCATTTAAACCAAACAACAGTGGCTGCCTCACTCCATTAGCCTAGTGCAGGTTGATATTATCATATGATGGCCAAGGACCAGAGTCGGCTCTCCCCCTTTCAGTTGTGATACATCTCTGGACAATAGTAATAACGAGCCTTATAATGAGCAGTCTATAAAAACCTTGCTGATATCTAGTTCATAAAAAAACTACTCATTGTTTTTATAAGAACACAAGAACATCATGCTATAAACTGCTATCTGGTGCCAATATCTTTATTTATATTTTTTACCACAAAAACTGCTCTGCACTTACATTTGCTTCTTTTGCAGTCTTAATTATGACCGGATTGTATATTTATGATTTCTTTCTATAGGTGCATTCTGTATCCCTATATATATCCCTTATGCTCTGACAGGAAAGTGGGAATTTGGAAAAGGTCCCTGCAAGTTTTGGCTTCTCTTGGACCATCTCATGTGCACAGCATCATCATTTAATATTGCTCTTATCAGTTATGATCGGTACTTGTCAGTTACTAAAGCTGTGAGTAGCACATTCATAGTTAACCCTTCATGTCCACTTAGTGTTATAGAAAAATACAAAATTGCATGCAATAATTGTAATTAAAAATGATATAGCTGCTGTCACCTATAGTTCTGAAAGCACTTTGTTTTTTCAATATTAGAGAATTAACAGGACCATTTCTTGAAGCAAATCTTGTTTTGAACAGGGAGTTCAGTTTTGGCTGGTGATTGTTCTGGTACCAGGGATCTGTATTTCACCCAAATAAGTGATAATTAGCTTGCATTTAGTCAAGACACAAGCATCTACAAATCTCTCTGCACATGTTCAAGTAGAATTTGTCAGCTAAATTGTCCAGAGGTTCCATCAATTGCTCACCATATTCCACTCCAAGTATGCATGGGTTGAAAAAATATCTTTCCTTACAACTGCTGTTCTTGTCTGCTGCAAGCCACTGAGGCAGCACAATTGAAAGCACTGAGAAGCATCACCTATGATGTTGATCCCCCTCTGCTAGTGCCAAAAAGGTGGAAAAATGAAGCTGGCATAGAATACAGGGAGGGGTGAAAATGGGTTAATGGAGAGATTGGGGGTGAAGTTGCATGTTAAATTTAGGCCATATTAAGGCACTGAAAATGCAAGTATCTGCATGTTAAAGCTTCTTAACTTCTGCTAAGTGCCCTCTGAGTACTTTAAAGTTATGTCACTTAAGATGAGGATTAACTCTGGACCATGCTAGCTAGCTCATGTTAGAGTAACTTCAGTCTGTTCCATGGAGATAAAAATGAGCAATTTGCAGTCCTCCAGCATTTTCAAACTACACCCCGACCACCCAGAGTAGGGATAGAGCCAAGGTGTCCTTGGCCTAGCCATGCCCCTGATTGCTAGCCCTTTGGTGGCAAATCGGAACTGTGCAGGCAAGAAACCAGTACATGTACCAGTTCTGTTCTGTGATGGCAGTATTATATGGTGCATGTCTCAGGCTCACTATAGTCCTCAGGCCCACAAGACTAAGGCTTTTCTGCTCTCTGCTCTTCCTTTTTCCAAGATTCTTGCATTCTTGTCTGCCCAATGGCCCTGCTTCATATAGGATGGCACTCAGTGCACTTTCTTAGGTGGCAGAACATGTGGGTTGGAATTTTCTTAGACTGAGGACAGTCAGTACCCTAACCGCCAGGTAATTGTGAAAATGGCACGTAGGCGGCGGAAGGGTGGGGGTTAACAGGGATTGGCCTCCCCAAACACAGGACAGCAGTAGGGCCGCAAGGAAGCCTAGCTAAGGGCTTCCAGCAGCAACAGCAGGGGTGAGGCTGGAGGAGGGGCAGGCACTGCCCAGCTGATGGCATGGGACTGAGCTGTGAGTGGCTCATCTAGGGGGCATGGCTCCTGCTGCTATGCACACCCTGGGAGGCATGGGGGGGGGTGCATGTCCCCATTTACATGGGGCAGGATGGGCTGCCACTGTGGGATAGGGCCTGGGCTGCGCCGGGCTCTTCCCAACAGAGGGGGACTGTGTTACTTTGGGGGCAGGTGGCGGCAGCACTGGAAGAGAGGCTACAGGTGTTGGGGGGCAACTGCAGCCACCCCAAGATTCACTGCAGCCCACCTGACCCCCCTCCCAGTGCCACCGCTGCCTACCCTCAGCATAGCACAGCCCCCTCCCCCTACCGGGAAAAGCCCGGTGCTGCCTTGGCCCTAGCCCACAGTGGGAGCCTGCCCTGTCTTGTGCAGACTGGGGGCACCCCCCCATGTCTCCTGGGACATGTGTAGCATTGGGAGCCACCACCCCCTTCCCGCACCCCCTGGATGACCTGTGGATCCATACCATGCTCTGCCCTGCCCCAGCTGTGCAGGGACTGCTACGGCAGCTAGAGGGGTCACAGGAACTCCATCCCCTGTGGCTTGGCAGTGCAGCCAAGGCTGTCACTTCTCTGGCCCTCTGCTCTAGGCCCTGCTGGAGGAAGTGTTGAGCTGGGGGCAGCAGGTTCGTTGGCACTAGCACCGAGCATTGACCCTGGGCATGGGGGAAGGGACGCCCACATGGGCACAGCAGGCCCAGCTCCACTCTCCTCCATCCCAATCCCTGCCTGGTCCTAGCCCCATTCCCTCCCCCTCCTGACACAGACTTTCCTGCAGAGGGGGTGCATGTGTGCATGCACATACATGCTCAGCTCTCTCCAATTTTTTTCTCCCTCCACCTATGAAATGGCACCACCATTGTTTTTTGAGCTGAACTTAGTGCTGCCAATGTAAACTAAGGGTGAAGTTACTTACTACACTTAGACCATACTAAGGGCACTTAAAACACTAGCATCCACACATTAAAGCTCGTTAAACTCATCCTGTGTGCCCTCTGAGAATCTCAAAGTTACACCACCTCAGGTGAGGGTTAATTTTGGGCTGCACTACTTACCTTGTATTATGGGAACTTCAGCCTGCTCCACAGAGATGAAATGAGAAATTTGAAGTCCTCCAAAACCTCAGGATGCAGCACTCCTAGCCCCGTGCCCCATGTAGGGCTAGAACGCAGATGACCTGGCTCCTAGTCATGCCCCTAGTCATTAGCCCTCTAGTGGCAAGTACAGGCAAAAAATGGTATTAACACTTAACATGTGACTGCTCACAGCACAATCTAACTTGAGCACAACTTATCTTATTATGGTATAAGTGTAACGTAACTTCACCTGCATGGGACAAGGAGCTGGGGGAAGAGAAGTTGGGATTGGGCCATGAAACCAGGTTGTTTACACTGGTTCTAAAAATCTCTTTCAATGCATGACATGCGGTCAATTCCATTTGCTTACAGAGAACGACTTCCAAGACTGTTATTATGATGGGGGCAATTTGGGTGTTTGCATTCTTACTCTATGGCCCAGCAATTATTATTTGGGAATATGTGGTTAGCTGTATAGCATTGTACCTGATGACGAATGTTAGCCTGAATTCAGCTACAACTGGTATTTTTCTCTGCGTGCTTCAGTCTTTGAGTTCTTCACACCTTTGATCTCCATTGCCTATTTCAACTTCCATATCTTCCAGAATATACAAAAGCGTCTGCGAAGCCCCACCCATCAGCTTTCTGAAAATTCAAAGAGCAAGAGTCAGTCATGGGGATCTTCATCTTCAGGAAACAATTTTTCTACTTCAGTAGGATATATGTATTCAGTGACACTTGACAATTCAGTTGCATCTCAAGTCCATTCCAAAACAGCTAAGGAAGCTCATTTCAGAGGTTTCAGAAAAAGGACACGGTCAAAAATGCAAAGGAACAAAAAAGCCGCAAAGTCACTTGCTATAATTGTTTATATCTTTGCTATATGCGGGACACCATATTCAATACTTATGATTATTTCTGCAGCCTGCAGAAAACAATGTATCAGTGAACCTCTGTTTGAGTTTACACCTTGGCTTTTGTGGTTCAATTCCTCTCTGAACCCTTTTCTCTACCCTCTCTGCCATGTTAAGTTCTGAAGAGCTTTTAGAAAAATGTTGTCTCAAAAAGCCTGTTATATTTGAATCTCATCAACCAGACTCTTCAAAAGATCCATCAGTTGACACAGCATGAAGTGACTGCAGCTTTAAACACGATAGCTTAGCTGTAATTGGCAAGGTACCCAAAGCTGCACAAAGGTCAGAGTGGGCTACATAACCCTACTGTGCTGCTGAGTAAATAGTTGGGTGTCTAGAGTTTGTTTATAGTATCATGCTGCTTTAGTTATGTTGAGATATCAAGAAAGAGCTAAACCAAGAGATTCACAGCAAAAGATCCCCCATCTTATTTTAGTGAAGCATGCTTATATTTTAAACAACAGAATAGAAACATTTGGTCACATATAGCACAGTTTTACTATGTGGGAATTCTATAAGTTTCCTTTCCTTTCCTTTCCTGTCCTTTCCATCCCATCATGTGAAACTCAATGCAACAGGGAGCTTTCCTGGGGCCACTCTGCCATTGGCCTACCCACCTGTTTCTGGGCCAATCACCCGCCTCCTCTCCTGCCACACCTTGATACTACATAATTATGTTGTTAATTAGGTGGGAGGCTGCCCATTCTTGCTCTGATGTCTGGGGGGGGAGGGGGATGCTATTTTTGGTTCTGTTCCTAACCCTACACTGCAGCCCAAGCTTTGAAGATGGCATCCAGGTGATGTAATGCTCCCGACCTACAGTCGGACCAAGCTTAGCCCTCAATGTCAGGCCCCAGACACACACTCATTCATACCACCCTCCTCTCACTAGGGCCTCTCACACTCCCCCCTCACAGGGTCTCTTTCACGCATTGACAGCTTGTACTGCCTTGCTCCCTCTCAGAGTGGGCCCCTTTGGCCATAGGCTTTATCTAGAGCACACCTTAGGTGGCAGATGTACTGTCTTTTGGGTCACTCCCACAACACTCACTGGGGTAGTGGCCAGCCAATTACCTGATCAGAGCCAAGCTTGCCTTGGCCCCTCCACGGGCAACTCTATACAAACTAACACACATATACACTGGGCTCCAAGACCTTTGGTTTCCCCTCCCCCTGGAGCCCCTAATCTCCACCCCTTCCCAATGGGGCTGCGGGGTTCCCTCCCGGGTGGGGGCTCAGATGTTCATCGCTGTGCCTGGCCCCCTTGTACCCACAGCATTGTGGGGGCTAGCGGTTAAAGCACCCTGACTTGCCTTTCACCAGTGTGGTAACTGGCCTGGTATTTTCTGGGAGCCCCACCAGGCCACCCGCTCCATGCAGGGTGCAGTTTTAGGTCATGCCCAGGACCAGGAGCCTCCTGACCATCCCCTACAGCTCCTGCCTTTACCTCCCAGATGTTTCATACAGCCTTTCAGCCAGGCAATGTTTCTGCCTGGCCTGCCAGCAGTGAACTGCTCTGTGTATACAGGCAGCCAGAATTCTAAGATGGCCACTGTAATCAAACACCTGCTGGCTGTTTGGCTCTGCCCTTAAAGTGGCAGACACCAAGAGTGCCCTGATACACTTAAAATCAGCTTTTGACTTCTTGTGCAAATTATAAACATGTGACAAATTATTTTTCAGCAGAGACCACCATCACTTTCCTGTATGGTTAATAAAGGGATTTATGGGAGAGAGACACTGCATGCTTAGATGAGTTTGAAGAGCCATTAAAGAGTAGAACATATTCTTGCATTTATAATTAATATTTAAAGAAACAGGAGTTCTACAGATAAAAATCTGAGAAAAAAATATTTGTCTTTTGGATGTTCTATCTAGTTCGGAAAGATTTTGGACAAGTTTCAGGCAATCAAATACCTTTCCTCAAGTCTAAGCAGTTCTACAAATACACATTTGAAAAGTTACAGATAATTCTCCCAAGGGTAGAAATATATTTTAAAATATTATAGAAGACAGTTGGTGGTATGTGTGTGCATCAGTAAATAACATGCTACAAAGTACAATAAGCATATACTCTTCCTGGGTCAAGCACATTCAATGTGGATGCAAAATTCTGTTCAATTCAATATGCCAACAAGCAGAAATTACTACACTTCATAGAAAAAAGCAAAAAGCAAAATATGCCATATTCCATCTCATTCTGGAATCTGTACCTCCTGCATCTGCATATTATCCATTTAGAGGACAAGTACTTTGTGAAAGGGATCTGTATTTGTGGTATATGTTAAACACCTACACACTTTTAGGAGCTATACAGCTAATAAGCTGTAGTTGTATAAAGAGTAAAGGACCATTGCCAAAGAACTGATTTATTTTAATCATCACCTTCATTATAGATTCATAGATGTTAGGGTCAGAAGGAACCTCAATAGATCATTGAGTCCAACTCCCTGCATAGGCAGGAAAGAGTGCTCGGTTCAGATGACCCCAGCCAGATGCCTGTCTAACCTCCTCTTGAAGACCCCCCAGGGTAGGGGAGAGCACCATCTCCCTTGGGAGCCCATTCTAGATTTTGGCCTCTCCAACTGTGAAGAAGTTCTTCCTAATGTCCAGTCTAAATATGATCACTGCTAGCTTATGGCCATTATTTCTTCTAACCCCCAAGGGCGCCTTGGTGAGTAGAGTCTCACCAATGTCCTTCTGCACCCCCATGATGAATTTACAGCCACAAGGTCACCTCTCAACTATCTCTTGTGGAGGCTGAAGAGGTCCAGGTACCCTAATTTCTCCTCGTAGGGCTTGGCCTGCAAGCCCCTAGCCATATGAGTGGCCCTTCTCTGGACCCTCTCCAGGTTATCCACATCCCTCTTAAAGTGCGGCACCCAAAACTGCACACAGTATTCCAACTGCGGTCTGACCAGTGCCCGATAGAGGGGCAGCATCACCTCCTTGGTTCTGTTTGTCATGCATCTGCTGATGCATGATAAAGTGCAGTTAGCTTTGCTGATGACTTCGTCACACTGACGACTCATGTTCATTAGTAATGCTACTTGCTACATAACTAGTATGACATGAACATAGGTTCCTCATAATTGATCTGTTTGTAAAGAATTAATATATTAATCTATACTTAATTTATGAAATCCTGAGGTTTAGTATATTCGCCATAGGACTTAGCAGCTATAACCATTTAGAATGCAGTGCAGTTTCTGTCCCTACTAGCAGTGTAGTATGAAGTATTACTCCCTATTTTTTACGGTTTATTATTGGTCAGAACTTTTATTTAGTCATGGCTGTTGGCCATCCACTGTAAAAGAAGGATATCCACTAATAGTTGCTACAATAATTTATTAAACATTTCAGCCTGTTCATCTTCTTAAAAAGATCAAGAGGTGACTTGATCTATGATATCAGCATACTTTCATGATGAGATAACACTACATAATAAAGGGCTATATTCCTTAGCAGTGAAAGGTATATGCAATTAAAACCAGACTCATTCAAATAGGGAAAAAATACATTCTTACAGTGAGGGTGATAAATGTCTGGAACAAACTACCACAGGATGAGGACTTCAGTTGATTTCAATTCAAGGCAGGAAAACATGCTTCAATTAAATACAGTTTTCAGGGCTAAGTGGGTGGTATTCTTTGGCTTTTTTCCCCAGGCGCTCAGATAGTCCATTCTGGCTTTAAAATCTATGGAACCTTGATTTTGGCATGTCCAGACAGAAAATATGGAGCTTTATTGTTATGACCCTCATGCTTGCTCTCTCATCCTTCTGTTACCCACAATTGTTTTCTGTATGTCTGATACAATTCTGCAGAGCAAGAATCATGGGCTCCCACTGTAATTGGATCTAAGTATCAAAATGTCCACCTTGTAGGCACCTAGGAGTATTAGGTGCCTTCATTTAAGGAGCTGAATACCTAACTCTGCTCACAGAAGGCGTCTCCTTCCACTTGAGATTACAACAGTGAAGTCTCTCTTGGGAGTTAGACCTAGCTGAAGTCAGCTCTGTCTCACAAGAAATTGAGGAGAAGCAAGTGCTAACACCAGGTGGCAAGTGCTAACACCAGGTGGCTAGATCACTGAGATAGGCTATTAAAGATCCGGGTTCAAATTCCTCCCCTGCCAGGTATGAAACAAGAATCTGGAACCCAGGTCTGGCACCTTGCAAGTATGAATGCCTGAACTTCAAAGATACATGTTTTATGGGTTGAATTTTTCTTAGTATCTCCTGGGTTAGAGAGAGAGATTGATTATAGCTCTATAGAGTGTTGGTTAAGAGTTAGGAAACTTAAACTTATCTGGGAGACCAAAAGTCCAGTCCTTACTTCAGTGTATATATACACTGAGTTTCCATAAGAAAGAATTCCATAGGTTCATCCCAATAGAACCTTACTTGGGAAAGCAATGACCAGGAGCCCTACTCCAGTTTAGGCAGGTAACAGATTTAAGCCTGGAGCTCTCATGGACAGATTATTAGTTTTTGGCTGTCTTTGTGAAAATTAGGTATGCTCTGGGAATGCCCACTGGACCTGGTCTTGCAAGAGTGATATATGAAGTAATGTCTAGTTTGCAAATCACACTTGGTTTTTGGTGCTGTTTGGTGCTCTACTAACGTGGATGAGCAGAAATGTAAGCAGCTGCGCAGGGATTTGCTGGCACATGGTTATTGCATCTGGATGCCTAAAATAGTGTTTAGATGCTTACGTCTCTTTGTGGATCAAATTCTATGTCTATCAAAGCCTTGTCTTTTGTGGGATCTAATAACAAAAGGGTAAATGTTTCTAACTGGTCTGAATGATACGAGTCAGGTGTTCTTTTTGGGCACCAAACATGATCTAGGTCCTAAACTTTATCACCAGCATTTCAGAGTCGTCTAAGTTAGCTGCGGACGTATTTACTGCTTTTCTTTTCTCATATCCCACCTTTGTGCAGGGTGTTACCTCAGATAGTAACTGGTTGAGAGAGGCATGAACTTTTGCAAGCAGCAGCCTATTTTGTCAGATGCAATAGCTTTTAATTTCATTGCCTGTGGAAGCATGTGCCTCTCTGAACCAAGGCATAAGCTTGTTAGTCTCTAAGGTGCCACCCTGCCCTGCATTCTGTCTGATTTCAAACTATTATGGCTAATTCTTTAGTATATTTAAGAGGATGAATAAATATGCATGAGTCTATTGACCAAAGAAAATAGACTGGTTTCAGTTAAGTTCTAGTTGATCCTTATTATTTTTCTTATTCCTCTAAAGTAGATAGAACCCCTACTGGAGAAAAGAGGAAAATATCTGTATGTTATACTGCTCTCCCTTCAGAAAGGCAAGGCTCCCATTGATCATTGTTGGTAAGACATGGATAGACAATGGAGCAGGCTTACTGGAGACCTTCAGTGCCAGTGGAGGTCAGCCATCCAAGTCCAAATGTTTGTCAAATGCCATTGCATATGTGACAAAAGTGAATGACTTTCAAAATGTACAGTTGAGATGCTCCATAAGGAGAAAAACAGCCTAATGGGACCAGGAGTCAATACTTCTGCTTTCTGTTCCTAGTTTTCATCATGACTTGACCTTTTACTAGTCATTCTTTCTCTGTATGCCTAAAACTGTCATTAAAGTGATAATGATGCTCTGCCTCACAGGAGTAGTGTTTGACTTAATGGCATGGATAAATTGTCAAGGCATCATTGACTCCAATAGAGCCATACCAGTAAGTTGAGAGGCTGACATAATATCAAAAAGCCTTTTGAAAGTGCTGAATGAAAAGCATTATGCATGTGGAAGGTACTGTTGATTTAATAAAAATCTGTCTATTCTTCAACTACAGCAGAAAGCTGGTCTATGAGGCAAATGGATGACTATACCCAGGCTGAGAAAATATAGTTACTCACAGTATTTTTTTTAGGATCTACTGTACACATGCTTTTAGTATGAAAACAGGTATCTAACAGAATTGCTGAAGAAGTGTGACTAAAACATAAATATATTTTAAATTGCAAAATCACATGGAAAATTATTTATTGAATTGTGAAGTAGTTGGATTTCAGCTTGCAATATTGAGGCGGGAAACTTGTGGGAATGGTGGATTGCAATACGTTAACCCCAAGCAGAGAAAGGAGGTGAAGGCACTAATGTCCATTTATATGATGTCCTATTCAACAACAAATTAATTCACAGTTTTGTGACCTGCCAGTCTCTGGTAACTTCCCCAAGTATCATTGTTTTTCCAACCACTCTTTGCTGCCCAGTATCCTTGTCAGTATGGAACTAAAATCCACATTTAATTTGTTTTATGTAGTTCATAGTTACATCTTTTCACCTGAGGAGTTAGTCAAAATCTGGGGTATTTTAAATGATTTCATTGATGAAGTGAAATTCTTGAGAGAGTCAAGTATCTTTGGTGCAATTTCTATTTGGTGACAATAACACACATCTCATCTCATTGACCCTAGGAATAATCAAAGTTTCCTTTCTCATAGCAATAAATTTCTCCCTTCTCTCTAGGTCAGCAGTTCTCAATATCTGGCCTTCAGGCCAAATGTGGCAGAGCTGTATTATGCAGTCATTGGGGTCCCCACAGATCTGGAAATCTGGCAGGAGGAGAACAGTGGCAATGTTAACTGCCACTCCTCTGCTGTCAAATTTCTGAACCTATGGGGAGCTTTCCTGGCTGAAAAATGCATGTCCCTGCATGCTAGCATACATGGTTGTTCCATAACCAGATCCAGTGCACAGATTTGTATTAGGGTAGCTTGTCATTAGGGCTTTGGTTGCTGATTCATTTTGGTGGCGATTTGGCCCGATTCGGTGGCTGAATCGAATCAGGAGACCCTTTAATCCAAATCCAATTGGAACCCTCTGAATCAGTTTGGAGAGATTCGATGATTCAGATATAGGCACAGCATTAAATGCTTTTTCTACATACCTTGAGGTACCAGGTGCAACTCGTGAGTGTCTCATGGGAGTATGCGGGGTAGAGGGGAGTCCTCAGCATGCTGGGCGGCAGACCTGGAAGTGGACCAGAAGCACTTCCAGTCAATTTCCAGGTTGACCACGGAGCATGCGGCCCCCCGTGCTCCTGTGGGATGGTTCATCCGCCCCACCATTACAACGTTCATGAGCTGCACCTTGAACCTCGAGGTATGTAGAAAAAACGTTTAAAGCTGTTTATGGCTGAATCTCTGATTTTCTGAATCAGCACTAAATCTTCAGATTTGGCCAAAATGAATTGGGACAGTTATCTGAATCAGTGAATCGAATCACTGTCCCCCCGATTCAGGCTGAATCCAAACTGAATATGGCCCACTTTGCACACCCCTGGTGCTCATATATATATTGCATCTTTTCTTTTCTATCACTGTGGGAAGTTCTCCTAACATAACATAGTAATGGCTTTGTGCAACTAGATCTGGCTGTGTAACAAGTGGGCCTTTTCTAGGGCTGGTCAGATGTTGGCCTGCCCATCCGTTTTTGGGCTAATTGCCCACACCTCTCATCTGCCATGCCTTGTTGATGCATAATTATGGCATTAAATAGGTGCTGCCCGTTTTCCCACCCCAATGCCAGGGGGTGCTATCTGCAGCTCTGTTCCTCTCCTACCCCCAGAGCTCAAGCCTTGCAGGTATTCCCTCCAGCTAGCTAGCACTGGGACCTGAGCTCCTGAGTCCCACCGGGACTGTCACTCCTCAGCAGAGCTCCTGGTCCCAGCACCCTCATACTGGGTTTATTCACTACACACACAAAACACACACTGGGTCCTGCACCCAGACACTGGGCTCCAGTCCCTTCCACACTCTTGGGGTTCCAACTCCTGTCCCCAAGCCCTCCCTGGGCAATCCCCTTATCCCTGGCCCCCAAGAGCTTCCTTAATAGCTCCCTAAGACTCAGGTCTCCACCCCCCTGGAACTTCATGCTGGCTCCTATATGCAGCCTCAGACCTTCACTGCAGAGTCTGGGCACCACTACCACAGGTCCCTCCACCAACCTGGGCTTTGCCTCAGTGCTCCATGGTAAGGCCTGGGCCCCCCTTGCTAAATCTCGCCCACCAGGGATGTGGGAGCTGGGGTTATTAAGGTACCCCGGCCTGCCTTTCACCAGGGTGGTAACTGGCCTCGTATTTCCTGTGGGCTCCCATGCAACTGGGAGCCCCACCAGGCCACCCACACCCGGCAGGGTGCAGTTTTAGGTCATGCCCAGGGCCAAGAACCTCCTAGCCATCCCCATAAGCTCTTGCCCTTACCTCCCGGTTGTTCCTACTGCAGCTCAGCTAGGCGATGTTTCTGCCTGGGCTGGCAACAGCAAACTACAGCCTTTATGTAGTAGGATCTCAAAACAGCTGCTGCCACCAGGCAGCTGCCTGACTGCCCCTAAAGTGGCAGGCACCAACAGGGTCCTGCCACACCTTGTTACCAGCTCAGACTAACTGAATTTGGCATTAACAGCTGAATCAGACAGATGAAATGACTGGATATGTTAATGAAGGATAATAAGGGAGACTAATGGACAATACCCAAAGCCAGACACCAGAAAAAGACCAAATTAAGATGTACGCTTGTGATGGGTCTGTTGAACAAAGGAACGTGCTGACAGAATAAAATATGGAAAGCATGCTGACTGCAGAGAGACCAATCCGAAAATGAAGAGTCATCAGAGGAGTGAAGCTGAAAAAAAGCTTAAAAAAGAGGACATTAAGAAAGGTTACTTCCCCCCACCCCTGCCCTGCTGATGCCACTCACTCCCAGCCCAATGCCCCATGACACTATCCCCACAGTGTGTGGCACAGGGTGTGGGTATGTGGGGGAAGTGTGTGGGTACGTCATGGGTGCAGGGCACAGGGGGATCTGTGTGCCCACAGCATGCGCAGGGCTGCAGCCTGACCGCGTGGGCAGGACCCATTGTGGGAGAGGGGAGAAGGGCAGTGAGATTTGTTGCTGCTGCTGCCAGGACCCCAGCACCAGCTGTGCTGCCAGTAGTGAGGAGTAATGGACCAGGTGGGGCATGCTGCCCTCACCTCCTCCCACTGCCAGCTGCTCATGCACTGGGCCATGGCTCTACCTTGCTGCTGAATCAAGATCCAATTGCTGAATGGCCTGGCATTTACTTCCCTAGTGGGCAGCAGATGTTCCTCACTGCAGCTCAGACTGATAAAAGCCGTAAGCTTGCACAGGGTCGAATCCAACACGCAGCACATTGCCGTCCTGTCCTCTTGGGGAAATCTGTGACAAGAATTTTTTCCTTTTCTCTTCAGACAGTATGCAGTCAGGTCGAGTCACAGATTGGTCCCCTTCCACTTGCCCTGTCTTGGCTCACTTCATGTGGGACACCAGAGCAGGAAGGGCTCTGACCTGGAGCCTTGGCCCCTCTGAAGCCCATAGCAAAGCTGTTCCTCCACTGGCTTTCCCCAATGCTGGGCGACAGCAAGTTGGATGCTGGTCCTGGACCAGGTCAACCAGAAGGCACTTTACAGGGACAGGATGCGGCCCTCGGGGGCTGCTCCCCGCTAACCGGAGGCAGACGGGGCTGAGCTGGGTGCAAGACGCGAGTGCTTAACATTGCGCAGACCCGCGCGTCAACCAGCCCCACATTCTCCCCGAAGCCCTGGCAAAAGCTAATACGCATGCTCCGTTTCATGCGCACGCGCACAAAGTGCCAGGCCTTTAGGCGGCGGCTGGAGCCTTCTGTTTAGCGCGCTCTCGGTTCCAAATGGCTACGCGTGACACGGAAACAGCCCAGAAACAAGTGAGGGGCGGCGGGCTTTGTTGCTGGCTTCCAGCCGTGTCGGGTTGGTTGGGGCGTCTTTCTGCCTTCCCAGTGTGCGGCTAGTTCCCCCCTCAGCTGCTAGGGGCAGGTTTGCGCGTGTGCAGTCCTACTATAGACGGGGGGCGGGGTGGGAAAGCTCCGCGTATGCACAGCAGTGGCGTGGAGGGGCTCCTCTGCGCCTGCGCAGCCTTAGTGGAGACGTCGCTCCGCAGTGACGGCGGCTCCTGGCTGGGGGGAGGGTGCTGTCTGCTCCTAGTGGGTTGCACACTGTGTCCTTGCAAACGAGGAAATAACAGGGGAGAAAGCAGTGCTTAGAGGCTGGAGCATTGATCCTTGTAAGGGTGATGTCCATTAGTAGTACCCTTATTAGGAAAGCCCCAAAGGTATGCTGATGCTTGTGCCTGATGCATGGAGTAAATGCAGAGACTTCATGTGGGAGTGGGTGGGATCAACCTGTTGTGGACTTTCAGGGCTGTTTGCAGCAGGAGGAACTGCTGTATTTTTCTGCAGTCAAAACAAATGAGCAGAAGCTAAGCAATAAGAGGCTCCTGGAGTCTGCAGGGTGGGGAGGGTAGTTTTGTGCCTTGGGTCTAGGGAAGGCTGAGAGCCATTAGCCTGAAGCTATACTGATATGAAATGGTTGTTAGAAGGCTAAAGCCATGAAAGAACCATGTCTCAAACACCTGCGGCTGGTTTGTCCCATAGCCGCTGCTCTTTAGACAGGTGGTTTGCAGCCCATCTGTCATGAAAGCCTTTAAAGAGAGCTGCACAGCTTCAGCACAGTTAGTTGTGCAAACACCCACAGATGGCTCACATGATAAACCCAGAGATTTCAAATAGGAATCCACAGTATCAGAACTATTCTGATCTATTGCGGTCTTTCTGAGGTCTTTGCAACAGAAAGATTTTTGCTATTATTTTTCCATAGTCAAAAAGAGCGTGTGAGAGCTAAGAGTGGCATTTTCTGAGGGGTAGCTTGAGTCTAAAAAGGTTGAGATCCACCGGTCTAAATGCTTCATTCACTGTCTCAATTTTTCAGAAGACTTTTCTCTCTGGAATCAAGACATTTAGAGTAGTGGATTATACAGGCAAAGTCTCATGAGGTTCAGTCTTTCAAAGAGTGGCTGGTAACTTGATTTGGGTTTCATGTAGGTTGGTATGAGCTGTAATATGCAGGAGGCAAAGATTTCTTAGGGCATGGGTTTTCAACCTTTTTTTGGTTGGGGTACGCCTGGCAGCTGGTTGAGAGGCAGGCAGGGAGTCTCCTGGTGGCCGGTTGACTAGTGGGGGGAAGGGGACCCCTGCATGGCGTGCAGCAACAGAACCTGGAAGTGCTGCCAGCTTTTCCGTGCTGCTGCTGCCACATACTTGCTGGGGCCTTCAAAAGTACCTCTGATTGAAAACCTCTGTCTTAGGGTGGAACCAACTACGTAGGTGAGATAATCTTTCAAACGTAAGACATTCTTCAAGTCTCTGATCACAGGGAATCAAGCACAGCATAGTGAAAAATCCTTGCCTTTTGTAATTTCTGGACTATTGTAGCTATAATAGTACTCTTGCACACCCATGGTATGATACTTCCAGAAAAGTGTGTGGAAGGTTTTGTTGGTGGTGTGCTTTTATAAAGTATAATGCATGAAACTGAAGAGAGGTCTGAAGTAAACAAGTCCATTGTTTTTGTGTGTGTAATGACTTAGACTTTATTTCTAGATAGGATCACAGTTCTGGTGAGTGTGATGGGAGGCTGCTCAGCTTCTAAGAGAAGTGCCTTTTTAAGTTTTAATGTATTTGTCTTGTAGATTGATGAAATAGAAGCACTCTCCTCCATATATGGTGATGATTGGTGTGTTGTTGATGAAGATGAAAGGATATTTTGCATTAAGATCAGTGAATGCTTGGAGAAACCAAAATGGACTCTTTGTTTGCAGGTATTGGGTTTGTAGGTACATAGTTTTAATGGATTATATGATTAATCACATGGCTATCTCTTCCTCCTTGGAGTCCTATTTAGTGGGACTCCATCAGGATTCCAGCATTTGTTTGGTTGTTCAGTGTTGCTGTTATTTAAATGGGACCTTTAATCCTGTTTTTGGTAATCACTTCCTTAAAAGTTACGTGCTAACTATTTACTTTTGCACTATTTTGCACTGTTAAAAATTTGGCTTCAAAAAATTTTTTCCCAAAATGTCATTTTTCTTTTTAGCTATTTTTAGATTGATTTTGCTGAAGTGGCACAGCTACATAACATTTTATTAGCTTAGTTTGACCTACCTGAAAGGATTAATGTACTTGTTTTAATTGGGATGTCTAAAATATTTGGGACAGCAGTTACGTATGTCAGTATGCACTGCTGCAAACTAAAAACACTTAGAATTAAAACACGTTTTCCTGTTGCATGGACTGGACTGAAATTTCTACTTATAGGCGATTACAAGCTTCTCAGTAAGTTGAATAGCTGTGTGTTGGCTCACGTGAAATTTCTTCTCTCCTTTATTTTTCATAACACTTATTTCACATAGACCAGACCATAGGACATGTTACTTACATGTGTTACAGATATCAATATCTTAAAATAATACCAAGATTATACCTTTATTATAGAAAGATGCATCTTTCTGTCAGCACATAACAGTAGTGGAGAAAATTGTTTTTTTCGTTGTTGAAGACTGCTTAATCTGAACTCTCCATACCAAAATCTCTAATTAATTTTTGGCTAGTTTTGAAGGACCAGCCTAATGATTATGTTAAAATTCTTTTAGGTGATTCTGCCTCCTGAATACCCAACCTCAGCCCCACCAATTTATCAACTGAAGTAAGTGATATCACTTAGTCAACCTCTTTAAATAATTATTGCATTTTTGTTAAATGATCAGTATTGGAGTGGTTTGGGTGAAGTTGCAAAGAGAGAGCCCAGGCCTGCCAGACACTGGTGGGGGGCAGGGAGATGGTGGGCAGACTTGCCATGAAGCTTTCTTCTGTGCTGCCACTCATGTTTAGGAAGAATTGCCCATAAAAATTTGTAAAGATGCCTTATCCTCCTCCTCCAGATTCTTCCTTAACACTTACCTTTGCAGTGAAGCCTACAAAATTCTGAACTACAATTATGCTGGTAATGTGCCTTGGCTTTTGCCTATCACATCTTCTCCAAGATGAACATGAGTCAGTGTGATGAAGTCATCAGAAAAGCTAATGGCACTTTATCATGCATCAGCAGATGCATGACGAACAGAACCAAGGAGGTGATAATTCCCCTCTATTGGGCGCTGGTCAGACCGCAGTTGGAATACTGCGTGCAGTTTTGGGCACCGCACTTCAAGAGGGATGTGGATAACCTGGAGAGGGACAGAGAAGGGCCACTCATATGGTTAAGGGCTTGCAGGCCAAGCCCTATGAGGAGAGATTAGGGCACCTGGACCTCTTCAGCCTCCACAAGAGAAGGTTGAGAGGCGACCTTGTGGCTGCCTATAAGTTCATCGTGGGGGCACAGAAGGGAATTGGTGAG
>JAGPOW010000129.1:43499-55987 GCA_030014935.1 Caiman crocodilus
AAGAGAAGGTTGAGAGGCGACCTTGTGGCTGCCTATAAGTTCATCGTGGGGGCACAGAAGGGAATTGGTGAGGCTTTACTCACCAAGGCACCCCTGGGGTTAGAAGAAATAATGGCCATAAGCTAGCAGTGATCATATTTAGACTGGACATTAGGAAGAACTTCTTCACAGTTAGAGTGGCCAAAATCTGGAATGGGCTCCCAAGGGAGATGGTGATTTCCCCTACCCTGGGGGTCTTCAAGAGGAGGCTAGATAGGCATCTGGCTGGGTTCATCTAAACCCAGCACTCTTTCTTGCCTATGCAGGGGGTCAGATTTGATGATCTATTGAGTTCCCTTCCAACCTTAACATCTATGAATCTACGATTCTGTAGTGCCTCTTTGTTTTCTTGCAGTCTGTCTGAATCCACCTATTATCTGTTGTTTTATGCTTGGATTGTAAATTTGGGTTGGGATCATTCCTAGTTAGTACAACCCTTAATACAGTAAGGTGGTGTGTGCCCCCCCCAACAGTGCTTAGGTATTGGTGTAGAACAAAGTTGTAGCAATAAGAAGAAAAAACTTTTATAAAGTTTGTGGTTAATTTGGGACGTAAAAGCTATCACTGTAAGCCTGAAGAATTATCATCAAGGATCACTGGAAGACAGGCTGGAGGAAGCTCTTGAGCTCTTGCACAGTGCAAAGACAAATACAAATAAAAATGATGCGATATGCGTAGGTTTGAAGGACTTTCCAGAGAGAACTTGGGTTACGGTGCAGTGGTAGTTACGTTAATGAACTAGTATGGAAAAAGTGATCAGCTGTTTGCACAAGGAGCGTCAGAGTAAACCCCAAGGTAGGATAACCTTTAAATCCCCATTACATTTAAAAACTCCAAATCTTTTTCAGAAGGAAGAGCTGACAGTCTTTTGTTTAAAAATTCTTATTCTTCAGGAGTTTATTGTATTTTGTTTTAAAGAAAAACATTTGTTGTGGAAAATACAGTCACTGAAGCATACAGTACCTTAATCAGTTTATCAACTCCACCCTTCACTGTATCTACTTTCACTGCAGTGCTCCTTGGCTTCGAAGACAAGATTATATGGAGCTGGGAAACAGCCTGGAAGAAATATATGTGTAAGTGGTAAAATCTGGAGAATTTTATAAATTGAACAGGGTAATTTCAGTTTATGGCTCCTTAAATGTAAGAAGCTAGGTAACGTATAAATTAGAATGATTATGAAATTTTTGCAGCAATAGCCAAGACAAAATAAAACAATCTAATATAGTTCATGCTCACTGTTCACTTTGGGCCAGATCCTATGCTACCTCTTAGGTACATTTACACTTTTGTGCCTAAATGCGATCATATTTCACCCTGTGGGCATGAAAAAAAATGTTCACACACAAGCTAAGTGGGTCCTGCTCTTTCCTATTTCTTTGACTGTCTTAGGGCCAAGATTATGACATGTTACAAAAGTAGACAAGATAGCAGTTCTTCAGGGATTCAAAGAAGGTGGAACAAGATAACCACTTATATTGAGAATTATATGGCGTAATGTAGGATTTAACAGGGCAACTTTCTGTTCTTTACTGGTTGTCTAAATTACTATTCTGTTGGATTTTAACAGGGCATTTTTTGGTACTTACACTTCCAGGGATATCCTCATCTTCCATGTATAGCCCAGTATAGAGGTGTACCAATACAGTGGTCCCATATCAAATTGGCACCAATATAAGGAAAATTGACTGTAGCAGCAATGGGCTTTTTTTGCCCCATATGGCTGATAAATGTTGTGTGCATGTGCAGCCACAGCACATCATGTAGGTAGTCAGGAGCAGAGCCCAGCAGTGTGCAGAGCAGCTGGATCTGGCTGGTAAATCTGTTGTGAGGGAAGGGTATGGGGGGTGGACTGAGGCTTCCACAGTGAGGGTGGGAGTGGGGCTGGGGCAGGTGCTGCCCAGCTGGGGTGGGGTGTGGGACTGAGCTGTGTGTGGTGGAGGTGGGGTTCCCACTGCTATATGCACCCCCAGAGGAGGCATGTGCCCTTGGATCGTTGTGTGGGGTGAGTGTGGGCTGCCTCTGCGGGCTGGGGTGGGGTGGTACCAGGATGCATTCAGGGCAGGCAGTGGTGGCACTGCGGGGGAAGGGGATGTTACAGTGAATTTTGGAGTGCCTGCAGCCTCTTCTGTAGCACCCCTCCCAGTGCTGTCCCTGCCTGTCACAAACCTAATCACCTGCCGGGAAGAGACCAGTGCAGCCAAAGACCTTGCCCTGTGTGCAGATCCGGGGGCACATCCACCTGGAGGCACATGCAATGCCAAGAGCCATTCCTCCCCATACCCCCTGGACAACCTGCTCATGGCTCTGTCCCATGACTCACCCCAGCGGGCAGTGCCTGCCCTTGTTCAGAGCCCACTCCCGCCCTCACCACAGGAGCCTCGATCTATGTCCCTTCCCCCCCACAACAGACTTACCAGTCGGATGCTGCTCTCTAAGCTGCCCAGCTGCATATTGGGAATCAGATTGGTATTGGCCAATGTGGCTTGTTAAAAATCAGCCATCAGTATTGGCCCAAAAAGTCTCTATCAGTGCACCTCTAATCTTGTGCCTTATGTACATACAGTCTGGCTGAAACAAAATATGAGTCTACTTAACTATTTTGGGGGAAGGATGGGTGGCTAGGATACTCACCTGTGAAGCCAGGTGTCCTGAGTTCTGCCTTCCCTCCCCCCACAGCCAGAGGGGTTGAACCTGATCCTCTAACTTGCAGCCTGCACATTAACTCCTCTACCACTACTGGATAAACCACAGTAATTTTATACCTCTTATACAGCCTCTTCAAGGCCTCTGAGATCTGATCATTCTGAGTAATTATTGGTTACACATTGTGAACTTGAATTTTGATCTCTATCATCCACATTCACAATCAGAGAAGTAGAGGTGAATAGATTTTTCCACTTGTTGCAGCTCTTCTACCCAAAAACCTTGCAATATATATGCTTTTTCCCCCTAGATCATTAAAGCAGCTTTATTTATTTGAAATAAATGCTGCCCTCTTCAAAAGAGACTCAGGGTGGCTTATAATAAAAAAAAAGTTGTAAAGTAAAATAAAGTAATATATAGCGCAAATAATGCCCAGAGAATGTCCTCAAACTTCACCATCCCTGCTGAAGGTCTGCCCAAATAAAGTCATAAAATGCTTTGGAAAAATGACAAAAATAAGTATTCTTGAATAGTCATTGGTCTAGTTTTTAAAGACCACAAACAGACCTACCTCAAAGTATTAAACACTAAACATCTAACAAATGGATGGATGCTGGTTCCTTTTCTAGAGATTCTTAGTATTAAAAAGTTCTCTCAAAGGAAACATAGCTTTTGTACTAAAAGAACTGCATGAATTATATCTTAGGACTTCTTCCATTTGCAAACTTTTCATTCTGAGGATTTCAACAGTATAAAATAGCCTATGGAATAGCAACTGTTAAACATAGGTCATGAAAGTACTACCCAGTTTAATAATTAAGGACTTGCTTTTTATTATAAAGAATGTAATATGTTTTTCTGTATTACAAATAAGATGCATTTATATATTTGTTAAACACCAGTATGAAATATGGTATTCAGCTTTATCTGCCACATGTCTAAAGTTTGAGGTCATAGCTACAAGTCTGTATTTTCCAGACTTTTACTTTAATACTTTCCTTAAAACATGAGTGTTTAGTAAAGCCATTTATATCATGTATGTATATATAAAAGGAGGAATTTTTTTTTTTGTTGGGGGTGATATCTTTTATTGGTCCAACTGCATAGTTGGGATAGTTAGACAAGTTTGATTGTAAGATCAGACCTGCAGGTTAGACAAGCTTTTAACTTTAAAACATTCTTTTTTATGTCAGTTTCAGCCTAAAAGATTTCCAATTACATACAAAGCATACAAGTGTTCTTGGGTATTATTTTCTGTTTCTTTATAAAGGATGAAGAAACAGCACAAGTTTGCTAAGATTTTAAATATTTGTCCTATTTTGACATAGTGAAACTGACACGTAAATAAATTGCAAAAATAAGTTTCTAGTGTAAAATTATGATTCATAACAAAACAACTGTGAGAAACTGAAATACACATTTTCTGTTTTGAGCTGTATGCATAGGTTGAAGAAACATCTCAGAGAAAATAATTACAATCAAATGATTGAGTTAATGTTTATTGTACTTTAACATTGTACTGCTTCACTGTGATTTGGTTTATTTTGCACATCCATTATGCTCTCCTTTATTTCTTGTATAACACAAATGAATGGTATTGTCAGCAATTCTGTTTATCTGTAACTAGAACAAACTTTAGTAACAGGTTGTTAATAACCAGTAAATGTAATGCTCTGAATTTTTTGTTCCTGCAGATCCACATATTGAAGTCTAATGACATGTTTAGAAGGTCATACAGCCATTTATAGTCATGTGATTTTTAGATGCTATCTGGACCTGTTTAAGATCTAAAAATGCAAGGACTAGAAATAAGAGCAGTCCTCATAGCAGTTTTCAGTTCCTTTCTCTCCTTATGTATTAAAAAATGATCAAAAGTAGAGGGGAAGGGAAGTAGTATGGCTCTGCAGAAGGAATTCAGACAAATCCTTTTAATTTGTATGTAACCTTTCTTTTTTCACCATAAAATTACCTCTGCAGATCCACACTGTAAAAGTATCTCAGGAAGTGGGTTGAGGAATGCTTAATTAAAACAGATACTGTGAAGGACTGTCTTCTGAAACAGAGTCTTGTCTAGTTGCAGAATCAAGATTAAGGTTCTGTTAAGGTATGAACTGAGCTTTAAATCAGAAATGCAGGGCAGCTTTATTTCAAATGTAGATTTCAAGTGTAAGTAGCAGCTGATTAAAGCAATGCATTTTTAGAATGTGGTTTCAGTCTGTCTGCTACACATATCCTCTATAATTTATTTAGTAAAAGTCTATTTTGGAAAGGCTTTTACGTTTATGTTTCTCACCTGAATCTTTACATTTGGAGAATTTGTAAAAAGGTGGGGGGGTTTTGTTGTTATTTTTTTTAAATAGCAACTCTTAAAACCCTAGTCTTGCAGTCACATATTCATAAGATCAACTTTATGTACTAGACATTTAATTGAAGCTAGTTGGAATGTTCACTCATTTAAAGTTAACTGTGCAGAGGTCAGTCAGGGTCTATGGAGGGTGGGGGGTGCCTTGAGTCTGTGGACTCAGACTCTTAAAACTATGTTCTGTGCAACCCTACTTTACTTGGAAGGTCGCAATGTCTAATTAAAAAAAAACCAACACATTTTCAAAATCAGAAGCCTAAAGCTACATGTATACCCCCTTCTAAGGTGAGAACTATGTTTTACTAACATTTTGCCTTTTGTACTGTGCACAATGTGTTGAGAAGTTTTGGAAAAGCTTCACATACAGCCTAGCAGGGGGAATCAGGAATACATACAGAGCCCTTGTACCCAAGAGAAATATGAATAGTATACCTTGTGCAGAAGATAGCATGAAAAGCATCATCTTACAGAAATGATCACACAAAAAAGGTTCTTTGCACCCACAAGTTTGTCTGAGCACTTTTGTATTTTAAAAAGCTTCTAAAATTTATATATTTATTAACTGAATGTGAATAATTTCCAAGCAGACCCTATGAGAAGGATCACTTACTTTTTGTGATTTTTAAATAACTTTCAGACAGAACCTTGGTGAAAGTATCCTTTACTTATGGGTGGAGAAGATAAGAGAAGTTCTGGTAGAAAAGTCCCAATCCTCTGATCCCGGTAATATAGAAAGTATGTGCTGGTCTCTCTTTACTCCTCGTTAAATTCTACTATATAATATCATTTTGAATTTTCTGGGCAGTTTTATTAGGTGTAGATTAAAAAAAACCAACAGTCTGTATTATTCTGAAGTTAGCTCAGCATTTATTATGTTCTTGAATACTTATGCCTTTCCAAAAAGGGTTCTAACACACATTTCTCACTTTTTAAATACCAAGAGAAAAATAGGAGTCTAATAGTAGACAAGAATAATGACTAATTCAGTGAGTGTTGAAAACTCATATGATGGTAAAGTTCAAATTAGAAATGCACAGATATAGAATGCTTGGGCTTCTTGTTGTGTTGAGCATGCTCTTAGGATAAGGACATTCTGAACAAAAGAGAAAAACAGTTTGTTTAGAATGGGTAGATCATGTGTCTACATATTCTGGTATTCCATCGCAGAATAGGGTGCTTCAAGGTGCTGCTCCTGGGCATGATGAATTTAAGGTCTCAACATAGGCAGGCAAGGTTCATTGGGTAGATGCGATATCTTTTGTTAAACCAGCTGAGTAGTTGGAAAAAAATTCTTTGCAAGCGTTTGGGCACAATCACCCTTCTTCAAGCATAGGGAGTCTGCTGTTCTGAAACACCAAAGAGTGAAAGAAGCTTAAAGTGTGACAGGATCTCAGTGAGAACATATGCCTGAAGAAAGATGATTGTGCCCAAAAGCTTGCAAAGAAATTTTTTCCAACTACTGTTTAATAAAAGATATCACATCTAACCAAAGAGCCTTGCCTGCCTACATCCTTAGACCAACAAGGCTACAGCCCAAAACCCAGGTCTCAGCATGGATTTAGAAAACCTCTTAAGACTAGCCGTCTCCCACAGAGACTGAAGCTTATGTAAATTCACGTTTATGATCTTAAAAATGAGTGTGTGTGTTAACAAGATAGAGTGCTGGTAGGGTGTGAGCTGTGCATGTGAACTTATGACAGCAAGGAAATTGGAAGGACTTCCATGTCAAGGATTTTGAAAAACAGATTTTTGTCTCTTAAGAAATAAAAATGCAAAGGAAAACCACTATTCATTTCTCTGTTCCCTAATGGTAAGACCTGGTTTTAGTTTTTTGTAAGAGAGTAACCTAAAAAGTCAAATGTTTTAGTGTTTAAACTCAAACACTAAATGAGTGACTGGTTGACTAGAAGGGACATAAGAGATTAAAGCTTTAATGTATAGGCCACTAGTTTGACAGCAGGGATGTTGGTAACAACTTTTAATCACTGCCTACTGTGACAGATCAGGACCCATGGTTGGCTGTGAGGCCCCTAGTGGCCACCTACCTTCACCACTGTGGCTCTTTGGGATACCCTCACTTTTTACCTTGTCTGCCATACCTTGATGTAGGGCACCCCTTGGAGTTACTAGAAATAATGGTCACAAACTGACAGAGCAGATTTAGATTGGACATCAGGAAGAACTTCTTTATGGTAAGGGCTACCAGAATCTGGAATGGGTTCCAAGGGAGGTGGTGTTCTCCCTTACCTTAGGGGTCCTCAAGAGGAGACTGGACAAGCACCTGGCTGGGATGGTCTGACCCCAGTTTTCTTTCTTGCCCAGGGCTGGGGGTCAGACTTGATGACCTACTAAGGTCCCTTCTGACCCTAAAGATCTATGAAATCTTTGTTATTTATAACACTTTGGGAAGCTGCCACTAGGGCCCCACAGTGAGCCCAATCTAGTTTCATCTTCCCCTTGGACTCTATGCTGTGGCCCCCTTTTCCTTACAGGCTATTTGTGGCCTCCTTCCCCTCTCCTCCTTGCAGATGTTACTTTAAGTTGTGCACTGGGCCCTCTGGCCTGTCCATCAAATACTCTAGTCAGCTGGGCAGGCCCCTGGTCCTTGGTAAGGTTCTCTTTTTCCTGGGCCTCTGGTTTCTCATCCTCCCCTAGGCTTTGGTCCTCTCAGCTTAAACTGGCTCTCTGGCCTTAGCCTTCAGTCCTCTTGGCTCCTGGCCCCGCCATGGCTGCTGTAACTCTGTCTCAGCCCTCAGCCTTCTGGGTCTCTGACCAGCTTTCTGAGTCAGCCTGCACCAGCCCACCGCTCTGCAGGTCCCTGACCCCAAGCTAGGCTGCCTGATCCTGGCCTGAGCTCTCCCAGCCATGGCTTAACACATCACATCAGCCTTAGCCCTCTGGGTCCCTGACCCCCAGCTAGGTTGCCTGCTGTTGAGTGCCTGATCAGGTACCCTCCATAGCCCCCACACCTCCCCTGTAGGTACAACCCAGGCCTCCAGTTAGCTTAATCAGCAGATAAATGCAAGCAAAATGGCTATACAACAAAAATCTTCCCCACACTGGGTCATCATTTCCCTGCAAACTGCAAGTCCCCCTTAGCTCTTTCCTCATAGCTCTCATGGATGGTTTGGGTGCCAGTCAGTCTGCTTCCTGCACTCTTGCTTAAGAGCTCCTAACACTGTAGCTTGCAGGCCCAGACTGACTACCTAGTCTCAAGCACTGGCCTTACGTGTCTCCAGAGCTCCAACCCTACCTGTCAGGTGGCTCTTCAGTCACCTCCAGGGCTTTTTGCTTGATGGCCAGCCTGCAAACCTTTGAAGCTTAGCCCAGCTGCTTGCAGTTCTTTGCTTCTGGGCTGCTTAGGTGTCTGCCCCCCTTAGCTGCTTACTACAGCGCCTCTAGCTCTCAGAATAGTCATTCCCCCAGTGATCGCTCCTGTCCTTATCTCTTCTCAGCAACATGTTTTTGCTCAGCTGTTGGTCCCACCCAGAAAGCTTGGTCTGCTGCTTTCTCCTTAAATAAACTGGAGCGTTGGGCTTCCTGTTACACTGCGCATCTGAGAAATTTGTCAAGGTCTTTTAAAAAAAATGTTATTTGGCCGATTCCTTTTTATGACATTAAAAAAACCTTGTCATTTGCAGGTGGCATTCTCTACCTTTTTACCAGGCATAGGCATGGCAACTGAACTAAATCATGCTAGGATGACTTAATCTTTTTAAATGTCACTCACTCTCTCTCGGGAATAAAGTTCTGTAACAGTAGAGTCCATTAGAAGAGAACCAGTTTGCATAGTACTTCTTCTATTATAGTGTAATAACCTTTTAAATGTTTAAATATTGGACATCATTTCCCACCCACCCCCTTTTAAACTAGAATAAGAATTAAAATACCCCACCAGCTTTGGAGTAACATTAACAAGATTGCAATCATGGGTATTGGGATGGAAATCCAAGTTGTAATCAGTGTTTTTCCAATGTTTTAGAGCAGGGGTCGGCAACCCCTGGCACGTGTACCAGAGCATGTCAAGTGAAACCATTTTACTTAGTGTGCCACTGCTGGGCCAGGCTCTGGGCAGCTGCTACTAGCCAGAGCCCGGGCTGCTCGCAGCAGGAGTCTGCAAGCAGCCCAGGCTCTATGGCTGGCAGCAGCTGCCCAGAGCCCAGGCTGGCTGGACCTGGGAGGCTGCAAACATCAGTATCAGGCTTTAGAGCCCTGGCTGGGCTCTGGTGATGGTGGCTGAATGGGTGGATGGCAGGGGAGTGGCCTGGGGCAGCACAACCTTGGCCTCTCCCCTGCTGTCTTTTTAGAGGAGTGCGTGAAGTTGCTGCCAGCACAGAGCCAATGCTGGGGCTCCAGAGCTTAGCGAAACTGTAGTCTGCAGGATGTCTGCCACAGCCAGCATGGGCCCTGGGCAGCTGCGGCAGGCAGGCTGCAAACAGCTGCACTAGGCTCTGGAATCTTGGTACTAGTTCCAGGCTGGCAGCGACTGCACGAGTGCCTCAGTGCATAGGGCAGGGAGGGGCCAGAGCAACACAGCCCTGGCCTCTCCTTTGCGGTCTGCCCAGAAATGTGTGTGCAACCGCCACCAGCCATGAGGATTGGCCCTGATGGTCTGCCCCTGGCATACCAAGTTGAGGCATGGGTCAGGGCTGGGTTGTTTTTGGCAGTGGACCAAAAAGGTTGCCGATCCCTGTTTTAGAGTTTACTTGTCGTTATAAAACTGATTTAGTGATAATTGAAAATTGAGCAAAATGATGGAGGTTTTACTTAGTACTGCTCAGTTCTCATAAAAATGTCTGATATATTCTATTGCTTTATGTTAACAGGACTAGTTAAGAAAATTACTGAAGAGATTGAAGAGGATTATGGTGATGACAATTTTTCCCTGGACTATCAACTGAACCAAGATGATACAGTTAAAACATTAAATTTTATTATACCTGAAAGCCAAGAAGGTAAAAGTAACTAATCCTAATTTTGATGTAGTTTAGAAGAGGGAGCCATTTTATATTTCAGCCTTTTGTATTTTACCAAAAAAATAATAGAATGTTTTAAATTTACCATACTTTCTTGTAGTTTGTCAAATTTTCCCATCCACTTTTTGTTGATCTTTGATTTTTAAAGACATGTCATACTTCCTGGCTAGCTATGTATAGTTTTAGGAGCTTGAAACCACATTGCACCTCCTACCCCCACAATATTTATATTAAAGAGTCTTAATATTAAATCTGTAGGTAAAGAGCTACCACAAATTCATCATGGAAACCCTATCACAGATCGAAGGAGTACTTTCCAGGCACACTTGGCTCCAGTAGTGAGCCTCAAGCAGGTTAGTAAATGTTGAAGGATTAATTTTTGCTTGCCATTTTGGAGTTTGCTTAAACCCCAAAAGAGAACTTGGAGTTAGCTATATCCTTGGGAATGGGTGTGAGAGGAAATTTGGTTTCTAGACCTGAGTGTGACATATTTATTTAGATGATCTATATGCTGCCCTCCCCAAAAGATTCAGGGTGGTTTATATGATAACAACAAAATAAAATAATGTTAGTTTGACACCCTATAACAAGTGGGTATCCCTGGGCCAGTCAAGTCATTGGCTTGCCCACTTGCCTCTGAGCAAACTGCCCGCCTACTTCACCCACCATGTCTTAGTTGGTATCAGTAGGGTGGGAGGCTACCCAATCACATACATTTCTGAAAGTGTATTAAGTCATATATAGTTATCTTCCAGTATTTTAAAAGAAAAATATAATAATGTTCAGTGAAAAAAAAGTTATTAAAGCAACAGTCCCTTTGAAAAGTGCAATTTTTGTTGTACTATCATGCTTTTTTTTTTTTTTTTTAAAACAAACAAACAAAAAAAACAGTAGACTGCCTGAGTTTACTCTGGGAAAAGCATAATATTAGAGACATAATTTGAGCACAAAAAGAGATAGCATTACTTATGCATAGTTTTGTGTTTTTTTTTGTTTTTTTTTAAATAATATTGAAGACCATGCTTTTTCTTTCCTAGACCAAGTTGATCACAGCAGAACAGTTGATAGTCTCCTTAATTAGATGTAGAAAAGGAACTAGTATTGATTTACCAACTGTTGAAAGCAGGGATAGCAGAAGTTTGTTAGTAGACAGAGGTACTTAAAAATCAGAAACCTCCGTTTCACAGGAAATTGTAAAATGAAATTGGTTTATATTTCTAATCAAAATGCAGATGCGTATCTATTTCCTAGGAAATAAATAAAAATTCTAAAAGAAGTTTGGAAAAAATGTAGTTTGAAAATAGGTTAAGCTCTTATTTTCTCTTTTACTGTTATTGCCCAATATCAATAACAGGGCATTGTGACATACCATAATATATTCTGACATGAAATTTATTTTATTTTGGCTATTTATACATATTTCATTTTTAAGTCATTAAGGACACTGGTTGAAATGTATTATTTTGTATAATACATCTGCTGGGCACTGGTTAGCAGCAACAAGGCTGGGTTCAAATTTTGGACTACCTAATAAATTTTTACTGTGACTTGAACGCCCAAAGAAAAATCTGGGATCCCCAAATTTGTCTGGGGTGTCCCTCAATCAAAACCTCCTTCTTGCAAGCAGTATAACCACGAAGGACATTTTCTGTAATAAATTGGAAGGCAAGGAAAGTGAATGAAGACACCAAATGCAACTTAAGGCACTACCAGCTATGTCTTGGGGAGACTTCACCCATGCTCAAACAGTCTGGGACTTGGGGGAGTCTGCAAAGGGTAGTTCTGGGGGCCCGTACTCCTATATCTGCCCTTCAGTAATAGGCTGGAGAGGGGGACCCACACTGGAGAGTCCCATGAGCTGCTCCTTGGGATTGCTGTGCTGGAAGGGAGCTACTACAGGGCATAGGTCCTTTTCTGTTGCAAGGCGTTCCTCGTTGTTTCCTGGAAAGCTGTAGGGCACCAATCTCCACTTCCACATGGTGGCTTTGAGGGGTTAACTGCAGCTTCTGTCAGCATACTGCACCTGAAAATTTGTGGTTCCAATTCCCCAGCTCTGCCATGGCAGAAAACTGCAAACAAACTCAAAAAAGAGACCTAGGCCTTTTTTCACTGGGTGTGGATTTGGCAATAAGAGACAGCCAGGCCATTATGAGCTGGGCCTGGACATCTAGGTGGCTTTCAGACGGTCTCTTCTCAGTATGTACTGGACTCAGCACAGGCATGCCCAGTTTAAAGTAAAACATGGTGTTAGTTGGACCCGACATCTGTATAGATTGGGTGCTTTTATCTAATAGCTATTAGAATAATTGAATCAGCTATTAGATAATAGCATGTGACCACTGTAGGTCCCTGGGTCGTGGGTAGTCCCCCGAGACGTTCCTTTACCCCTCCTTCTCGCCCGCCACGACTTTGATGTTCCAAAATATAAAGGGGAGGGTGTTCAGTGGTGTTATCTGTATAATGGG
>JAGPOW010000135.1:0-17466 GCA_030014935.1 Caiman crocodilus
TCCAGGTAATTTAGATCACCCATGACAACTACATCCCTTGCCTTAAGTGCCTCTGCAAGCTGGCCCGAAAATTCCCGGTCCAGCTCCTCCCCTTGGTTGGGGAGGTCTGTAGTCTTAGGCATGGGCAGATCTAGGATGTTGAAAAGGGGGAGGGCAGTTGATGTAGCATATAATAACAATTAACAACGCATGTTGTTCTTCAGTTAAACAGAAGCTAGAAGCTTTACTAATATGCTAGGGGTCTAGTGCTGCATTATTCAGTTCAAGTTCAAAGCAAAAACAAATGTAAATATATTGGAGTGTGCATTACTTTGATAGAGCATATATAAAGTTTAAAAAATGATGACAAATAAGGCAAAAATAGTCAAAAGAGTATTTAATTTGTCCTGTATTCATTATAGTTAAATGTACATTTCTTATTCAGATTTGTAAAGCAAGATCTAGCCTCCTTGAGTGTCTTGATAATGCCCCCAGTACTTCATTATCAGTCATTTCTACACCTGAGTTATTACTACCACACCTGAGTTAAGGTGTTTCGCTATAGCTAAAAACAGTCTACAGGGCTGTGAAATAGAAAGCTATTACTCAGGTATTACTTACAGGCATTGCTTGCCTAAGCAGAAAGTCTAGGATAGCCAGAGCCCAACCATGCTAGGACAAATGAACAGGCCAGCAAATCACAGAATCATAGAGAAGCAGGGCTGGAGTGGGCCCGGAGGTCATCTTGTCTAATCCCCTTGCCCGAGGCAGGATCACCCCTATCCAACCATCCCATTCAAACTCAACAACACCTTACACTGCCCCAGGTAAAGCAGGGGAACCGTGGCAGCTAATGTCCTGCTTCTATAAAAGGTTGTCAATATATGCTCAAGAGTCTTTTGTAGAAACAGAAAGGTTGGGCTGGAAGGGCACTCAGGAGGTCATCACTAGTCCAGTCCCCTGCTCAAGGCAGTCATTGCTATCTAAACCATACAAGGTTAGTCTTTGTCCAACCTATTATAAACTGTGGGAATGACCCTCACACACAACCACCAGGCACAAGGTTTGAAATATCAAACGCATCCTTTAAGTTGTTATAGGTAAAGTAGGGGGATGGCAAGTGCACTGCCAGTGTCCTGGCACTGTAAGGACAGGGAGTAGTGTGTTAAAATACACTCAAGAGAGCCAGGAAGATGACTGTACCCCTTGCTTCAGAGCCAGGCTAAAATCCCCTGACTCCTTGCCAATCGGACTGTGAGAAAAGTTCCTTCTTGATCCCAAAAGTTGTGATCAGAAAGCGGCTAGTGTACTCCTTCCTCTTGATTGCCTTTCTCCTGTATTGTGCCCATATAATGATAATGGCCATATCAACCATATTATGCTTTTTACTGCTCCCCTTGATACCATGTCCAATACCCTGACTTCCACTACAAAATTTAATGACCAAGACTGAACACTGCTGAGTCCTAGCCAGAACCAAGTCATGTGTCCTAAATGGGTGCTTCAAATTATCAGGATGGTTCATTCCTGCACCTTCAGTAAGAGTTAAAGAAACCTTATTGAGAGCACAGAAACAAACCTTCCTGATGCGTAGGCAGACTAGCAAGTATGGCATGAGACCAGCTCGGCTTAGCAGGAAACACTTCAGAGAGATAAAATAGAAAAAGGAAGCTTACAAGAAGTGGAAACTTGCACAAATGACTAAGGAGGAGTATAAGAGTATTGCTCAGGCATGCAAGGATGAAATCAGGAAGGCCAAAGTGCAATTGGAGTTGCAGCTAGCAAGGGTCATGAAGGACACCAAGAAGGGTTTTTACAAGTATGTCAGCAATAAGAGGAAGGTCAGGGCAAGTGTCAGTCCCTTGTTACATGGGGGAGGCAACCTAGTGACAGAGGATGTGGAAAAGGCTGAAGTGCTCAATGCCTTTTTCCCCCTTGGTCTTCACAGGCAAAGTCAGCTCCCAGACTACTACACTGGGCAGCACAGGTTGGGGAGGAGGTGAGCAGCCCTCAGTGCTGAAAGAACAGGCCAGGGACTATTTAGAAAAGCTGGATGTGTACAAGTCCATGGGGCTGGATGCAATGCATCCGAGGGTGCTGAGGGAGTTGGCCGATGTGATTGCAGAGCCGCTGGCCATTATCTTTGAAGACTTGTGGCAATTAGGAGAGGTCCTGGATGATTGGAAAAGAGTAAATGTAGTGCCCATCTTTGAGAAGGGGAAGAAAGAGTATCTGGGGAGCTATAGATGGTCAGCAACATCACCTCAGTCCCTGGAAAAATCATATAACAGGTCCTCAAGGAATCTATTTTTAAGCTCTTGGAGCAGAAGAAGGTGATTAGGATTAGCCTGCATGGATTCACCAGGTCAAGTCATTCCTCACCAACTTGACTGCCTTCTATGACGAGATGACTGGCCCAGTGGTTACAGGAAGAGCAGTGGACATGATATACCTTGAATTTAGCAGGCTTTTGATATGGTCTCTCACAATGTTCTTGCAAGCAAACTAAGGAAGTACAGGCTGGATGAGTGGACTGTAAGGTGGATAGAAAGCTGGCTGGATCATTAGGCTCAAAGGGTAGGAAGCAATAGCTTGATGTTTAGTTGGCAGCTGGTCTCAAGTGGAGTGCCCCAGGGTTCAGACCTGGGACTGGTTTTGTTCAGTAGCTTTATCAATGACCTGGAAGATGAAATCGAGTGCACCGTCAGCAAGTTTGTAGATGACAACATGCTGGGGGGAGTAGTACGTACACTGGAGCCAGGATTCAGAGTGACCTGGACAAATTGGAGGACTGGTACAAAACAAGTCTCAAAGTTCAATAAGGACAAGTGCAAAGTCCTGCACTTAGGATGAAACAATCCCATGCACCGGTACAGGCTGGGGACTGACAGGCTAAGTAGCAGCTCTGCAGAAAAGGATCTGTGGGTCACAGGGCACAGGAAGCTGAATATGAGCAAACGATATGCCCTTGTTGCATAGAAGGCTAATGGCATACTGGGCTGTGTTAGTAGGAGTGTTACCAACAGATCAAGGAGAGTGATTATTTCCCTCTATTTGCCACTGGCGAAGCCACATCAGGAATAGCGTCCAGTTTTGCACCACCCCTCAAACTACAGAAAGATGTGGACAAATTGGTGATAGCCCAGTGGAGGGCAATGGGAGTGGTTAGGGGGCTAAGGCACAAGACTTGTGAGGAGAGGCTGAGGGAACTGGGTTTATGTTGGAAAAGAGAAGATGGAGGGGTTGATAGAAACCTTTGACTATCTGAAAGGTGGTTCCAAAGAGGACGGAGCTGGACTGTTCTCAGATGGCAGACGACAGACCAAGGAGCAATGGTCTCAAGTTGTAGCAAGGGAATTTTAGGTTTGATATTAGGAAAAACCCTCTCATGAGGAGGGTAGTAAAGCACTGGAACATAGAGAGGTTGTGAAATCACCATCCTTGGAGGTTTTAAAGACCCAGATAGACAAAGCCGTGGCTGGGATGATCTATTTGGGGATGGGCCTTTGAGCAGGGGTTGGATTAGATGAGCTCCTGAGGTCCCTTCCATCCCTAATTTTCTATGATTCTAGGTGAAGCATAGGATCCACCATAACTCCTAGATCCTTCTCAGCAGTCATACTGCTAAGCCATCTGGTATTACTTATATAATACCATCTGGTATCCACTCTGCCCGCCGGTATTTGTGCATTTCAACATTTTTCCCCACCTGTGGCACCTTTCATTCATCTTTGCTGAATGTAATTTCCTTGCCTATTGCCCTCTATTTAAACAAGATCTCTTTTTCATTTTAATCCTATAGTATAATAAAAAATAGGGCTGGAAGAGTCCTCTGGAGGACATTGAGTCCAGCCCCATGCGTGAGGCAGAATCATCTCTCTCCAAACTGTCGCAAACAAAGCCTTGTCTAACCTATTCCTGGCAACCCTATGGCACCCAGAAACACATCACCACGGGTGAGAATTGCAGGCCTTGGGGTTTTTTAATCTTAAGATGTGCATCCATTTGATCGGAATTTAAATATAATTTGTAAGCACATCTTTAAGTCACTGCTGAGTGACATTTTTATCATGAACTCAGTGGCTTTTCAATTTAAAGAGAGAAGAGTAGATGACAAATATTACTTACTTCTTGGTGTGCGTTCCTGTCACAGTTTTGGTTTCTTACAGAATATCCCATTCTGGCTGATAGCATCTCTCAAGGCATCTTTGACCTGTTTGTTCCTCAGGCTGTAGATGAAGGGGCTGAGCAAAGGGGACACCACATTATTGAGAAGCGCCACTGTCTTGCCAAAGTTTCCCTTGCTGCTACCCGATGGTGTCACATACATGAAGATGCAGCTTCCATAGAAGATGAAGACCACGGTGAGGTGGGAGACACAGGTGGAGAAGGCTTTCTGCCTTCCAGAGGCTGAGGGGATATGCATCACAGTGGAGATGATATTGATGTAAGAGATGATGGTGATGACAAAAGTACCCAGCACACTGCCTGTGGCCAAAATTACAGACAACAGTTGAAGGTACTGGGTGTCTATGCAGGCCAGTTTAATCACTGGCACACTGTCACAGAAGAAATGGTCAATGATGTTTGGGCCACAGAAGGGCAACTGGAAAAACATTGCGAATGGGGTGCTCACATAGAGGACACTGATCACCCAGGAGCCCAGCACTAACTGCGTGCACAGCTGATTGTTCATGATGGAAGGGTAGTGCAGCGGCTTGCAGATGGCCACATACCGATCAAAGGACATGGCTGCCAGCATGAAGAACTCAGCAGTGCCAGTGATGACATAAAGAAAGCATTGGGCAAAACAGCCGGGCACAGAAATGGTCTTGCTGCCTGATGCCAGGCTGAGCAAGACCTTCGGAACGGAGGTGGAGGTCAAGGTGATCTCCAGGAGAGAGAAGTTCCTGAGCAGGAAATACATGGGGGTCTGGAGACGCTGATCCAGGAGGGTGATGACAACGATGAGAAGGTTTCCCGACACTGTCAGAAGGTAGGTGAAGAGGAGGGAAAAGAAGAGCAGGATCTGCAGCCAGGGATTGTCTGTGAAGCCTACCAGGATGAACTCCGTCACTCTCGTTTGATTCTCCATGGCGGCAGCTCTTGTGACCTCCAGGTAACCATAGAGGAAAACTAGTAGTGTGCTGACTTTTAGAAGTACTCCAGCTATTTCACTGGTGAAATACTGATCAATACTGGTACTGCCATAGGGCTGCAGCGCTCTGCTTTATGCCTCCCACTGTAATAGAGCAAGGGGATGCTTGTCATGAATGCAGCCCTGGGCAAATGGCTTCTGATTTATCCATTAATAATATCTGCGACTTTTTTAAAACTTCCATTGTAACAGTCATTCCCTGAGGCCAGCTGACTAATGAGTACCACAAGGAAAACCGCTCTCACTCCTGGCTTCCAAAAGTTTGGAGAACTTTTACTTCTTGCAGGTTTTAGAGGTGGAGGAAAATGTTCAGTTCCCTTTAACATTTTTTTATGCCTCCAAAAATGTTTATGCTCCTCATTCCCAACGTTAGCATAAAGATCACTAATATAGGATAGTTTATTTGAGATACAGACATACTGAGATGTCACTCGCAATCTGAAAACTGAGAAAGAGCCCAGAGTTTAACGTGTTCAAATACCTGGAGGGCAATTGTGGAGAGGACGGGGACTGGCTTTTCTCTGTGACTGCAGGGGACAGGACTAGGAGCAATGGTCTCAGAACTGCAGCAGGGGAAATTTAGGTTGGAGATTAGGAGGAAACTTCTGACTCTGAGGGTGGGGAAGTACTGGAACAGGCTGCCTGGAGAAGTTGTCAGGGACGATCCTACCTTGAGCAGGGGGCTGGACTAGATGACCTGAGGAGGTCCCGTCCAGCCCTACTTCCCCAGGATCCTAGTTTTTCCTTCTTTTTTTTTAAAATTTGGTAAAGGGCAATTGAAAATATATTTAGTTCATGCATTTCTTGCCCATACCCAAAACATTTCCATGGATATTTCTATGAAGTTACAATCAATTTAATTTGTTTAAAAGTTAAGACTGGAAAACTAATTGCAGCTTCTCACTGTAGTTGCTTTTTTTGGCTGTGTTGTCTTTTGCCGACAAGATCGTTTTAAGGGGACATAGTCCAGCAAAAACTTTATCTTGTTGAGAAGAAACCTACTCCATACCAGAAGGCAATAGGTTAAATTATGTATGATTGGACAAGTAACCCAATAATGATAATCTCTGTTAAAAACTTGGGAAATGTCCTGACTCTTCCAAAAACAACATTCATATTTAGAAATGGAGGAAGAAAATACATCTGTCTTGCTTCTTTCACTTGGCAAGAGAACGATCATCTTCATCTTGCCAGAAAAAGACAAGAACACTTGATACGTTTTTATTTAGAAGACCCAATTCCACCTATTTTTCCTGTTGCAGGAAACATATTTATATCTCATCAGAAATTTGTGTGGAAAACCAATAAAAGGCAACTTCCATCCATCCAAATTTACCATTTAACCCTGTTGCCTCATCAAGCTCGCTTCATTTCATGGGGAGGAGGATGGCAAACGTGCTGAAATAAAAGGTGAACTCCATTCTTTGACTCATAGGAAAGTAGAGCTGGGAGGGACCTTGCAAAGTCACCTGGTCCAGCCCCCAGTTTAAGGCAGGGTTACCCTTGACTAAACCATCTCAGCCAAGTGTCTGTCTAACCTGCTCTTGAAAATGTCCAAGGAGGGAGATTCTGCAGCCTCACCTGGAGTAGTCTGTCCAGTTTTGGGAGGATGTGGACAGGCTGGAAAGAGTTCAGCTCAAAGCTGCAAAAATGATGAGAGGCCTAGAGCGCATGACTTATGAGGAACAGCCAAAAGGACTAGGATAATTTAGTCCGAAGAACTAAATTGTTGGCCTTATGCTCTTGTTGCAAAGAACACCAACAGCATCCTGGGCTGTATTAACAGGAGTGTCACTTGCAAATCAAGGGAAGAGATTCTTCTGCTCTATTCTGGTCCCTGCTTGCTCCCTTCCCCGCACTCTGGGATTGGGCTCTGGAGGCCTGGAATGACACCCTTGCACCAGGATTAGGTCCTGGGGGCCTGGTACCACTCCTTCATGGTCCCTTACACTGGCATTGTGCACTGAAGGCCCGGCACTGCCCTGCTCAGCCCTGAATGCTGGGATTGGGTGCTGGATCCCCATGGGTTTGGAAATTTGACAGCAGGGAAGTGGTGGCACTGTTCCTCTGCCACCAGATCTGCAGACCCGTGACTGGATGACATGATACTGCAGGCTGGATCTGGCCCATGGGCTGGGGGTTGAGCACCCGTCCCAGGGAATTCTGGACTACCGCTGTCTCCATGAGTCCCTGGGTGTGGACCAGCCTGGGCAGTCCACCACCCTGACCGGAGTATTAAAGAACAGAAGATAGTGGTCTGATCATGACAAAGGTGTCTAAATAATATCACTAAAAATTGAAGCCCCTATAACAAACTGGGTACAAAACATTAAGTCTCCAATTTATCCTCAGCCTTGGGCACGAGGTAGACACAGTCCATACTGGGCATGTTTGGCAACTTGTACCTTTGATGGGCCCTGTTTTCTTGAGGACCACCACCGCTCTGTCCCCCTGACTTCTGATCTTAGGCAGGTGCCACACAGAGTACCTGCCTGGTACCATCTGGGCAACCACTGGCCCAGGGGCCTCATATAGCTAGGTCTCAGGGATACATGCAAAGACAGAGGCCACATCCCAAATAAGAGTGGTGGCAATTGTTTTATTAACCCATACCTATCATTAAGGAGCAACAGCAACAGATCAGGGTCTCCACGGGCCAAGACCCCTACAGACACAGGGTAGGATAAAGACAGGAAATGGAAACTGCAAGCTTAATGAAAGGGTCTGGATAGATGAGAGGTGGGCAGTAGGAAGAGGAGGAGCAGCACAGGACCTTCAAGCAGGGGGAAAGGTGCTCAGACCTCAGGTCGAAGGAGGGAGGAAGCAAATGAAAGAATAATAGGCAGTTATCTTGGGATGACTTTAACCGTGGGATATACCCAACTAGACATGCTATGACGTCCAGTTTATACACAGCTAGGTCAGTGGTCCACTTGAGCCTAGCTAGCTTACTCAGCTAGTGTGATTAAGGATCAGGAGTTTCTGAAGCCAATGGCATGTAACTAGGGACCTACTCAAATTGAGGAGGCAGGTTGCTGGTTTCATGGGCAGATCACTGGGCTGGCTGACATTTTTGTGGGCTTATTGTGGTGAGCCCCCCTCCACACACGCAGGCCCTGGTGGCCCTGGCCCTTGCCGCTGACTGGTTGAGAGCTGTCCATCACATGACTGCTCATCACTGCTGATTGGCTGGAAGGGCTGTCTGGCACCTGACCCCAATCACTGAGGAGCCAGCATTTTATTTTTTGTAAGTTTTTTATTTTCATGGATTTTGCAGACGTGGCCCAATTTCACGGACAATGCCTCACAATTTCTGCAGTATCTGTGGAATGAATTGGGCAGGTCCCTACGTATAATGGCACAATCCCGTGCAGCCTTCTTTGACTTCACAGTGCAAAGATCTGGTACTCATATACAGAAAAGTCGATTTGGGGAGGCACAAGTCTGCAATGATAAGTGTGAGCTTCGTAGCACGGAGACCGCACTGAGGTAAATGAAATACTTTGCCATAGTAGCCCCTTTTTTAAAACATGGCAGCCCCCAAAAAGTTCAGGCAAGAGGGAATATCACTGAATACTTTGAACACTGAACATATTTTTTGATAGTACGAGATCTCCTCCCCTGCATACTCAAAGGATGACATTTTCAAAGATAGCAGGAGGATCTTAATGGCAAGATTTTTTCAATGTAAGGCACCTCTGAAAAAATCTCAGCCTAAATGGACACTAAAAACAAAAGGTGGAAGACAGGAGTGGGAAAAGGAAGCAGGGAAGTATGAAGTGACCTGTGCAGCGTGACACCCCATGTTGATGGCATAGCCAGGCAATGGTTATTATGAATCCTAATCTCACAAATGAATGATGAAGCCCACCTTTCTATTCAAGAAAGGGACACAAGTATACCTTGCTAGAGTCACAGTGCTCTTCCCTTGGCTACAGCACCCCCATCACTATCTCAAGCCCTTAAAAACCTGTGCTCTTTGCCCAACAGCCTTTCTTAAGGCCTTCTGAACTTGCTTGTTCCTCAGGCTGTAGATGAAGGGGTTGAGCAGGGGGGAAACCACGTTGTTGAAAATGGCTGCCGCTTTGTTGAAGTCCAGTTTACCATCGTGCACAGGCATGACGTACATGAAGATACAGCTGCCATAAGTGATGAAGACTACCATGAGGTGAGAGGCGCAGGTGGAGAAGGCTTTCTGCTGCCCTGCTTTGGTAGGCATGCTTAGGGTAGCAGAGATTATATGGACATAGGACACAACAGTGATGGACAAAGTGCCCAGCACAGTTACGATAGCTATACTAAAATCGACCAGTTCAATCACTCGTGTGTCAGTGCAGGCCAGTTTGAGCAGTGGTGAGTTATCACAGAAAAAATGGTTGATGATGTTTGGACCGCAGAAGGGCAGCTGGGTTATGACAACAGTTGTGAAAAAAACGGACATGAAACTTCCCACCCAAGACCAAACCACTAAATGGATACAAACGTTTCTGTTCATAATTACAGGGTAACGGAGCGGGTGGCAGATGGCAACATAGCGGTCCAGAGACATCACTGCCAGGAGGAAAAGTTCAGCGATGCCCACCAGGAAGTAGAAAAACAATTGCACAAAGCAAGAGCTGATTGAAATGGTGTTGCTGTCCATCACGAGGTTGGCCAGCATCTTAGGGATGCTGATGGAAGTGAAGCCAATTTCCAGGATGGAGAAGTTCCTGAGAAAGAAGTACATGGGGGTCTGGAGATAGACATCTATAAGGGTGATGGAGATTATAATGATGTTCCCCATTATGGTCAAGAAGTAAATGAGAAAGAGCACAGCAAACAGCAGTATCTGCATCCAGCGAACATCAGTGAAGCCTAGGAGGATAAACTGTGTCACTGCGGTTTGGTTCTGCATCACAGCCACTCTTTTATTCTGAGAAAGAATACAACATGCAAAATGAATAACTTCCCTGAAAGAATAGGGCAAGAAGACCAAGGCTCATCGCAACGAACCCAAATATTTTGTTCCATTGACTCAACTAGTTTTATGTGGAAGAATCTCAGAAACTAGAGGAGAAGGTTGAGGCATAAACCATTCATGTTAGTGGGCTAGGTAACTAGCAAGAAAGAAAGGAAAGAAAAGAGGAAGAAAATGAGGACAAAAATGGCCGTGCCCAGGCACAGAGAGAGAAAGAGAAAGAAAAACCACATGAAAGTATAAAGCAATATGTAGGGAGATAGATAGTGTTGGACTGATATTTTAGCTATGATGGACTAGGAAATATGCTGGTGGCAAGTATTTTTGTGGGTGATATTTTTTATTGGAACAATTGCATGGATGAGATAAACTTCGACATAGGTAGACAAGGCTCTTTGAGTAAATTTGATATCTTAGACCAACTCAAATCGTTGGAAATATTGTTCTTTGCAAGCTTTTCGGTATAAATACCCTTCATCAGGCTGCAGTTGGTGTGTGCTTTTCCTGGATGGAAGTACTATTACTATTACCATTCATTCCATCCAGGAAGAGCACACACCAACTGCAGATGTTTCCTCAGCCTGATGAAGGGTATTTATACCCAAAAGCTTGCAAAGAACAATTTTTCCAACTATTTGAGTTGGTCTAATAAAAAAGATCAGGTTTACCCAAAGAACTTTGTCTGCCTATATCCTTAGGCCAACACAGCTACAACCTATGCCCCCATAAACTTAGACAAGCATTCAAATGCAATGCTTCAGTGATGAGCCTACATCACTCCAGCCTACCACAACATGGAAGATTTTGATATATGCTGCTTACAGTGGAAAATCCACAACCTAAAGAAACAAGAAGCCAGGCTACGCGGTGACATCTTCTTCCTAAGCTTGTGCAACCAACCAGCCTCATTCCCAGGGGACTCATCACTTGCAACCCTCTAGCTAAGACACACAACTCTAAATATGTTATGCAACTATGCAAGAGAGCATCAGAAAAGAGGTGAAACCATCTTGCTTAGGTAATCTATTCCAAAAGATATCAGTTTAAACAGGACATACTTATGCTCAGAGACATTAACCTGGAGACATACCTTGATGCTATGCAGCAGACCCAAACCTGCCACCAAACAGCCTGATGAGAGCCAAAACTTGAAGAAGAATTCATGGCATTTGGAAGCTTCTCTAAGTTTATTTCACCCATGCAGTTGGTCAAAAAACAGATTTTGCCCACAAAAATCCTTGCCTCTAGGTCAGGGACACTCAACCAGTGGCACCTCTACAGGAACATAAGGACATCAGCAGTGCCATAGTGGGTCAGATCAATAGTTCATTTAGATCTAGTATCCTGTCTCTGACAGTGGCAAAAATGGACTGCTTTAGACTGGGACAGCACTAAACTGGATATAACTGAAGTGGTCAGAACTGAAGTAGTCATTACCTTCCCTGACATCCACCATTATTGGTTTAGAGCTACCAGAGGAAACATCTCCAACTGGTCTGTTCAAGAACTGTTAATAGATCTATGCTGCATGAATTTGTCTAGTCCCTTTTTGAACCCCACTATGCTATGTGCCTTGACCACCTCTGGTGGCAATGAATTCCACAAGATAACAACATGTTGTGTAAAAAAACCTACTTTTCCTTCTTAGTTTTAAATCTTTCTCCTACTAATTTCAGCCCTCTCTCTCCCTACCCCCAATTCAGTATTTTGATACTTGGTGAATAAGTTCCCTGTTCAATTTGTCCACTCTTCATGAATTTATAGACCTCTGTCATAGCCCATCTCAGCCTTCTCCTTTCCGAACTAAAGAGTCCTCCGTTTTTTAGTCTCTCCTAGAAACTGCTCCATACCCCTGATCATTTTGGTTGCCCTTATCGGTACCTTTTCTAATTCCAGTACATCCTTTTGGAGATGCAGAGACCAGAACTGCACACAATACTCCAGATAGGGGTGCACCACGGATCTGTAAAATGGTTCGATGATGTTTTCCATGTAGTGTTAGCTGTCTTAGGTGTTTAAGCATGCTTCACAAGTTAAATCTGAGGTTTCAAATAGGATTCCCTAGTGTTAACAACATTTTGCCTTGGTCTTTCTGAGTTCTTTACAATAGAAGAATTGGGCTATTATTTTTCTGTAGTCAAGAAACAACCGAAAACTAGGACATGACATTTTTGAAGGGTGCTTTGAGTTTATTGAGGGATCCCTTGAGTCTAGTGAGGGGTGCTTTGATTCGAAAAGGCTTTAGAATGACCACTGTAGGTAGGTAGATAGGTAGACAGAAGCACTTTTCTGTAAATCTCTTAGTCTGATATTTTTATAGAGCGTGGCAGTAAATTATGATCTCCTACGATAGAGATTCAGATGTTGAAAATAAAGATGGCAATGGTGCACAGTTAATTAAATTGACATTGCCACAGCTAAGGATGAATGGGTAAGGTTCTGATCAGGGACCAGTAGACTGCATTTTTATGGCATTTATGGGAGCTAGGTGCATGACACTGAATAAGAGCTTGATTTCTGAGTCCTTGAGGTGGCTTGGGAGACCCCAACTTTAAAGAAGATCGCTTCTTCATTCTTACCTGCAGCACCTTAAATTTTAGATTTAGCCATTTGTTCACCACAAGGACCCTGATCTTCCAGTGAGTTTGGTGTGGTCCATATGAAGTCTTAGTCAAGTCATCGTTTTTCTTTTTGTATAAAAAATCAATCCATTTTGCATGGTTCTGATTTCTTGTACCTTTTGTTCCAACCCTCTAGGCAGTGGTTCTCAACCCTCTCAAATTCAAGGCACACCTCAGAAAATGCCAGCTCTGAGTTTGCTCCTTTTTTGACTACAGAAAAGTGACAGAGTAGTTTTTCTGTTGCGAACAGCTCAGAATGTCGTAACACGATGGATTCCTATTTGAAACCTCTGGATTTATCTTGTGAATCATGTCTGTATACCTAACAGTGCTAACATGAACCATGGCATCCTTGACGGGAGCTCCAGGCACCCCAGGATGTCAGAGAGCCCTGGCTGCGAATTGCTACCATAGACATACAACACCCATACAGACATACTTACAGATTTGGGGTTTGAGGACAGCAAGTGTTGGTCCAAGAGACAACTTGTTCTTCAAGAGGGAAATGACACTTCCTATGGTGACTTCAGATGCTCCCAACCTTTCTAAACCACATTCAACTCCATATGAATAATTTCTAAGCATATGTTTCCCTTGACAAATACCCTGAGATGCGTAGCAGCTGTATTCTGTTTTTAAAGGATATTTAGGACCATGGTTACACTTGGCTTTATTAGTGCTTTGAATAGATAAGAACTTTTTTTTCCCCCCAACTGTTCAGTTGGTCTAATAAAAGATATCACATCTACTCAAAGAACCTTGCCTGCCTTTAATAGGTAATTCATTTTTAAGCCTTAGGAGATCCTTTATGGAAATATTACCTGACCTTCTTCACACAGTTATTGGCACTACTAAGTAAATATTTTCTGGTTGAGCTAGAGCCTTTCTTTCAAAAGGATCTTGGTTTAAGATCCTTAGCCTATTTCTCTCTACCAACACATCACTGAAATAACCCCCTCTCTGTTTGACATGTCATAAGAATTAGATACTGCAGGTGAGGACTTGTACAGCTAGGTAGCTTAGCATTTGATCTATAGTAAGAAGACAGTTAAGAAATTGAAATCCTCTTATGAAACCTGTACATCGATTTTCTGTAATTTATCTCTACCTTGACAGAAACTATTTATGGTCTCAGTACTCTTAAACTGAGAAAAAAATCAGACATAGGAAATCAAATAAGAATACAAAGGAAGAGAAGAGGAAGAGAAAAAAGAGGACAAACATTACAACAAAGTTACGGTATCTCAGCGTTCACCAAAATCAATGCCTTGGGATGTAACTAAGCATGAGGATTATTGGCCATGACTTTAGATCAGGGCAAATACATCCTTTAAAAAAAAAATTATATTTATAATTTCTGTGATTCGTTTTTCCCTCCCCTTGGAATTCCTTCCGACATCAGCTGGCTAAAAACAGCCCAGTTCCCCTGAGGATGTGAGCATAGCTTAGCATGTCAGCTCCTGTGAACGTTTGGGGAACTTTATGACAAATCCAGGCCCTTCTCCAAATAGAAATAAGGGTACAGCTGGTTGTTTCCATGCACTGGCTTCCTCATGTTAAACAAAGTCACACTGAAGCTTTTAGTGCAGAAAATAACACTCTCTCCTGTATTGACCTTCAAAAGCCCCATAGCATTGGAACCGGGTGATGGAAAAAGGAGCAATGATTTTTGCAACATGAAATGTTTGCACTTTGCTGGACAAGCAAGACAATGAACAGCCAGAAAGAAGAACATCCATTGTCTCCAGGGAACTAACGGGGTACAACATTGATATTCCCATCTCCAAAGAGAAATAATAGTAGATATAGAAATGGTGGAGATGGAAAACTGGCTGAAGCATTGGGCTCAGAGGGTAGTAATCAATGGCTCAATGTCTGGTTGGCAGCTGGTATCAACTGGAGTGCACCAGGGGTTGATCCTGAGGCTGCTTTTGTTCACCGTCTTCATTAATGACCTGAAAGATGGCATAAAGTGCGCCCTCAGCAAGTCTGCAGATGACACCAAGCTGGGAGGGAGTAGTAGATATGCTGGAGGGTAGGGCTAGGGTTCAGAGTTTGTGTGCACAGGGTATACAGTGTGAATTAAAAACAAGCTGGAATCTTATCGGGGGAATAAGGCACAACGCCGCATTTATTGGAACATAACACATAAAACATGCAACATGAAAAGAATAAAGAACAGTAAGGTTATTTGCTTCACTCTTTCTCATGCATATTAATTGATTAATTCATTCATTCATTCAAAAGAGACAAGCACACACAGAAGTTGGACAGTCCTGCAAAGGTTAAGGTGTTACTACATTTCAAAGCTGCTCAAGGTCAGTCTGGTGGCCGCCCAGGTCGACCTAGGGAGTTGGAGTCAGGTCTTGTTGGACGTGCCCAAAACTCCTTCTTGCAGGTGGAAAAAATCCCAAGCCTTGTCTTTGTGTTCATTCTTTACAGCACTAGCTGTCCATACCAGCCTATGGAGTCTGACGTGAAGGCTGTCCTTCTTGTCCTGCTGGCAGGCTGGGATCTGTAGGTCATGATCTTCTGGCTTTGTGGTCTGCAGTCTTTAGGGGCCATCACTTGCAGTCTTCAGCCATCAGGATGGAGCATGATTTAGTGTTTGGTAATCCTTTACTGCTGACTGTAAGTCGCTGCAGCTCTTAACCGTCAAACCACAGAAGGCTATTTTCACTTGCTGCAAGAAGCCTGTCTTTCTGTGTCCATCATTTATTCTTTTGTTACATCTTTCTATATAAACCAGACATATCTACACACACCAGACATACCACAAACCTTTACACAAGAATTTTCCTTATACTAAATTTAAGTTTCAAAGTCACGAGACCAATAGGTCAAGTACATTTATGCTAGGCAATAAGAAATTTAAAATAGATGGTTAATTCCAAGCACTAATAATGACTGATCAAATTATAGTAAAAAGTAAATCATAACCAGATAAGCTTTATCTTAATGGTTAAATCTTTTCTTTATATAAAAAGAGAAAGAACAAAATAAGCAATTAAAGCAATTATAGTCACTGCAGTACTACAAGAGTGACCGAGACAAGTTGGAGGATTGGGCCAAAAGGAATCCCATGAGGTTTAACAGGGATAAGTGAAATGTCCTGCACTTAGGCCAGAATAATCCCATGCACTGGTACAGGCTGGGGGTGACTGGCTGGGCAGCAGCTCTGCAGAAAAGGGTCTGGGGGTTACAGTGGGCAATAAGCTGAATATGAGCCAGCAGTGTGCCCGTGTTGCCAAGAAGGCTAATGGCATCCTGGGCTGCATTGGTAGGTGTGTTGCCAGCAGATCCAGGGAAGTGATTATTTCTCTCTTTTTGCCAGTGGTGAGGCCACATCTGGAGTCCTGTGTCAAATTTAGGCCCCCCCACTACAGAAAGGATGTGGATAAATTGGAGAGAGTCCAGCAGAGGGCAATAACAATGGTTTGGGGGCTGGGGGACATGATATATGAGGAGAGGCTGAGGGAACTGGGATTATTTAGTCTGTAGAAGAGAATACCGAGGGGGGATTTAATAGCAGCCTTCAACTACTTAAGCTTGGCTCCAAAGGGGATGGAGCTGGACTGTTCACAGTAGTGGCTGATGACAGAACAAGGAGCAATGGGCTCAAGTTGCAGCAAGGGAAGTTTAGGTTAGCTATCTGGAAGACTTTTCGCACTAGGAGAGTAGTACAACACGGGACCAGGCTACACAGAGAGGTGGTGGAATCTCCATCCTTGGAGGTTTTTAAGGCCCAGCTAGACAAAGCTTTGACTGGGATGATCTAGCTGGGGCTTGTCCTGCTTGCAGCAGAGGTTGGACTAGATGACCCCCAGATGTCCCTCCCAACCTCATTTTCTATGAAGCAAAAGGAAAGAGCTGGGATCTGATATTATCAGAATCCCGCTCCTTTCCCCCACAACTATTTCCCTTGTCTGTAGTCAAACATGAAGGTTTCAGGTCATACACCTCAGCCATCTTTGGACTCACCAACGACTCACCTATTTACTGGAAGACTATGCTCCTAGAAGTAAGAGACTGTGGCTATCACCTATATATATAGGATAATAGGATGATAGGAAAGTAGGGATGTACGGGACCTCGCAAGGACATCTAATCCAGTCCACCACTCAGGGGATTGTCACCCCTGACTAAAGCATCCCAGCTATGTGTCCCAGAGATGTCTGGACAATAGATCACCTCGCTGTGCCTGGAACTCCTAAACCTGACTCCAGGCTCTGAACCTCTGGCTTAGATCCTCCTGTCTCCCCCTGCTTGGACCTCCCAGCCTGGCTTGGATCCTCCTGCCTCCTATTCCTGCCTTGGACCTCCCAGCCTAGGTCAACTGCTTGCCTTGCCATAAAGTCATCTGACTTCTGGCTTGATAGCTCAGACCTAGACTGGTATCTAGCAGATTACCAGGTCACCTGGTATTCTGGCTGGCCAGGACCCTTACCTGGAAGCTGTAGGTTCTGGACCTTCTTTGGCCAGTGAGGGACTTCCAATCCTAAATTCCAGAAGATTGCAAAGCACATCTGTACCATTACCTCCATACTGCATCACTGAATCAGTGACAGAAAAGTGGCTGTGCATTCAGCCACTCATAGATTCATAGATGTTAGGGTCGGAAGGGACCTCAGTAGATCGTCGACTCTGACCCTCTGCATAGGCAGGAAAGAGTGCTGGGTCTAGATGACCCCAGCTAGATGCATATCCAACCTCCTCTTGAAGACCCCCAGGCTAGGGGAGAGCACCACCTC